>CM040999.1:1699680-1722390 GCA_022985145.1 Pangasius djambal
CCAGCTGATTCCAGTTAGAGATTTGGAATTGCTTCCTTAATCCACATTTATTGCTGTTTGTGTGGAAAAAGTGTTACAAATCTATCCACTGAGGAAATGTGTGTGTATATATTGAAATTCTTTTCTGCCAGATATTCATTCGTTTTCAATAAGCACTTTATCTAGGTTTAGGGTCACGATGGATCTGGAGATAATCCCAGGAACACTGAGCACAAGGCTGGAGAATTCACCCTGGACTGGAACGCCGGTACATCTTCTGCAAAACCTTGGTTTCAAAATGCTTGAATATTTGGCGAAGTCTCACCTGGAGACAATAACAGCACTGTGTCTGCTCCTGTAATGTCTAACAAAGTGCACGCTTGTAGAGGAGCCTTGGATCCTTCTCCATGCATCCCACGTTTCTAAAAATAAAGCTGTCCAGGAAAGTAAGACGAGTTCTCCATAACTTCTCAAAATCGAATACACCCTCTAAGGATGTAAAAATATCAGCCGCGGTTTCATCATCAGCCGCCGGGAATGAACGCTGCACTCGATCACTCGGGATTTAATCAGGATGTGGAGAAGTAGGACAGACGCACACCGCTGCAAGTCTCAGCAATTTCTTTTTCTTTTTTTTTTTCTCACATCGAGCTGATTTTCTGAGAAGAATACAAAATTGATTTTCAGGTCAAATGTAAAAGAAAAGGAAAACGAGTTTAGACTGGCCGTAAGGGCGGAGACGGCTTCATTACTGTGATCAGCTGTTAGGGCTGAAAAAACATCATTTTAATAAAATACAGTTTAAAAAAAATAACTGTTTGATACTTTAGTTAATGTCTACAAAAATATTTTTCTATTTAACACTGAAAAGTAGAATTTTTCTTTTCATTTTTTAAAATTGAGTCTTTAAAATTTACACCTTTAAAGGTTAAGTATGTATTTTTTTTTTTACATCAAATCAGCTACTTCCTGTTAAAGCAGTTAAAATAAAGTGATAAAAAGATATCACAATATCCACAATGTCTCAGAAAAGTGTACTGTGATTGTAGTTTATCACAATATATCATCCTCTCACTCGGCCCTGCTACAGACTCGACCTCATCCGCTTTGTGAAAGTTGTAATCATAAACCACAGTAAAATTGCTAATATTGTGGTTTTCATATCGTGCCATGAATTCATTATGATTTCAGCTCTGAAGAAGAAGAAGAAGAAGAATGAAGATTTCTGTCTGTTTCAGACACAGTGGTCGTTACAAGACGCTTCAGCGCTTTGACTTTAAAGCCCTTTTAACTTTTATGAGGGAAAACATTACTCTTTTTATAGCGCCTCTCTCTCTCTCTCTCTCTCACTCTCTCTCACTCCATCATCTCCAGCACAGATTCGATTCTGGAGTCCGCCGTTAATTTGCAGATGTGTTCTGTCTGATTTAATGATTCGTTTCGAGACGGTACAAAAGAAAGATGACAACTGGATTGTGTGGAAATGAGAACCTTAGTCTGGCGCTTTCTCCATTGTCTCCATCATCTCCAGGAAATTGTTAACTTAAAGAGAATTTCTGATTTTAACATTAAGGATGAGCTGCTTATGTCAAATCCTTAAAAGGTTCTATGTAGAACCTTGTAACAAAGTGTTTCTCTGTCAGATTGGAACCCCTTTAGATGGGCATCAGAGTCTGATCCTCAGTGATACAAAACATGTTGAGGTTTGTAAACAATATGGCCGCCACATGCCAATTGATTGATTGCATGGCAGAGCTTAATTTCCTCAAACACATGATATATTAGATGGCTTCTGAGTCTGTGTGTTAAGGTTGGGGCATGGTCATCCATAGGGATGGGGTTATCAAAGTCTGATCAGATCTTCTGTATGTGGATTCCTGACTGGGTTACTTCAAAATCATGGCTGCCATCAGCCAGTCAGTGATCTTCAGTCTTATCCACGAAGGGCCAGTGTGGCTGCAGGCTTTCATTCCAGCCAAACAGCTGCACACTTGATAGTTGATTGGAGACCAAGATAAACTGAATAAACAAGTGGAACAAGGTGTGACTCCTGCTTGGTTGGAATGAAAGTCTTGGTGCTTTTGGTGGATGAGACTGAAGACCCCTGATCTATGGTCTCGTTTGTCTTCTATGTGACTCGGCGTAAACTGGCCACTGGAGGCGCTGTTTGTGAAGGGTGCTTGGCCCCCGCAGATTGCCACTTGTGGCTATGTTTTTTTTTTTTTTTTTTTTTTTTTAAAAGCATCATAAAAGACAAAGGTCCTACAACACCATTGGGTTTGTGTATGTGTTGGTGGCTTTGTGATAAAAGCCTTGCCTTGAAACTCAGATGTTGTTGGTTCAAATCCCACCCAGTGCTGTGGTTGAGTGGTGACAGAGTGGCTGTGGTTCTTGAAGACCCTGGGAAAGATGTGGGTGATAGTTTTGCATATAAGGGGTATGCTGTTAAAACTAAGTCGACACTCTCTCTCCAAGCTCTATAACCCCACCCGTTCATCTATCCAGGCCCTGGGGGGGGCAGCTGCCTGGATATTACCCCCCCCCCCTCAGGTTAGGCCCTCCAGCCCTTTCCACATCATCTTCCTACTACCAACTCCTGAACCATCCACGCTCATATCTTTGAGACCTGGCTGGGGTTCGAACCAGCAACCTCACACACAAGAGGCATAGCTCATCCAATTGAGCCACATGATCTCCTACTAGTGTGCTGTTTTTTATAGAACTTTGCACTTCTTTATGCTTAATACCAAGCTCAATTTAAAACTCAGGCTTGAGCTGACGCACCAGAGACCATCAAGCTAACCACCGCACTACAGGTGCATGTTGGGTAGTGGGTTTAATAAATGGTGCAAAGAGGTGCGACAGCATGGACGAGGCGATCATTGAGGTTTGGTGCTCGTCATCATGTAGATTCTCTCAGTAACCGGAAGCGTAGACGTGAGAGCACTGCTGACCGACACACTGATGGACCAGTTGGTGTGCTGTACCTGTGCGATTTCTGGGAAAGGTTTAAAAATGGGTTCCTCTGTTAACGCAGAGGCACTCGTTTGGCTTGTCACAATTTTTTTGTTGAAATATACACAAGGAGGCCCATATGTTCAAGTCTTTGTTTAATTAGCAGTAATAGTAATTTTATATGCAGTGTTTAAATCCAGACCTAACAACAACCTCCACGTGGTAGCAGCTCAACTCTAACCACTGTACCACTGAGGGACACGAGCAGTTCGTTTGGTGTGTATACTCTAAGTAGCTGATTTCAGTACACAACATGTTATGAGCACTCATTTCTCATTGTACACACTTTATTAACCAAATTTTACAATATCATTTGGGAAGGGAGTCAACATTACGGTAGATTCCTGGATGAAAGCATTCTCGGTAATGATGGAATAAGCCAGAGCAATAAGTTTATCTTTTTAAGGAACACAAGCACTTTACCGTAAGGTTTTCTGGTATAAATCATGGTACCAGTCCACAGGGTTGTTGTTGTTTCCTGAACTTTATTTTATTCCTCCATTCTCCTACATTACACACATGTAGCCCCTCAGACCTTTAGCACTCACACCCTTGACCCTAACAGGGATTTGAACCCTCAACCTCCTGACCCAAAGGCAACACTCAACCAGTTGAGCCACAGGATCTTGTACAGAAGATGTTTTTTTAGTCAAACTGTGGCACTAAAGCATAAAAGAAGAAAAGCAAAACTTTGACTTAATAGGTGGCTTTGATCCTAATATGGTCCAATATTTCATTATTTATATTTGTATTTTATTTTGCTTTATTTTAAAAAGCAACTAACATTTGATTTATAAAGAACTAAAGTAGCGTGTGTGTGTGTGTGTGAACGTGCCCAGTTTGGGAGAGTCTGTAGCCTCAGATTCATGTTCTTGGCTGACAGGAGCGGAACCCGGTGTGGGTTTCTGCTGTTGTAGCTCATCCGCCTCAAGGTTTGGCATGTTCTGAGATGCTTTTCTGCTAACCACATCTGCAAAGAGTGCTTATTTGAGTTACCGTGGACTTCGTGTCAGCTCGAACCAGTGTGGCCTGAACCAGCTCCCCTCTGAATGAGCAGGTACACAGGGGTTCCTAATTAGGACATGGACATGGACATGGACATGTGAACTCAGAATGTATGGAGTTGTTGATGGGTTATCAGTCATTGAAGTGATTTTTTTTTGGTCCAGCCCACTGGATTGAGTATAACGTGGCTCGTTTCCTCAAATGAGTTTGACATTGCTGCTCTAAAGGAACTCTGAATGAGTCCATTTACTGCCAGAAGTTCTTTATTATGCCTGTCATACATACTGCTGTTAGTTTAATGAATTGTAAAGAACACTTTCAGAATTCCTTATTGTGAGATAGCAAGGTACCTTTCCTGCTTCTAGCCGGTTTCATATCCGAAACTTCTTCACAGACAGATTTCTGTAGATGTAGACTTTGGCCATGTGATTTAGATTGTTATCTTGGTATTGGGATACACCAAGTTTTTGTAGATAAATTGTAAAATAGAGATTTTTCTATTCAAAAACCATAAAAGGCACAAATTTTTGCACTCAATTGATTATTTTTTTTATTATTATTATTTGTTGGCTTTTTACTTTCTTGGCAAGGTTACCTGACTCATTCCATCTATCAAGTATGCACACACACACACACACACACACACACACACACACACACACACACACACACACACACACACACACACACACACAAAAACCTGGTCAGTCAAGGACTGAAAAGACCAGAACACTTCAGTGTGCACTTCAGATTAGCATTTATTTCATTTCTATACTTAAGGGTCTGTAAAACATCTTCAGGGAGAAAATACACACACACACACACACACACACACACACACACACACACACAAAACAAATCAACACACAGCTTTAATACATTTCAGCAGAGCTTTAGGACTAGGAAAGGTCAGCTAAAGCGGCGAAAATGCTTTTAAACATAAAATTGTAGAATAACCTTTTATATTTTACCAAGATTAAGTGCTGAACTTCAGACATCTCATCATTCCATTTGACCACTGAAATGCCATCATGCAACAAAAAATCCACATGCAGAGAGAAGTGAGACGCACGGATATATCCTGACATCCTGGAGAAATTTCCATCAGGAGGCAGGAGTCGGGAAACTGTTCACAGTGTTTACTTTTATATATCTTCCATAAATGAATAATGATAACGTTACAAAATAAATCAGTGTAACTTGCAGCAGCACACTAAAGGCATTCAGTGTGTTCGGTTTTATGACGCTTCTTCATTATCACACGCAACATAAACACGCAAATAGTAAATGTTAAGGTATTAAAAATCTGAATGCCATGTAATTATCCAAAATAACATCGCAAAACAACTTTTACATTTTATTTCTGTTTATTTTACTGTGTGTTGAATTGCTGTCTTGTTGTACTCCTACATTTAATTTGTAAAATATCTGGAATTCTTTTAATAATAAAAACAAGATAAAATATTAATATAGGGATATATTTTGTTCCCCCTGTGGGGGTACAAACTTTTGCATTCAACTGTGAATATGAATTCGTGGTAAGCTCACCTGTCAATCACCCTCAGTGGGTGGGATCAGCTAATTCCTCTGGGTTACGCGTTAGCTTTATTCTGTGTTATTGGTTAACGTTAGCTAGCTAACTAGCCTACGCGCTTGTGTTGAACTGCTTCTACTTTTCGCATTTTCCACCACAGTAATGCTAACATGCTCTCCATCTGACTCTGATGCTAGCTGTACTGCAAGGACACGCTGAGAGTAAAACAATAAAATAAAACAGCCGTTAATAAATAATGAGCGTGAATATTAATGATTAATTTTGTCACATTTGATCCACCATATAAAAGCAGCGCGACAACAGACCAGGGCACAATGAATACAGTCGATATGAGAAACATGAATAGGGTGAAAGTTTGAGTGTGTATGAAGTGTGTATAAATAAAACCCTCACCCTTGATCTCACGGTACGATCTTATCGCAATATTTCATATAAATAAATTATTTTAACCGCAAATAGCCATTAAAACCGACGTCGTCTTTACTAAAAAACCTTGACGTCGAGCTCTCCAGCTTGTGTAAATAATGTTTAGTTACTGTAGAGATGCCTCAGACTTTATTTAATTTAATAGTTTAAACTTTATGTAGTGATGACAACCACTTGGTGTAATGCTAGTTGGCTAGCTGGAGTCTATCTAACACCCGATTGCTGGTTCGATTTTGTTTCCCAGCAATCGCTTAAAATTGATTTTAGAACGAATGTAAATATCTTTACCGTGTGATGTGGAGTAACCGTTGCCTAAATAGCACCATGTTGGAAATATAAGCCAATGGAATCGTATCCATGATGTCAGGTGGGCGGAGCTTATCTCCGTATGGCGCTGTGAACGGGACAGAATTACATTCTGCGACACGTGCTGCCTGAAATCCTGCTCATCACGGAGCTTACTGATAATATTTTGCTCACAATAATAATAGCACTATGTTGTATAACCGTTTTTTTTTTTTTTTTTTACGGTGTGACTTGTAAACTATGTCGTCAGAGGCCAAATCGATAAACTAAAAGCATTATGTGGTGTAAACTAAAGAGAAACTGAGAAAATGAGGAAGGTGTGGGATGAGAGGGTCAGGAGGTGAACTGAGCATTCTGGTTTTTTAAAAAAAAAAAGATCAGTGTAACAGTGCAGTTTAAAAATGTACAAGAGGAAGTGCAAAGGTTGAGTATGCTCTACACGCTAAAAATAAACATGTTAAAACCAGAAAGATGGACTGAGAGAAGGAAACATACAGAGAGAGAGAGAGAGAGAGAGAGAGAGAGAGGTGAAGGAAGTAAGAGAGATAGAGACAGAGAGAAAGAAAAGATAAAAGGAAAGTGTGTTCAGCTGACGGAGCAGGGGTCGTCCTTGCAGGGCTTCACTTCCCCCTGCAGCAGCTGGATCATCACAGCTTTAGTCAGGTAGCTGGAGGTTCCTTTCTTCCCCAATGGAGGAGTGTTATAGAACGCCTCCATCTCCGTCTGTGACATTATTATTATTATTATTATTATTATTATTATAATTTACATGGTCTTGTGGAATCAGTAATTGTAAACAACATAACATGAAAACGGGATAGTGGTGGTGGTGGTGGTGATAATGGTGATGAGAACAGCTATGGTGTTAGTGATGACACTGATTCTGACGATGGGATGATGGTGATGGTGGCGGTGATGGTGATGATAGTGGTAATAATGATGATGGTGATAGTGGTGATGATGGTGGCGATGGTGGTAGTGGTGGAGACGGTCATAGTGGCGGTGACGGCGGCAGTGATGGTGATAGTGGCGGTCATAGTGGTAATGATGATGGTGATGGTGGCGGTGACAGTCATGGTGGTGGTGATGGTGGTGGTGGTTGTAGTGGAGGAGACGGTCATAGTGGCGGTGATGGTGATAGTGGCGGTCATAGTGGTGGTGGCGATGGTGGCGATGGTGGTAATGGAGGAGACGGTGATAGTGGCGGTGATGGTGGCAGTGATGGTTATAGTGGCGATGTTATAATGGTAATCAGATAATATGGTGATATAAAATATGATATTGTAATATATATTGTGATATATATATGGAATATATAAATAAATATATGATATAAATAAATATAAATAATCAATAAAATGGAATATACAATGGTGATAATGGTAATGATGATGGTGAAGATGCAGATGGTGATAGTCGCGATGGTAATAGTGGCGCTGATGATGCTGATAATGGTGATAGTGGTGAGGTGATGGAGGTGATAATGGCGATGATGATAGTGATAATTGTGGTGATGATGATGATGATGATGATGAAGAAGATGATGATATAGTGGTGGTGATGATGGTGAAGATGGTGATAATAATGGCGATAATGGTGGTGGAGATGGTGGTGGTGGTGGTGATGATGTTGGTGATAGTAGTAGTGATGGTGATGATAACAGAGGTGATGATAGCTCACTCACCTGACTCTGAGCCACATCTGCTCGTCCGCGATCCCTCTGGAAATCACTGAAGGCTTCTCTCACCAGGTGATCCAGATCCACCTTCTCCTGAAACTCCAGCTCGGGATTTCTCTCCAGCACCAGAGACACCACCATCAGGAGCTGGGGAGAACCGGAGGAGAACCACATCATACACACACAAACACACACACACTTTACTGTTTCGTCCTGTAATGCATAAACATGTGCTTTAACCAGAGCCGCACCTCCACAATGATCTGTCTGTATTCGGGCAGCACGATGTTCTTCAGCGTGTGCTCCACCAGCAGGGAGAAGTTCATCTCGTACATGGTCATATCTGACAGAGTGGGTTGCTAAAGAGGGGAAAAGTTGTGTGTTGTGAAGATAAGCTCCAATAATCAGTAATGTGATACATCTCAATATTCACAATATCCCTAATTTGAAGGAAGCTCCTGAGGAAGGATGAGGACAAGCCGTCTTCTGAAGTTTCAACAAAATAGACTGTGTGTAAACTATAATGAACTTTTGTGGTTACACAACTGCACTTTTTGACCATGTAGCCTACAGGTTAGAAGGGAATGATTTATAATCGCAGTATCCGGTGACACCCAGATGAGGACGGGTTCCTTTTGAGTCTGGTTCCTCTCAAGGTTTCTTCCTCACATCATCTCAGGGAGTTTTTCCTCACCACCGTCGCCTCTGACTCGCTCATTAGGGATAAATTCACATATTTACAATTTACATCCTGAATTTATGTATTTCTGTGAAGCTGCTTTGTGAAAATGTCCATTGTTAAAAGCGCTATACAAATAAAACTGAACTGAGGTGAAACTGAAGTCTGCTATTTCGCTGTTAAAGTGTTGGGAGAAGTATTTGCCCCCTCCCTGATTTACCACATCACTGCACATTTGCATCACCAACCAATAACGCAACTGCTTTGGGCGCACTGAGCTCTGAATGGACGATCCCTCAAACTGCAGCACGGAAGACCAAAAAAGGAATTTTTAAGCAAGATGCCAATATGATATCTTATACACAACGTTCTGACTTATTCCATAAAATGGTGGCCTGTTATCCAGTTAGTCAGGAGACTAAATTACATGATTATTTATAAATAGTGTGTTAGCTAGCTTTGTAGAAACCAAATGGACAAGGGCAAGTATGGTGCCTCCTAAACAAACTACCAATGAATAATGAATGTGTATAAGTAGCACAACTGAACTAGGAAGCTTATGAAATCAGAAATAATAATTAATATGTATAATAATTCTTAAAACTATTGTATTATTAAATATATATATATAAAGATAAAAATACTCACACTGAGTCATAGCTAAAGCTGCGCCAAATTGGAGGATTTCTTGCTAATTTTGCTGGATTTTTGGATTTATTGAAACTTTTTTCCATTGGCAATTTTCTGGTCCTTCTTTGGTTATAATTGTTTTGCAAGAACTCCTAATTTCTAATGTATGTATCTTATCTTCAAGAACAAAACCTCTACACTGTTTCAAAGACATTGTCTGAATTTCTGTAATTTTCCAGATTTGGAAAAAAGAGCACCTTAAATTTTCACACTTTTCCTGATCTAAGTAAGAACCCTGGATTAACGAGAAAAGGTACACATACAACATTCTGGCAATTTGACGATTTATGGTGGGTGTGTTGTGTAAAACCATCTTCCAAATACCTTTTCAAACAAACCAGGTGATAAATTTACCTGAGGCAGGTGAAGACCTCCCACCACGATGCCGTTACTCGTCCGCTCCAGAATCTGCCAAACGCGATCGTAAAACCCGAGCGGTGTACGATTCAGAGATCCATCAATCTGACGCCGACTCAGCCACGACCTGATATTTAAAAAAAGAAGACATTTTTAATGTTTTTACTAACCTTCTGAATAAATCATAACCTCTCAAATCAAACTCATCTTCATCTTCTGATGGAAAAATGACTCAGCTTGCTCTTTAGAGAAACCGATCCGACGTTTACATTGGGGAAAAAAATTTAAAAATGGGTTATTTTGACCCAACTTAGACAAAATAGTTAATTCCAGCAGGGCTGAGCTCCTCAGACAGGTAGTAAAAGTCCTGAAAAGCATCTAGAAAGTAATAGAAAATTTGCTCACCTTTGTAAACAAAGTAAATTTAATTAACGTTATGATGATGAAATTAGCAGGTATGTAAGGGGAAAAAAAGAGCTAGACTCTGTCACATGACAACAAGCTTTAACACACGTCTGTAAACTTGATCAAACTAGGAACCAGAGCAGAAGAACATGTAGAATGCTACTGAACATCTAGAACATCAAACTGAAAGTGGGAACGGCCCTGAAAAGTCGGAGTGTCGTGAGAAGTGTCATGCTGAGGGATGATCACGCAGCAGGGAGTTTGAAGTATAAACGCAGTATAAAGTTTTCACCTGCCGGTCTGCTGAGGTTGAAGGACGTCCAGCAGCAGCTGTTTGACATCACTAGGTGACATTTGGTAGATGTCCTGAGGCGGCATGTCTCCTGCACGAATCTTCAGCTCGTGTTTCATGGCCTGGATGATCCACCTTTTCCCCCCAAAAAAAATCCAAATTCACTCCATGCAACAAACCATCTACAGATTTTCTTCCTGCAGAAATTCTTACTGTAACTTACTTTATGTTTATTATAAACATCCGATCGCGTAACACCTCTATGAGTGATTTATTTAAAATAAAAACGAATTAAAACTCCTGCAGTTAACGCAATGAACATTTTATTCGTTTATAAGTAAGGAATAAATCACTGCGTGTGGTGCCGTTATAGGAAAATAAACAACGATGGGCTGCTGTTATGAAGTGGGGTTACTGTAACCACTCTGAAGTTGATTATTTTCCTGTAACTGCACGTCACCAAGTGTTTTATTCCCCTTAGTCCACAGCAATGTCTGTCTTTTATTGTATTTTATTTTACTGTAATTAGATATCAAAGAATGAAATGTAATAAAATTTCATTTAATAAACAAGTTTCCTGTGTTTTATCCGTTTATATTTAATGTTGTGGAACGTCTGCGAAACAAGTTCACCAAGCAGTCGTTCCCTCACCAGCCTCTTTTTTATTTCTCTTCAAGTTAATGAGACAAAAAAAAAAAGCATGCAGCTTGTCACGTGACCAAGAAACTGCAAAAACTCAACTCCTCTGTCCTGAAGATTTCGGAAAACGTACAATCGGTTACAGCTTTATCTCTGACTGTTACAAAGCGCTGACACTGGAGACTCCTTCCATAAATGTTAAACAAACACATTTCTCCTTCCAGAAAACTTCACCATATCAACGGGTACGTCGAGCGTCTTCCGTACACGTCCCTGTGAATGAGCCGTTGCTATAGAAACAATAACGTACTAAAACGAGCGTGTTAATATAAGCCTGCGATTTGCAGCTGCACTACTGTCAGAGCTGCTGTTATAGAAAATTAATCAACGCCTTCTGGCCAATCAGAGTCCCGAACTCAACAGCTCTGTGGTGTAACTAGATACGACATTTCTTTCCTATGTCATGGAGTTTGGTTGGTCATTTTTTTAATTGAGTTAATTGTTTAACGAGCAGGACCGTGTGGGTCTGTTACCCGATGCGGATCTTGAGCATGCCGCTGAACAGCTCGGGGCTGTTCGAGATGATCCAGCCGATGTGGATGACGAGCTCCTGCTGCAGCACGGCCTCGCGCTCGCCGTGAGGGCTGCACTTCCTGTAAATAATGTCCTTAATGACGGCCGGAGACAGCGGGTTAGAAATCACCTCCTCCTCGTGTCCAAAAAGACCCAGAGTCACCTGGTACAACAACAGAAAAGTTCACTCTCAGAATCGTTAACCTGCAAGTGGTACATTATTACGTCCATGCTCTGATGCGTCTGATTTCTCCAAACTAATTCTGCACTAAACCCATAAAACCCCCCACCCCCACCCCCGACTACGTGCTTCTTTTTAATTTGTATAAAACGTGTCAGAGCATCATTTTAATGTTCCAGCCCGAGCGCTTTTAAACTCGGCCCTGTGACCCGCAATTTGTCCAAAACAGACAGCAGGTAGATTTGTGAGCATAAAAACCCCCAGAAGGTCTTGATCCCTTTTTTATTTTTGTAAGTCTCGTCTCTAAGGCTTACGCAACGCAGCCTGCGTGGCTCAGACCTCCGCTGGTGATGTGGACTGACCCATTTTCTGAACAAAACTATGTTTCGGACTATTAAACCGTTAAAAAAAAATCAGTCTTGGGGATGCAATCTATATGCAGATTTCATCCCCCTGGAGATTCAGTCTAATACATCAGTTCGGGATTATCGGAGGGAAAAAGAGGCCTGCAGTTAATCTAACACAATTAATCTGAGAAGTGGTATAGAACTAAAAAAATAAATAAATAAGAAAGGATAAAGAGAGCACAGGACACATCAGAGGATGTACAGTATACAGTAAATAATACACACATATTAAAGATGCACTGTATAGGGGTGGGATGATGGATCGCTATGGTGATGAACCATGATCAGGAAATCTCAAATAGCTGCACGAAATGATTCAAAATGATTTTCAGAAAAGTGTAAAACGTTCCTGTTCTGTCCAGAGGACGAATCAGTCGACATTTTACTATCATTTAATGCAAAAACTGACAAAGGAATTAAAATAGAAAACTCGAGGCCTGATGACTCAACTGTAATGAGCTAAACTGTCTTCAGGACAGAAACAGAAGCTTTTAAAATTATTTCCATGATATGAATATTGAGAACTCTGTATGATAAAATACATTAAACTGCAGGTCCCAATATTAGGCCTCATTTATCACGCTGGATACGAGCGAATTTATTCATAAAGAGTTCACAGGAACATTTACACAAGAAATGTGGAGTTCATGAAAATCCAGTTAGTTGGGAAAAAGATTCGTATCCTACATTTCACTACCGAGTTTTTGCTTATTTACATATCAGAAGACTCACTAATGTGAACTCGATAGAGTAAAAAATTAAATCGCATGATTGCCAATTAGTTACTGTGATATTATACATGTATTACGCTCAAGTTTAAATAACTTTACTCACAATTAAACACCAATTTAATAAACATTTTGTGAAACTCAGTTGTTTCATGTTAATGACTTGAAAAGAACCCAGAAATATAGACAAATAAGATTAGCCTTGCAATTAGGATAAAAAGTAATAGCATCTTATAAAAGGAGGAGGAGTTAGTGTGTGTCTGTCTTAGCCGAAGCACTGCAGTGGCTGAGCTGCATTACTGGAAGATTTAGTGCATGCCACACTTCGGAGGTGCTCTTTCACTGTTTAGTTGCCATTTTGTCATTTTCAGCTCTCTGCGAGCATTGCCTTTTATGGAGTTTTGTGGGCGTGGCTATATACATAAATCTGCCATGAATGTGCTTGGTAATTCACAGCTGATTAGCGTTTATCAACATACAGTACGGAGTGTGTGAGTACAAAGGAAAAACGTTTGTAAATCTGGTGTGAATTTTTACTTGGGTTTAGCCACGAAAACATTCACACATGACGTTTGATTAATGAGGCCCAATGCTGGTGCTGAAAACAACAGGGGAGTCCTCACAAATCCCGGTGTAAGCCCCGATCTTGTTTTTTTTATTTTTTATTTCAGTAATAAATTTAGAGGAATCGTTTTGATAAACTATCGAAAGCAGAAGAATGTCGATGAAAACATATAGTTTTCCCACAAATTTGCAAGACCTCCAAAGTGTAAACTAGTTAAAAAAAAAAAAAAGAGAGGATAGTTTTATTTATTTTTTTTAAATGAAGAAATTGGTAATCATTAAGCAGAGTACACTCTGCACTAACTAGCTGATATTAGCTGTTCCCCGTATCGTCTCACCCCTAACAATAAACCAGCAGCAACATCAGCAGTGTGATACGCTACGTTAGCAGTGTAGAGACGGTTAGGGATTTAACATATTGGCTTGCGGTGAAACATGCAGTTCTGTACATTTAGTGAAAAATAAACACACGAACATCACAACACACGAACAACATGATAAGTGAACATTAAAATGTTTATATATAAGTTCATCATATAAGTTACAAATACTTCTACCACTATAAATTGGTTCTTTCTTTGGCCTCCTGATCTGAAGTGGTTCCCACTTACCTGCTTGCCATGCACTAAAATGCTAGTAATACTTGGAGCAAGGCTGTCCACTAGCTTAGTTAAGAGACTGGCAGCGAGACGTACAACGGACCTGGTGAACAGAAACACATCATCCCAAACGGGTTAACACTCACAGCCCTGCTGAACAGGAACATCAACAGGTCTTAAAACAGCAGGAATTTAGTTGTTAATTTAGTAAACTGGAGTGAGTCATTTATTTACGTCAAGTTTAGCACTCATGAAAACTTTAGTTTCCTTCAGTACTGCAAGTAGAGACAGCAGCGATCCGATACCCAGGATCAACATGGATACCAAGATAAAAACAAACAAACAAACAAACAAACAAACAAACAAACAAACAAATAAATAAGGTGGATCAGATATCAGAGGGAAAAAAAAAAGGAAGAAGGAATTCAATCCGATCCTGTAACAAATGGAACGGAAAAGACTGGAATTGGATTTGGAAAAGGTTTTTCTTTTCCGACTGGAAATGTTTACACATAAAAGAGACGTGACTGTATTTGTTAGGATTGATTTTATAATATTTATACTTTATTATATTTGCAGTGGAAGTAGAGGAGTTTAACTGAATACAAAAAAGCAGCAGTTTTGTCCAAGTCATGTATTTTTTTTCTTGTAATTTTTTTAAAGCAAAAAAAATATATATTTTACGCAGTTTTTAAAAGGGAAAAAAAAAAAAAAAAGATCAGATGGGTATCGATATCAGCTGATCCTCGAGATTTCAGTATCGATATTGTTCTCAGGAAATAAAAAAAATGGTATCGTGCCATCTCTAACTGCGAGTAAGAGTAATGAGCAAAATTGAACACAGCTTCAGATCCTGAACTTCAGGACCTGTGCTGCTAAAACAGGTTCATTTACATTCACTAGGCCACGTAGGACCTGCAACTCAAACAATCCTGAAGTGGTTTAACCTCCTGAAAGCTTTGTTATGAGCTTTCATTTTCACCACCATCACAGGCTGCTCGCTGTCCCTCCGTCCCTCCGTCTCTCCGTCTCCTCGCTCAGCCATGCGTGCATTTCAATAACCGGCTAAATTAACGAGCGTTCCCAACGCAGCGTGCCTTCACAACGAGCCATTAGCATTCTCGGCTTTGTCCCTCAGGTAGGAGGCGGCGCTGAATGACAAACGTGCAGTGGGAATTCAAGTCCAATTCTTCTTAAGTCTTAGCGAATAAGTCTCAAATTATATCTTTAAATTGTATAATGGACTCCAGCATAAGTATTTTAATGTTCACTAATTTATTAGATGTGGAAATTTGTGCTTTTTGTAGTGGACACATACACTCAGAGCTGGGCGATAATCTCAATTTACACACGCTGATGTAGTGATGCTATTTTTAACATTATATATATATATATCTCGTTGGATAGTTTGATAGTAGTTCAACCAATCAGAAAAGAGGAGGCGGGGATTACCACACACTCGGTTACATAAACAAGTCTGGTTTGGTCTAGCACTGTAGCTATTTTTATTTTTTTTTCAAAACCTATTTTATATTTAATAAATCTTTTATGTAAGAGAATTTAAGCTCTCAGCAGGAGAAAAAATCCCTCGTGGATAATAAAGTGAGTCTCATTATGAAAGAACCGAATTACAACCAAATTACTCCTAATTGTCATCACATTTAGGTTATCAAAGTTTTTTCCTAAAATATTGATTTTATATCTTTTCCCTATCGCCCAGCTCTCTCTCTCTCTCTCTCTCTCTCTCTCTCTCTCTCTCTCTCTCTAAAATGAAATAACTGAGCAGTGGGGATGTGGTGAGGGTGTGGAGCTCAGCACGACAATGAACACGCTTCACTAAATGAGAAAGCCGAAAAAATTAAATTGACAGACAGTCAGTCATTTTTTCTCTTCTATTTCCATTCTTCTTTAGTTATTGACTATCCCTTGATCCCTCCATCAGTTTTCCAAAGCTACAATCTTCCCTCCTTAACTGCGCTTCCCTGTATTTTCTGTGAATTTTTATAACAGTCTGAATTACTTATTATTATTATTATTATTATTATTATTATTATTATTATTATTATTATTACAGAGCTGCCAACACAGAAAAGAAATAATGTGCAGTTCCCAAGTAAAAGGCAAAAAAAACCCTACAGTACATTTGCAGTATGTGGGGAATAACACACGCCGTTAAACAGTCGTTCCCTCAGTAATATTTCTCTAAATAAATAAATAAGTAAAACAATGCAGCCGGTCATTTTACCGAGAAACCAGAAAGTGTAAACTAGTGAAGACTTTCCTGTGCTGATAAACTTCTCAGAGCATCGTGACTGTTACAAAGCGCTGACGCTGGAGACTCCTTACATCAATGTTAAATAAATATCTCCTAACAAAGAAAAAAAAAACAGCACATGAACGATGTTACTTTGCTAAACAACACGTTATGTAAAATACGTTTATCGGGACGAGATGAATGATGTGTGGAAGGGGGCGGGGCTTCCGTCGGAGAGTTTAAAACAGCTACGCAACCCGGCGCAGTCATTCCAGGTTTATACGTCAGGTGGTGATATCAATGGAGGTGAAAAAATTTCTTTTGGTGAATTTTTGAGTGAAAACTCATGTCAGCGTTCTCGACCGAGCTCTGACGCACAATGCGTAAAGGTTGGCAGGTCTGTCATATTAGCTTCAGCTATTGATGTAAGATCATACACAAGAACCCAATAATCACAGGTGTAAATTAATGCAAAATGCACCATCATCATCATCATCATCATCATCATCATCGCAGCTCATCAGTGAAGCGTGCTCTCCTGTTAATGAAAAACTTGGTGGTTTCACTCACAGTTTGGACAGCTATAAGAAAGGAAGCATGCAGAAGCAGTGACACTCCCACAGCGCGTTACCTGTTTACCGTGGACCAACAGGGTCGTTATATGAGGAGCTATAGAACTGGCGAACTTCTGAGTAGCGGCTGCTGCGCAACGCACCGCCATCCTACACCGGGTTAACATGTCCGAAAATAAATTCATTTCCACAGGAGAGATTGAGATTTAAATCAAAAGACAGAAAGAACAAACAAGAAGAGATAAAGTGTTGATACGTTGAAATATCGCGCTAGTGCCTGTTATGTTTTCTTTATAATGATATAATTGTGATTTCACTACAGTTTCACTACATTCGATTAACTCGTTAATTAATGAATTAAACAAACAATAAACGCATTGTTATAAGCTTAAGAGTAAGCGCTGCATTGTAAAAGAAGCCACTCGCTCCTGGATAAAATTCAAGGCTAATGCCGTTACTTACGTTTGTGTGAGCAGGTGTTTTTTGTTTGTTTGTTTGTTTGTTTTTAATATTAATGCTAGTTAATTTTTTGTAAACACTAAACAAGATTTTATATCCTTTCAAAAATATACACTACTGTTCGAACGTTTTCAATCAAATATTTCATTTAATGTTGACTGCATTATTACTGTTTCAAGTAAACATCACGATTCTATCACAATTCACTATGCCTAATTATTTTTTTACCTACTTTCCGAATAAATAAATTATTTATTTATTTTTTTTAATTTGCATTTTAACTGCATGTAAACACTAAGAATAGTATTGGAGACTATTTCACTCCTTCTCTCATCGTTTATTTTTCAGAATATTTTCTATATTATCCTTTATATCATCTCATTATTCTGACATAAACCCTCCAGAATTTATTATAAAAACTTACACCATAATAATTATTATTATTCACTGCTTATGAGGATATTATGTAGGTAAAGAGCTAATAATTAGCTAATAAGTTTGCTCAGGGTGCTACAGTATAACCAAAGACTAAATCTATATGAGAATTTCTGTAAAGCTGCTTTGTGACAATGTCTGCAGTTAAAAGCTGTTTATAAATAAAATTGAATTGAAACTACATTAAATGTTCAGTGTACAGGGTTCAGAGCTGAGACTGAGCTGAAGACCGGAGGATCTGACAGGAGGATTTGAGATAAACACTAAATGGCCAAATATAATATAAGGTTTTTGCACCCCTGACCATCACCATCACCATCACCATATGTGCTTCTTCCCCAAACTGCTGGAGGAACACAATTGTATAGATTGTCTTCAGTAGTCAGGGCGCTGATCAGGGAGTCGGCCATTTTAAGGGCTGTCTAAATCGCAAAATCCTTCCAGTGCACTGGAACGTTCGCTCCCTAAAAATCCCACAATGCACTGCAATGACCAGGGAGCATCGATGCTCGCTATTTTCCCTTACTGGAAATGACGTCATATTTTCTGAAGCCTCTAAGCTCTGAAAAAATGGTGGACGAACTCTCAGCCACCTTCGTTTACAAATGTACGTAGCTTGTTATTGTTGTAGCTCTCAAATGATTACTGATTTTACGTTAGTGATTTTTAACTTTATTTGACGTTCTATATACAGTTTGTTATATCGAGTCGTCAGTGTCCGATTGAGACGCACCCGTCACTGGAACTAAGAGGCCCAAACCTGTTCCAGCATGACGACGCCCCTGTGCACAAAGCGAGCTCCATGAAGACATGGTGTGTGAAGGTTGGAGTGGAAGAACTCGAGTGTCCTGCACAGAGCCCTGACCTCAATCCCACTGAACACCTTTGGGATGAACTGGAACACCGACAGCACCCCAGACCTCCTCGACATCCCAACATCAGCGCCTGAACTCACTAATGCTCTCGTAGCTGAATGAACACAAATCCCCACAGCCACGCTCCAACATCTAGTGGAAAGCCTTCACAGAAGAGTGGAGCTCATTATAACAGCACACACACGGGAATAAATCTGGAATGCGATGTTCAACAAGCACATGTGGGTATGATGGTCAGGGGTGCACAAACTTTTGTCCTTGTAGTGTAATTAAGGCTTCGAGGAAGAAGTTACTGTTCAGTAGTGTGTGTGTTTTGGTGTGTGAAGTGAAGAAAGGAAATCTGACCAGAGTTTCCTGCTGCCTGCTCTCCTGTAGATCCGCTCCAACTCGGTCTTCAGGTACTCTGGAGACGCAAAAAACAAAACAAAAAAAAAAAACGAGATGAGACGAGATTATTCGTCTTTTTACCACAGCACAGCTGAATTCTTGTGTCTGATTGGTCAGAAGGTGTTCATGTGGATTAATGCACTCGTTCTAATACATTATTGTTTCCATGGCAACAGCTGATTCACAGGGACCTGTATTGCAGATGCTTCACATAATTTAATCAACGGATTAAAAACGTCTTATTTAACAAAGAAAAAGCTTTAATCATTGATGTGGTGGAGTCTTTTTTTTTATTTATGGAAGGAGTCTCCAGTATCAGAGCTTCATAACACGGGAACGTCTTCAGGACAGAGGAGTTTTTTTTTAATATTTTATTCGAACAGTAGAGTTAAACGTCCCTTTACTAGTACTCTCACCGCTGTTACTGATAAATACTTTATTTCTGCAAACATTAAACAAAATAAAGTTCAAATCGTTTTATTTCCTGCTCGTCAAGTGATTACTGTATCAACCAAAAACACTAAAACAATACAAGTTATTAAATATCTAATCAGAATTATTTATGTAGAATAATTTTTTTTTTAAAGTACAGCAATTTGCCTATATTTTTACCCACTTAATTATTATTATTTGCTATTATATTTATAACGATATTTATTCTTTAATAAAGTTAATTTGATAAGCAACTATTATAGCAACAGCTGTTTATTTACTGATTAGAATTACAGGCTAAAGCCTTTCTTTTTTACTTTCAAGCACAGAATTAGAGGCCAATGCCTTTATTTATTTATTTATTTATTTATTTATTTATTTATTTATTCATCTATCTGTCTGTCTGTCTGTCTATGGATTGTAATATTTATTCATTTTATCTGTCAGTCTATCTATCCATCTACATATTTATTTATTTATGTAGATGTTAATTAAGCATGTATATTGTGTGTGTGTGTGTGTGTGTGTGTGTGTGTGTGTGTGTGTGTGTGTGTGATGGTACCATCATTGCTGAAGAAGTCTGGACCTTCCTTCTTCAGGAGAACACTAGCGAGCTGCGCCTGGCTGGCGAGACAGACGCAGTCCTGACAGGAAACACACACACACACACACACGCACGCACACACACACACACGAGTCACACAAGACGAAGCTACGTCACTTTAATCAGCTCGGATCAACGCTTCACGCGAGACTCACGTTGAACTTCTGCAGGATCTCGTGCGTGGGTTTGTTCCTCCACTCATCGATGTCGATCTCGGGTTGCTGCTCCAGGTCCGAGGCGTTCGGCGTGCTCGTCTGACGCTTCACCTTCGAGTGTTTGGGCAGCTCCAGCTCCTCGAAGCTCTTAAACTCAGGAATCCTTCAAGGAGGAGAAACACGAATCACAGCAAGGGAATGCATTAGGATTAGATTCCACGATGCTACGCCGAAGTATTACTTCAGTAAAAAAATAAAACGTTTTACACATTAAACACGTCTCAGCTGATTCCTTTCTTTACATACACTGCTTTAAGGATTATTATTATTATTATTATTATTATTATTAAGATCAGGCTGGTTGTTACTCTGCCTCGTTGACACGCAGAAAATCCAGCTGCTCAACCACTGCTCCAGAGATCAGAGTCTACACACACACACACACACACACACACACACACACACACACACACACACACACGTCAATACACTGTTCAATGTACCAGTTACAATTAAAGACATTAAAAATACAAACATTATCTCAGCACTCTCAATCTTAATTACTTAATTAAAGTATTTATGTATTCATGTATTTATTTATTTTTATCGTTTGTTTGCTTAAGAAAATAAAAGGAACAGTTCACACTTTATACGCTTACAGTTAAAGATGTTAAAAGTGTGTGAAAGAGGAATAATTTTTTAATCTTGGTTCATGTCTGTTTCTGACATTTCTGTTCTTTTCATAATCTGACATCAAACTGAAATAAACATTACCACTTCGAAAACATCGTCTCAGCCTAAATTTCACTCACTAATACGGATTATTATTAAATTTAAACGTGTCACACGCTTGTCATCTCTAATCGTACGTACCGCACATTGTTGAAAAAAACGAAACAAAACACAAATAAAACGCGAGAGAGAGAGTCAGGAGCTCACCTGAAGCCTATCGACGTGAACTTTGACCCCTCCGATGTTACCCTTCTTGAACGAGGCCAGCATGTCCAGGACGGGGTTGAAGCGGCTCCCCCTACAGGACACCGAGAGGCGTTAAACGGTTCAAAATAAAAACGGAAAGTGGTGCATTTTACTGAGTGCGATCGGTTATAAAGCGAGTCGTGCCCGATTCAGTTCAATTCGATATTATTTCTATAGCGCTTTTAACAGTGGACATTGTCACAAAGCAGCTTTTTACAGAAATAAATGCATTTAATTCAAATTAAATTAAACCAAAATAAATTGCAAATATTATTGTAGTAATATTGTAAATGAATTTATACTTGATGTTATCTTCTCTGATGAGAACGAGGAACAGCGGGCGACCCGGCATCTTCCAGCACTGCTTAATGAACTGTAGGGCGTTCTGTACGCGCACACACACACACACACAGACACACACACAGACACACACACAGACACACACACAGACACATGCACACACACGAATCTGTAAATTCTACATGAATGTAAATGATTTTAGTTCAGCGTTTCCCGAAACAGATCACATGACCCGAGAGTTCGGCCAGGTGTGACATCACAGCAGCTCACCTTGATGTCATCGATCAGCAGCATGACATCCTGAGACAGGTAGAAGTCGCTGAGGTCAAAAACGATGGGGTAACACACCACTGTCTTCCCCAGGATGCGATAAATCTGAAATAAAAGCACAAAAAATAAACAATAAATAAATAAACTTTTTTTTTTTTCTACGACCTCCACCGAGATCTATGAATATGCATGAATATGCAAATCAGGAAACACCCCCACATCCAGCCCTAACAGCTTAATATCATTATGATTAGCTAACCTCATTAACTAGCTAGCTAACTGCCTTTAAACTACGCAGCAAGTAATACAATGTTACCATAGCAACCTAGTTTAGTGCACAGGTTTTGCGGCTTCCTTGAACCTCTCACCTGAGATTCGTCCAAAGCTGTGACGCTTATTTAGTGACATCACAAAATGAATGCATATGGAGCTCCGCCCCCCAAATCAGTTTTATATAGATGCGCAAATCATTAAACACTAAGCTTTTATGTTCAGGGAGACTGTGTGTGTGTGTGTGTGTGTGTGTGTGTGTGTGTGTGTGTGTGTGTGTGTGGTTCCACTAATGACTGATTTTATCTCGCTGTGTCCTTCATACGAGACGGATACACACGGAAAGACAGACAAATATTTTACCTCAGCGTAAAGCTGAGATTAAAGATAATGACTGCCGCGTTCCTTTAAAGCTAACGCTAATGTTTTAATCACACCCGCTGTTTCTGCTAACATGCTAATAACGGTAATAATAACAGTAGTAATTTTATTGGTTTTGGAAATCGGAACTTTATTCTGAGCTTCATTCTCATTACGTTAAACACCTCAGCAGTGAGATTATCGCGTGTTTTGTGTCTGATATCAAAATCAGAAATTTCCGATGAAGTTTAAATGCTACAAAAGTCGAAAGTCATCAGACC
>CM040999.1:1722490-1746036 GCA_022985145.1 Pangasius djambal
ACACACACACACACACACACACACACACACACACACACACACACACACACACACACACAGTATGTGCAAGCTCAGCATGATACACGCTGTACAACTGTACAAACTGCAGTTGTATATAGTAGTCGATATGAGCGCACAATGCAGCGCACACAAACACACAGAGGAAGCGTGTAAGGCTTATATACTCCATGTCAAGGTGATAAATACACACACACACACACACACACACAGTAGTTAGACCGAGAGAAGAGACAAACTCATATTTTCTAAAGTGAAATATTAAACCCTTCTCACGTACAGAGTCCTGAGAACTTGCCTGCGTACTTTACGGACATCTTGAGGATTTAAAAGTGAAAAAGCCAAATCGTCCCTGTCCATCCGATCTCCAAACTGAACTGTAAAACGTTTAGCAATTTAATTCACAAAGACTTTAAACACACTGACAAGCTCTGTTAAAACTTTCCGCCGTTGTCGTGATTGTTGTCATGAGCAACGTGGAAACTCTGACCTTACACTGGAAAGTATTAACTAACTAGAAACCCATGAATACTGGTACGCAGAACAGAGCTTTCTGTAGGTTTGAAGAGAGGTTTTTAAAATTCAAACATTAACCTTAACAGAAAACCACTTAGTGTTAGTACTCAATAACGGTCTAGAATCGATAGCTGAGCATGCGATTTGAGACACAGTGCTAGTTTGTTTAGTCAGCTGGGGACACAGTGGCTCATACAGCCTCCACTATTTATGTTGGTGTTGCGTTCATTTCTGGGGACGTGCACAAGTGATGCTTCAAACAGCTGCAGGATGCAGATGCGTCAGCCATCTTGGGTACGTGTAGATAAAAGCAAGTATAATCCAGGCTTTACACTTTCTCCATGTGTGGCAGGTTTTTTGGTGCACAAGCTTTAAAATTCCCTTCCACAGAACCTGAGAGAAATCTCATCTCTCGCTCTCTCTCTCTCTCTCTCCTCAGAGCTCATCTTTTCCCTCAGTGACGTCACTCATATCAATAACACAGCAGATATCTCTTCTCTGTTTATATCTCAACTCCATATTGCTTTTCTACTCGTTACACAGAGAACAGAAAGACAGAAGGAGAGAGAAAGAAAAAAAGAGACAAAATGAACGACAGAAATTGAGAGAAATAGACAGAGAGAGAAGAATGTGGGGGAATGTGAGATACTCAGTCTGAGCCTCACTGCTGTATAAAATCTATATTCTGTCGTCATATCTCTGCAGGGAAACCTCTGTGTGTGTGTGTGTGTGTGTGTGTGTGTGTGTGTGTGTGTGTGTGTGTGTGTTTTGCTCGATGTGTACGCTGTCAGAATTTGTGATGGTATTAGAGCACCACTAGATGGAGCTGTGTGTCTCTGGGACTTCAGCTTGGTGCACACACACAGACACACACAGACACACACAGAGATATAGACACACACACACACACACACACACACACACACACAAACTGTGGAGACACTGCCAAGAATCACACAAAACAAACACACACACGTGTGTAAAGATGATGCACTTCAGCAGACTGGTGTGTGTAGAGAGAGTATCAGTGATGATGATGGATCTGAGTAAGATCTATGAGTGGGACAGGTGGGTGTGTAAGTGGGACAGGTGTGGGCTTGTCTTCAAGTGGGACAGGTATGGGCGTGTCTTCGAGTGGGACAGGTGTGGGCGTGTCTTCAAGTGGGGCAGGTGTGGGCATGTGGGCGTGTCTTCGAGTGAGACAGGCGTGGGCGTGTCTGCGAGTGAGACAGGTGTGGGTGTGTCCGAGTGAGACAGGTGTGGACATGTCTGAGTGGGACGGGTGTGGGCGTGTCTTCGAGTGGGACGGGTGTGGGCGTGTCTTCGAGTGGGACGGGTGTGGGCGTGTCTTCGAGTGGGACGGGTGTGAGCTTCTCTTCAAGTGGGACAGGCGTGGGCGTGTCTGCGAGTGAGACAGGTGTGGGTGTGTCCGAGTGGGACAGGCATGGGCGTGTCTTCGAGTGCGACAGGCGTGGGCGTGTCTTCGAGTGCGACAGGCGTGGGCGTGTCTTCGACTGGGACAGGTGTGGGCGTGTGTTTGAGTGGCAGAGGTACCCTTTAAATGATTTCACCCAGAAACCGGGGAGGACACAAACTTTTGCACTGAACTGTACATGACTCCGCTCTGCAGTGAGGAGGAGCTGAAGTGAAGGAAGTCTGACTCCTAAAGACTCAGAGCTCATGATCGAGCGGATAATTAGCAGGCTAATGTGCTGGGTAATCATTAGCCTGACTTCCAGGCGTTGATATACAGCCCGCTATCGGAATATCTGACTGAACGTCTTTCCCAATAAAAATGAACACACTCTATTTTCAGCTCTTCGCATCGGGCTCGGGCGGGGTCGCTCCTCTTCCTCACGTTTCTATAGTAACAGCTCATTCTCATGGACGTGTATAAACAGATTTTTAAAAAGTATGTAAACACTGATGTGGTGGAATTTTGTGTAAGGAGATGTTTATTTAACATTTATGGAAGGAGTCTCCAGTGTCAGCGCTTCTCGGTGACGTTTCGTGGACATTCCATAACATTAAAGGTAAGTATAAATGGATAAAAAGTATGATGTATGATGTTCTTTAATACATTTTTTTTTTTTAATTAAATATTTGGCAAACTGCTGTGGTGTCAGAGGAATAAAGCACTTAGGGAGGTGGTGTTACAGGAAAAATAATCAACATCTTCAGCCGTCATTTATTATTTTCCCATAACAGCATGACCCAGAGTGTTTTATTCCTTACGTATTGAACAGAAGAAAGTGAGGAGAAAAAAAATCACGTCACATATCTTTCTGCTTTAAAATGTCCGATGAAATATTACAGAAAATCCTTAAAAATGCGTAACTCCAAATGTGCTGCTTTGTAGGATTTTTGGGGCAGCCATGTTAGTCAGCGTGGATCGTGACTCAAACTCAGGCATATAAATCAAACCTAAAGATTCGGCTTGTGAAAGTTAATCAGATTCAAAAGTTTGTACGCTGGTTACTCTTCAATTTAACAGATCACTTGCTTTAAAGGGATAATTCTGCTCTTTCTGTCAGATTTGTGTTGACTTCAGCAGCCTGTCAGTCAAACTATTATCAGATTACTAGTCTGTGTGTGTGTGTGTGTGTGTGTGTGTGTGTGTGTGTGTGTGTGTGTGTGCGCGCGCGCGCAGGGCTGTTGGGTTGATCATGTGACCTCATCTCCTGCACTGATTAATGAGTGTATTAATTAATGCTGTAAAATACCTTCACAAGCTCCTGCTGAGGCCAAATCTGTATGGGTTCCACCTGCTGAGGAGTCTGAGTCTGAATACCGTACGTGTTCAAGAAGACCTGCAACCTAACACACACACACACACACACACACACACACACACACACACACAAATGTTTAAGCTCAAAATATGACTTACTGATCAGTATACATTTATGTTCATTCATTTCTAGTTTCTAAATGGAAAAAAAAAAATATATATATATATGCAAACGAGATACGAAACATCTCTCTCTCTCTCGAATTTCTCCTTTACTTGTTTTCCTTAATTAAAAAAATTTAATGACCGATCCTGAAAGACGTGATCTTGAATCTTGCGTATCAGCAGTGACTCAGTAGCCCGTCTACTCAGGAGTTACGAAGAGGAATAGATTACAGATTCTCTCCAGAGCCAAGAGGGTGGGGCTGAAGGAGGACGATATGGTGGATGAGGAAAAATAATAATCAGCAGAATTTTCTGCTGCAATTTAAGAACATTTTAATCACTCAACATTTATTCCTGCGCACAACGATTCCCGTTTTTATTTTTATTATATCTTTTATGACTCGACTTCACGCTGAAATGTCCTGCAGTGGCATTTTATTCATATTTAGATTCATGGATATTTGATTTCCAGGCCGTGTGTGTAAACAGAAACAATGAAAAATGAGTCAATATTTTTACCTGTTTAGAGTTTGCCAAGAAAAACAACAATTAAACAAAAACATGTTTTCTCACGTACGCAGACCAGTGTTAATTTTTGCTCATTTTCAAAAGGGGGTGCCAATATTTTTGTAGTTTAAAAAAAGAGAGAGAGAGAGAGAGAGAGAGAGAGAGAGAGAGATGTAAAGATTGAGCAAGAAATAATACGAAAAGCGTTAGACAGATGGTTGTACCTCTGACTCTCGGCGATAAGAGCCACATGGATCACCACATCATTCTCAATGGGACCCTGCGGAGAAGAACACCACACTCATCAGATTACCTCTCTCTCTCTCTCTCTCTCTCTCTCCTTTTCTCTCCTTCTCCCTCTCTCTCCTTTTCTCTCTTTCTCTCATTCCCCCTCTCCCTCTCTCTCTCTCTCTCTCTCTCTCATTTCTCCCTCTTTCTTTCGTCTCTTTCCTCGCTCTCTCTTTGCCTCTCTTGCTCTCATTCCCCCCCTCTCCCTCTCTCTCCTTTTCTCTCTTTCTCTCATTCCCCCATCTCGCTCTCTCTCCTTTTCTCTTTCACCCTCTCCTTCCTTTTCTCTCTTTCCTCTCCTTCTCTCACACCTCTCTCTCTCTCTCTCTCTCTCTCAGTGGAGCGTGATGATGGAGAGAACAGCAAGTGCTTTATCCTGAGGGATAAAACACCGTCTGTGACATTTCAGAGCTCGCCAGCATCAACATCACAACTGGGGACGGAGGAAAGAAGAAACAAAGAAAGAAAGAAAGAAAGAGAGAAAGAAAGATTTATAAACACAGAGGAACGATGGAGACGAGCAGAGGGAAAGATTCAACTCATTAGTGCACACAGACGAGTTTCATTTCAGTGTAGTAATGAGCTGCTGATTGGTCGGTCCGTCTCTGAGCGTCTGAAAACGCCTTTAAAAGAGAAAAACCTGCTCCAAAATACAACACAAAATGTCCGCCTTCTTTAGTCCAGAGCTAACAAACATTAGCACTGAGCAAACTGCACATCTAAACCTTCACACAAATTCATCCATCACTTGTTCTTCGCTAACGATAGCCTGCTAGCTTAAAAAAGCTAAACTAACAGAATTATAAATGTTCATAATATTAGCTAATATTAGAAATTCTGAGAGAACTTTTTATTGTCTATAACATTTACAGCAAACTCTTGCTAGTACACGCTAACCTGACAGGATTTCTCACAAATCTTTATAACTTTAATAAAAACCTGACAGGACTGATTTCTGAGAGGATTTTAAGTCTTATATATATAGAAGTTCATAATCTTCACTGCTAATGCTAGCTAGCTAGCTAAGATAACCTGGATGTGAGAGTTAAGTCATACAGCTGTTAGCTGTGCTGCAAATCTAAATTAGTGAACATCGGTGATCAAAACTGTCCTGGCTGAACAAATTCATCTGGAGAACTTTTTACTGAACATTTATTTAATGTTTTAAAACCCGCTAATATGTAATCACTAGCTAAAATGCTAACGATACACCTGTTATGAGACATCATGTGTAGCTAATTTGCTAATATGCTAATACAGTGTGTTATTTCTGCCATTTTTGGTTCATTTTCCCTTAAGGGCCTCTCTCTCTCTCTCTCTCTCTCTCACACACACACACACACACACACACACACTCTCACTCACTCACTCTCACACACACACACACTCACACACAGAGGTAAGGGAAGAAATAAGAGCAGCAGACAAAAAAATCCTGTCAGGTTAGCTCATGTTAGCTAATTGTTAGCAAAGAATTATGAGCATTTATCGATATAATTTCAAAATCTAATCATAAATCCCCTTAGATTAGCCTGAATTTACTAGCTAGCCAGAAGATGATAATAATAAAAAAATGAATATAATGTAAAAAAAAATTCTCAGAAATCCTGCCAGATTACATTATGACAGGATTAGCCAGCTAGCTAGCAGGTTAGCACCATTAGCACACCATTTACCACTTTGTCTTTATCAGAATTCCAGTTCAGCTAGCTAACGTTATGCTAATACGAAATTCTTCTATGATTCTTTAGGTACATTTTAGCTAGCAGGCTAAGATGATGAACTTTTTTGGATATAACTTGCTTAGCTTATGTTAGCCAGCTAGCAGTATGAAAGGGCATGAAATTTTATGTTTTTTACTTAAAAATCCTTTCAGAATTGTTGTCACGTTAGCTCATATTAGCCAAAAATTTTCTCAGAATTGCTGTCCAGCTAGCTAATGTAAGCCAGCTAGCCAGAGTTATGAACCTTTATGCATATAATCTGAAATTCTTCTACGATGTTAGCTAGCTAATTAGCATTAGCAGTAAAGTTTGTGAATTCTTATGACTAATACTTTAAAATCCTTCCAGAATTGTTTGCAATTTGAACATTTATGTTTATAGCATGATTAGCCCGTGTTAGCTAGCTTGCTATGTTAATAGTTATGAACATTACAGTGACACATGTTGTCTGAAAGATAGGACAAGGCTAATGTGCATCATTAGCAAAAAAAAACTTCATTTCTCTTCCCTACATCTGTTGTGTTTCACTAGAAAACTTTTTCTGAGTCAGAGATCTGATAATGTGCTAATGGGCTACTATGCTAATACAGCCTGTTATTTGCGGAAAGATTAATTTAGCTCCTTTTTCGCTGAAAGCTTTGATGATTCAAGGGCTAAAAATGAAAAACGAAGGGAAAAAAAACTCGCCAGATGCCAGTTGTGAGTCGCGCGCTAGTTCGTCCTCATACGAGGCTTTAATAAAGGCCGCCATTTTGTCTGACAGAAAAAAGCAGGACTCCGTTTTATTGCCCTGATGCTATTAAACGCATCTGTGTGTGTGTGTGTGTGTGTGTGTGAGAGAGTGTGTGTGTGAGAGTGAGAGAGAGAGAGAAAGAGAGAGAGAGAGCGAGATCGCCTCTGATTAATTGCTAGCAGATGCAAAACAAAACAGAGGAAATGGGTTTCATTAGCATGCCGCTAAAGAGCTCGCTCGGAAATAAAAAAGGAGCTGTGCGAGAGATTGGAACTATTTGAAGTGATGGACGGAAAACATGAGTGCGTTTCCATCTTTCTGGAGCGTTGCTGATGTCACAGATTCGCCGTCGCGAGTGTTTTAATTAGCGCGGCGGCCATTTTAAGAAACCTCTCAAACACCTGAAAGCACAAAACTTGTTTTAACGAGACTACTAAAAAAAATTTTCTATTTCATTAGTTTATGGAGTTTCCTTACGGTGATATTTTTAGCAGCTGACGGACCATCTGTATTATACCCATAATTCTCAGTTGTGTCGTACTCGTGTACTGGATTACGAAGAATTGTATTTTTTTAAATAATTCTCAAACAGGTACATGTTTTTTTTTTTAAACCCAAACATGTATTAGTGTGCTAATAAATAAGCTAGCATGAGTTACAACAAGGAACTGTTGTTGAAAATGAATAAAAAAAAAAAAAAAAGAAAAAATGTTAGCTAGCTAGCTAATATAGCTATAAAATACTTAGCATTGGAGTAGCTGAACATAGACAGATAAATAACTAGCTATTTAGAGCTTAGCTAGCTGAATCCCCTTCACGAGCTCAGGTGTGTTGAGAAGTAGAGAAGAAGTTGAATTTCAAAGCTACGGTTTATTCACTTTTTACGACCTTTACTAAATGTTTATCCGAGGTTCGGTGTGGCTCAGTGCGGACGATTTTAGAGACATGTTTAGAGAACACTGCTAACCTCCCACACACACACACACACACACACACTGCTCTCGCCAGGGAGCCGACAAGAACAACTAAGCACACTGCAAAAAGAGACGACACACACTCGTGCTTCAAGAGGAACACACGGAGCGCCGGGATACACGGAGTTCACAGCACAAAGTGATTTGCGTAGGATGTGGAGACGACGGTGTGATGCATCAAACGAGGAGAGACGACGCTGAGGAAGTGAAACACACCAACAAACACCAAAGACACGCAGAGACGCAAACACAGAGGGAAAAAAAAAAAAAAAAAAAAGGATATAAGCTCCTCAGACGAAAAAATTAGCCGCCTCCACCAAAAGCAGCGCCATATTACATATTATACAACACTTATTTCTGACCGTGCGATCTGATTGGTTGAAATGTGTTCACCAAATGTCTATCATGGGTTGCTAAGCAACAGCAACGGTTGTGTTACTCCAAGCGGATTTGAATTTTTAACAAAATTGAAAATTAATAATGGATGTTAGGTAAGAAAGAGAACATGTATTATTATTATTATTATTATTATTATTATTATTATTATTTAGTTTGGAAGTCCAGGTGGTTTTAGGACATTATAATTTGATAAATTGTTTTAACCAACTTAACTTTTTAAACCCTTTTATGCATCGTGTCCACACTTATGGACAGTCAATTTAAGGCTTGCTATTTTATTTTATTTTTTTTTATTTTTATTTTTTTTTAACATTTTCTGAAAATATAAGATGTAAATGACCTCCAAATTACTCGAGAGCATTACTTTAATTGAACATAAATCATTATTCTGATTTCTTTTGCTCTCTAGACTATTTCTCGTTATCAGTGTTGCATCTCCTGCGTAGATTTATGCATAAATTCTAAAAATAAATCAATAAATAAATAAACAAACAAACAATTAATTTACATTTTTTGTGTCAGACTCAATGTTGTTGATTGTAAAAGAAAAAAAAATTAAATAGAAATTTTGTTACATAATATTGTAATATATTAGTATTAATATACATATAAATTAATTGTTAGTATATATACACATATATATAAATTAATTGTTAGTGTGTATATATATATATATACACACACACACACACACACACACAGGTATATATATATATATATATATATATATCAACTTTTTATTGAAACTCAGCACTTGGACAATTCGATCGTTTTAATATAAGTGACATTTAGAGAAAGCCAAAGTACTTCAAAAGCATCTAACGATGTAAACTAGATATGCTTATAAATAATTTATAAATGTAAAGGTTAAAAGTATAACAGACTTCCACTTTCCAGAAATTCCTTCAGAAACAGTTTTCCGGATTACATCCGGACAGCAGGATTTGGATGTAAGTATTTACAGATTGAGAGTCGGATTAAATCTCCACATCGAGCTAATAAACCGAAGACAGCCTGAGATGCTGAGAGCCGTGCGAAGTGCCGCTCGCTGTTGATCATGTGACCCTGTTCTGCCACGGAGACGAAAGTCAGCGCCCAAAACAACAACAATAAATAAATAAATAAATAAATAACCACAGCAAGGCCTTTTTCATCAAGTCAAACAGTCCACTTAGGCAAATCCATTTGCATGCAGAGCGGCGTAAAAAGCTCGCGACTGAATTTGACAAAGCAGAACGTGATTTGTGAAAATGGAGCTCGGTCGGGAGTTCCCGCATGACCGGCCTAATGAATCCGAGCCTCGCACAAATTAAAAGCACTCAGACGTGACACGGCGGGGACGACGGAGCCCCGGGGGAGGAGCAGAGAGGCGGGTGTGTGACATAACACAAACTAACAGCTAACTGCACGCACGCACACGCACACACACACACACACACACACTATACACTTACACTAAACTCCACCCAAATTCAGTATGTGAGTACGCAGTATTCAGAAAGCCGAATACACCTGGATGTCCAGGTACGCTTATTCCAGACTTATCTTTCGTGCACGGCATCCCACAATGCATTGCGTTCATTCCATTTTTTTTTAAATAAACACAAAAAAAAACTTCAGTGAAGAAGCAAAAGCAGCTACAATACAAAGGATTCTCAGCCTTTTCCGTCATGTGACCCCCGTTTTAAAGGTGCGATAGTAATCTTTTTAATTTCTTACTTTTAGAAATAACCTGGAAAAATATGTAGATGATTAAAAATAACGGGTTAAGCCACGGCTTCAGGACAAGTGTATTACGTGGCTGAGAAACCCATTTATCTCAAAGCACTTATCACACCTCGCACGGCACCGCGCTCCCTCCGGTCCTCCAGCACCGCTCGGCTGCTCCCTCCATCTCTCAGGGTAAGAGGAAGACCTGCATCGAGACTCTTCTCTGTTCTGGTACCGAGGTGGTGGAATGAACTTCCTCTAGATGTCCGAACAGCTGAGTCACTGGAAGCCTTCGAACGACGTCTAAAGACCTACCTCTTCCTAAAGTACTTAAGTTAGCACTCATAAAACCCCCCCCCCAAAAAAAAGTATTGTGAAGTGAAGTGACTTGTGGCCAAGTGTGGTGACCCATACTCGGAATTTGTGCTCTGCATTTAACCCATCCAAGTGCACACACACACAGTAGTGAACACACACACACACCGTGAACACACACCCGGAGCAGTGGGCAGCCATTTTAGCTGCGGCGCCCGGGGAGCAGTTGGGGGATCGGTGCCTTGCTCAAGGGTCTCACCTCAGTCATGGTACTGAGGGTGGCAGAGAGCACTGGTCATTCACTCCCCCCACCTACAATCCCTGCCGGACCCGAGACTCGAACCCACGACCTTCAGGTTCACCTTCGGGTTACAAGTCCAACTCTTTTAACCATTAGGCCACGACTGCCCCCCATTAGGCCACGACTGCCCCTAGAGACACACACACACACACACACGATGCAGGATGGATCTCAGGCTAAATATTTGACTGAGAGCTTGTCTGTTTCCTCCCCAACGGAGTTCTGGACTGATGGTCTTCCTAGTTTGTGACCTAGTGAACCAATATCAGATATATATTTTTGATAGACTTCAAAGCACTTTTGTAAGTGGATAAGGGCGTCTGCCAAATGACGTAAATGTAAATGTGAACGTAAAAACAAACAAACAAAAAAAAAAATGTTATGGCCCGGAGTGCTTGTTTGTGTTTACACAGACCTCCTGTCAATCATTTTATAGACACTCCCGAACATCCTTTCACTCCACCTCCATCTCAGCGTGTCCGGAAAAAAACACGCTGTACCTCGAAAAAAGTGAACGAGGACGCAGTAACACCAGAATGAACACTGGCAGGGTTTCTTCAGGGAGGAGAAAGTTATTACTGATGACGGAGATGAAGCTGGATGCAGAATCAGCGATTACGATTTCTTTACAATAAAACAGGAAATCTCGACCATTCGGATAAATCAGTAGGAACCGAATTTCGCACGATTGTAGTGTTACAACACGGTTTTCAAGCAGCTGAATGGCTTACCACGTAGCTTAAAATGCTAACGATAAGCGTTAGGGCTCATGAGGCCCTCGCGACCGTTCTCATTAATCAATATGAGCGAATTTTGCATGTTTATAGTGTTGTTAGTTGGTTTCCAAGCAGTTTAAGTTTAAAATGAGCTTGAAAGTGATGTCATGACAGTCCTTGCTAATGCTAACTCTAATTAGCATGCATAAAAAAAAAAAGAAATCATTCAAATGTACAGTACTTGAATGGACCTACCCGACATTTATCGAAATAATCTTGACTAATTTTGACAAATTTTGCCTAATGCACCTTTAACGCCTCAAAATCCATGTACTGCGTTTCACGTCATATTTTCATGAGCGTAAAAAAACAACAACCCGTGTAACAACTGTGCTACACAAAAATGGCCACTTTGATTTTTCTGCATTTCAAAACTCTGTGCTTTAAGTTTCATCGCACGTCATTTTAATAATAAAAAAGAATACGGAAAGTTGACGTACACAACAGGCACTGGATAGTGTGTGTGTGTGTGTGTGTATTTATAGTATATATAGTTTATAGAAAACTTTCTGATAAAAGACTCTTCTGGCAGAAAAAAGAAAATCACAGACTTTCTGAACTCCATCCTGAGTGTTTGGTTACGCAACGGCGTAATCCGGCCCACATTCCCGCTCCAACACTGAAACAGGTGAGGATTTGGAGCTGGAATGTGATTGTGCCGTGGATTTTATACACACTGAGCTCTGTGGCTCGAGCTCTCGTCTATTAGCTTTAGCCTGCAATCCTTACGACACAAAGAGGAGGCTGAGGCACGAAAGAAATCAATTTACACTTAGCCGAGGCGAAGGAGAGGCTTAGACGCTTCTCTGTGTGCAGTTCCTATACAGCAGGTGTGTGTGTGTGTGTGTGTGTGTGTGTGTGTGTGTGTGTGTGTGTGTGTGTGTGTGTATGTAGGGGAGATGGAAAGCCTGATTATAGAAACCTAAAGATTTTTTTTCCAGCAGTGATAAACGTCCACACTCACACACACTCACACACACACACACACACACACACACACACACTTCTGTATAGAAGTAATTTGGGGGTGGGGCTACGTCTGACCTCATTGTGTGATGTTTAAGATTAGAGTCGTAACCTTTACGTCACAGAACATCCGTACTAAGCTAGCTAGCTAACTTACCTAACGCTAGTGATGGTGGTTGTCATGGTAACGGTATATAATGCTGTGAAATGACAATCAGAAGAAAATTATGACACAAATTCAGACGCTGGTACTGACAAACGTGTGCTAGTTTACAAAACAGCTAACTACCTGGCTAGCAAAATTAGCTAATATCAGGGATATTAGGCTAGTAAGGAATATGTGCGTGTGTGTGTGTGTGTGTGTGTGTGTGTGTGTGTGTGTGTGTGTGTGTTTGGGAGGGGTTTCTAATTTGCATATTCATGAGGGTTTTTAATGAGGGTGTAGAGATGTTTCTGAGACATATTTCATCACTTTTCTGGGTATTAAAACTATTTATTATTCCACTAAGATGACTTCTACTCAGGTGACACACACACACACACACACACACACACACACACACTTCAGTGCCACGAGACAGACTCTGTAAGATAAGAGAAGTGTCTTTAAAGTTTTAAACTCTTCCACAAAGTGACAGCACTAATAAAACCCCGAGATATTTCTGGAATGTTCAGCTCGGTGTCGGAGTGTGTGTGTGTGTGTGTGTGTGTGTGTGTGTGTGTGTGTGTGTGAGTGTGAGAGACGTTACTCGGTTGTGTATGCGTTATATTAAATGTCAAACAGTGCATCGTGACTCATGAACTCCGTCCGAGAGATCAGAAAACTTCTAAAGAATGCCGAAGCTCCAGACGTTATTGCTGAACTCGTGTGTGTTGAGTGTAAACAGTGATGAAGCTCAGAGACACTTTCATCACTCCATCTCTCTACACTCAGCTCTGTGGAGCTGAAGACTGAAAAGCAGGAGAGAGTGAAAAAGAGACGTTTACATCCAGAACATCCTGATATTAACATTCCTGCAGTGTCACTCTTCTCTCAGTGCACCTTTATCTGTCTGTCTGGGCCTCTCTCTGACTGTCACTTTTCCTCTTCGTCTGTCTGTCTCGCTCTCTCTCGCTCTCTCTCGCTCTCTCTGACTGTCTCGCTCTCTGACTGTCTCGCTCTCTGACTGTCACTTTTCCTCTTCGTCTGTCTCTCTCGCTCTCTCTCGCTCTCTCTCGCTCTCTCTCGCTCTCTCTCTCTCTCTCTCTCTCTCTCTCTCTCTCTCTCTCTCTCTCTCTCTCTCTCTCTCTCTCTCTCTCTCTCTCTCTCTCTCTCTCTCTCTCTCTCTCTCTCTCTCTCTCTCTCTCTCTCTCTCTCTCTCTCTCTCGCTCTCTCTCGCTCTCTCTCTCGCTCTCTCGCTCTCTCTCTCGCTCTCTGACTCTCTCGCTCTCTGTCTGTCTCGCGTCTTTGATGTCTCGCTTCCTCGCAGTCTTTTGCTATCTGTCTGTGTCCATCTCTCTCCGTCTGTCTCTCAGTGTCTCTCTTCCTCGCTCTCTGTCTGTCTCTCTCTCTCAGTCTCTCTCTCTCTCCCTCTCTCATTGCCTTTATCTCTCAGTGTCTCCTTCCCTCTCTATCTCTCCCTCTCTCATATCGTCTTTATCTTTCAGTGTCTCCTTCCCTCTCTGTCTCTCGCTATCTGTATCTCAGTGTCTCTCTTCCTCTTTATCACTGTCTCCCTCCCTCTTTCTGTCTCTTCCTCACTGTCTCTCTCTCGCCCTCTCTCTCATTGCCTTTATCTCTCAGTGTGTCCTTCCCTCTCACTCTCTTGCTATCTGTCTCTCAGTGTCTCTCTTCCTTTCTGTCTGTCTTTCTCACTGTCTCTCTCTCTCTCGCCGTCTCTCTCTCCCTCTCTCGCCGTCTCTCTCTTTATCTTTCAGTGTCTCCTTCCCTCTTTGTCTCTCGCTATCTGTATCTCAGTGTCTCTCTTCCTCTTTATCACTGTCTCCCTCCCTCTCTCTCTCTCCATCTCTCTCTCATTGCCTTTATCTCTCAGTGTTTCCTTCCCTCTCTGTCTTTCGCTATCTGTCTCTCAATGTCTCTCTTCCTCAACTCTTTCTCTCTGTGTCTCTTCATTGCTCTCTCTCTCTCTCTCTCTCTCTCTCTCTCTATTCAATTCAATTAAAAGGTTGCTTTATTGACAAATATTAACACTTGTATTGCCAAAGCTCGGATACAAATCAGAAAATAACTACAGAAATAAAGAGACAGAAACAAATGCACATATGTTCAACAATACAGTCAAAAACACTGAGTATAAAAAACAATACAAAGAAGAATAGTGTGCGTGTGTGTGTGCGTGCGTGTGTGTGTGTGTGTGCGTGTGTGTGTGCGTGTGTGTGCGTGTGCGTGTGTGTGTGTGTGTGTGTGCGCGTGTGTGTGTGTGTGTGGGGGGGCAGTTTGTTGGGGTCTGAGAGGCAGCAGTTAAAATTTTGGATGATTTTGTTCATTTTGGAGAAGAATTCAGCTGGAATTTGGTTATATTTAATGCATTCAGTGAGGATAATTCATAATTTTTGGTACCCTTCAAGATGACGGTCACTAATACAGAACCGACTCGATGTTTTTGCAACGATCGTCTCAGTCTGCGGATTTAAACCCTGATGAAGACGTGACTTCAACCTTGTTCGACATGACAGGGAGGGACTGTGTGCTGTTCTCTTCACAGGAGGCTTCATTAGATATCAAATGTGAGGGTGCCAGTAATTCTGAAACCAGTTTTTTCCCCCAGAAATCTTGTCTGTGTCATAATCCTGGAGCCCATTACATAAATAAAATAAGAAAATGTTCTTGTGGGACCGTCGTTTATTGCTTCAGGTTCGCTAATACAGCGATGATGAATTTTAACGACCTGAGTGATGATAAAGTAAACTTGTGATGATTTTTAATCACTAATTATCTCTTAACGAACTCCTCGAACACAGATGTTGCTCCAGCGCGCGTTTTATTAAAAACCCAGACTGATGACTTGATTAATGCCTGTCGTATTTCTCGACCCGAACAGCTGAGGCGATGAAAGGCCTCCGCACTGTGCGATGGTGGGAGTGAAATCTGTCTGGACCGGAGAGTCATATTCTCTTCCTGCACAGCGTTGGAAAGAGTGACATTTCAATAAACTTCTGTTCTCCTCTGCAGACAGAGCCGTGTGTGTGTGTGCGCGCGTGTGTGTTTACTGGCTGTGTGTGTTTTGAGTGTCCTGTGGGTGTGTGACTCAGCCTCAGAGACAGGCTGAAAATTGGATAAATAAAAAATGAAAAAAAAAAAAAAAAGAAATAAAAAATGAAGAATAAGAAAAAGAGACCACACACACACACACACACACACACACACACACACACACACACACACACACACACACACACACGGAGTCCGGTTTGAACAACTGTCAATTCATTACTATAACATTGGTCACGTTAATCATCATTCATTCATTCAAAATTAAAATTCATTAGAAAAGGAACAAACAGGTGCAGATACTGATGTAGTGTTTTCTACGTTTAAAGTCAAAGGCGTCTGTGTGTGTGTGTTTGTGTTTGTGTGTGTGTGTGTGTGTGTGTGTGTGTGTGTGTGCGCTGACCTGGTTGGAGTATCTCATGCTAACGTTCCTCTGGTCCTGACGTGGTACGTGGCGGTGGATGGGGTCGATGTCTTTGGGGCTGATCAGACCGTCCACTGAGGAGAACACACACACACACACACACACACACACACACACACACACACACACACACACACACACACACATTTTTTTGTTTTACTCTCATTGTGAGGACCTTCCAGTGACATAATGATTACTGTAGTGACTTAATGCTTTGTCTACACTCCAACAGCACGAAGCAGAAGGGAATCTTTGCCTACTTTCGTTTTTTGTTTTATTTATTCTGAGGATCAGGTGACAGAAAGAAGCTTTGACACTAATTTATCATTATTCTGAGTTACTGGATATTTATTTTTCATGATTTGTAGTCATTCACGTAACCTCACCTCATAGTGACATAAATATAAAGAAAGATTACCATTGTTATTAATTCTGCAGACACGCTAGAGGTGATGAAATTATGATAAAAGGACGCTTGTAGCAGCACATAAATTCAGCTCGATCTGTAAATCTGTGCACTTGCGCTGCTCGCAAAATGAAATATCTTAAAGGAATAAAACATCTCGACAAACTGCCGCCTCCGCAGCTGCAGAAAGCTTTCAAACGTTCGCTCTGAAATTCTCTCTGTGGGAGGAAGTGCAAACGGCATGCTAATCGCTGCATGAATAACCGAGCAGTGTGTGTGTGTGTGAACTGGCAGTGACCCCACAGTGTGTATCGCGAGCGCGCACACACACACACAGAAACACACACACACACACACACACACACACACACACACACACACACACACACACACTGACCCAGCAGCTTGGCGATGTTGTACAGCGCCTGACCCCACAGGAACAGCATCCCGTCACGACCCGAGTTGCTCGGGAAACGTTTCTGGCTGCCGTGTTTCTTCTGCTCCGCCTCCACAAAATCAGCCGGCACGTGGTAGTACTTTGGAATGACGGCATGACCTGGAAAACACACACACACACACACACACACACACACACACACACACACACACAATTTTTGGTGTCTGTCTAAAAATACACACAGGTACATGCTGCTGGTGTGTTTTCATTTTTTGTCAGAATAACACCACAATGTCACTGAAGACAGACGTTCACTTTCTGTACTGTTTAGGTCTGTCTATCCATCCATCCATCTGTGCGTCTTTCTATCCATCCATCTGTCTATCCATCCATCTATCTGTGCGTCTGTCTATCCATCCATCCATCCATCCATCTGTGCGTCTCTCTATCCATTCATCCGTCTGTCCGTCTGTCTATCCATCCGTCTGCCCGTCTGTCTATCCATCCGTCTGCCCGTCTGTCTATCCATCCGTCTGCCCGTCTGTCTATCCATCCGTCTGTCTGTCTATCCATCCGTCCATCTGTCTGTCTGTCTATCCATCCACCTGTCCGTCTGTCTATCCATCCGTCCATCTGTCTGTCTGTCTATCCATCCATCTGTTCGTCTGTCTATCCATCCATCCACCTGTCTGTCTATCCATCCATCCAACTGTCCGTCTGTCTATCCATCCGTCTGTCTGTCTATCCATCCATCTGTCCGTCTGTCTTTCCATCCGTCCATCCGTCTGTCTATCCATCCATCTGTGTGTATCCATACATCTGTGTGTCTGTCTAACTATCCGTCTGTGTATCTGTCTAACCATTCGTCCATCCGTCTGTCTATCCATCCATCCGTCCGTCTGTCTATCCATCCGTCTCTCTGTCTATCCATCCGTCTGTCCGTCTGTCTAACCATCCATCCATCTGTCTGTCTATCCATCCATCCATCTGTCTGTCTATCCATCTGTCTGTGTGTCTGTCTAACCATTCGTCCGTCTGTCTATCCATCTGTCCATCTGTCTGTCTGTCTATCCATCCATCTGTCTGTCTGTCTAACCATCCGTCTGTCTGTCTGTCTATCCATCCGTCTGTCTGTCTGTCTATCCATCCGTCCGTCTGTCTATCCATCCGTCTGTCTATCCACCCGTCCATCCGTCTGTCTATCCACCCGTCCATCCGTCTGTCTAACTATCCATCTGTGTATCTGTCTAACCATTCGTCCGTCCATCTGTCTGTCTATCCATCCGTCTGTCTGTCTATCCATCCGTCTGTCTGTCTGTCTATCTGTCTATCCATCTGTCTCTCCGTCTATCCATCTGTCTCTCCGTCTATCCATCCGTCTCTCCGTCTATCCATCCGTCTCTCCGTCTATCCATCCGTCTGTCCATCCGTCTATCCTTGTCTGTCTGTCTGTCTATCCATCCATCTGTCTGTCTGTCTGTCTGTCTAACCAACCGTCCATCTGTCTATCCATCCATCCGTCTGTGTTTCTGTCTAACCATCTGTCTGTCTGTCTGTCTGTCTGTCTACCCCTCTGCCCGCCTCTCTACCTACCTGATTGTTTGTCTGTTTACCACCTGTCTACCTGTCTGACTGTTTAACCATCTGGCTTTCCACCCACCTGTCGTACCTACCTGTCAGTCTGTCTATCTATCCATCTGTCTGTCTGCCTGTCTTTCTACCCATCTGTCAATCAATCTACCCTTCAGTCTGTCTTTCTACAGGTATCTATCTACATGTCTATCAGCCCATCTACCCAATCTGTATCTACCCAAACTGTATCTACCCAATCTGCATCTACCCAAACTGTATCTACCCAATCTGTATCTACCCGTCTCTCTGCAGGTCCGATCTAACTGTCTAACTGTCGTTTTTTTATCAGTGTCTGTCCACCTGTCTTTCAGCCTGTCTATCCATCCTGTCTGTCCTCCTCTTCACCCATCTGTCTATCTGTCTCTCTGTCCGTAATCCACCTTATGACCTTTGACCTCGTAACCCAATTTGTTCATGTGCAGAAGAGTATTTATTATCAATGATTATTAAAGGGTGTGTGTGTGTGTGTGTGTGTGTGTGTGTGTTAATTACCTTCATAAGACTGAAAAATGATGGCCTGCAGGAGTTCTTCGTACTCTTTCACCTGAGCCGTGTTTCCTCTGAACACACCTACACCACAGGTACATGGGAAACAAACAAACAAACAAACAAACAAACAAACAAACAAACAAAAAATAACAGAAGAAGAAGGAAAGGTGAAACTTCAACAAATCACAAACATAAGACGCAGCTAATAAAAAATATAATGATCTAATGTTATCGTGAAGCTGAAACAATAACAATTAAAAAAATCATTGAATCAGCATTCAGCAATAATGGTTAAAAAAATTAAAATAAGAGACATGATAAAGATGTCAATATATGTTAATTATTATTAGTAAAAATACAAAAATGTGTTTTTCACTGCTTTTTAAATTGGCTAATAGAAACTGTTTCAGGTCTCAAGTGCATAAAGAAAAACAAAGATCAGCTCCTCCATGTTTCTGGTGGTTAATCCAGATATTCGAATTCATGAATAAATTAATAAATTAACATAAATTAGCCGTGGCCTTACCATCGATCATCATGTAGATGAAGAATATGGGAAACTCACACTCGATCCCGTCAAAGAGCTGCAGGAGGAGATGAGCGACCAGTTAAAACGCATAGAACACACACACACACACACACACACACACACACACACACACACACAGAACAATGGTGTCTACACAAACCGACCTGATTTCACTGCTAAAAAGGAAACAGCAAATAGGGAATAAATGGCACTGCTCTTTGGTGAATTATTTATTTTTTAATTCTTTATACCTTTCAAGACTTGAAGAAAAGAACACACACACACACACACACACTCACACACACACTCACACACACACACACTCACACACACATTGAGTGAATAAAGTTATTTTAATCAATATCAGTGATCGATATCTTTCTCAGCCTCTCTTCACTAACTTCACTGCAGAAAGTACACACACACACACACACACACACACACACACACACACACACACACACACACACACACACACACACACAGGAGTTACTGCTGTTTTAAAGCCGGACTGTATTTCTGGCTTTCACGTGAGCGACAGATTTATACTGATGCGTTTATATTAATGCTCTCGTTCTGATATCTTATGGTTTCTATAGCAACAGCTCATACACAGAGACTTTTACAGAAGGAAAATTTAAAACATTTTAGAAAAATAAATGCAATTCTTCATTTATATACAGTGACAAAGAACTTAATGTAAACATTAACAATTAAATAAAAACTATTAAATAAACTTTTAACAATGAAAGTTAAGTATTTTTTAAATAAATAAATAAATAAATAAATAAATAGAACAAATAGTGTAGAAAACTGTATTACTATAAAAAAAAAAGAAATTAACTAATAATAAAAATAATCAATAGAAATACATAATTAAGACAAAGATGAATTTGTTTTCATTAAAAAAAGAACTTAAACATATTTAAAAAAATAACCAGAGGAAATAAACTGATAAAAAATACAAAAATAAAATAAAAATAGTATCACTTTCAAAAAGAAATTAATATAATTATTAACATAAACATTGGAAATAAATAGTCACAGAAATTGCTAAGGCCAAATAATTAATTAAGTTGTTTATTTGTTTATTAAAATTAAATAATAAAAATAAATAAAGAAAAGAAAAAAAACCCAAATCGTATTTACTTAAAAAAATAAAATACATTAAAAAATAAGCAACGTTAATAAATTACTATATAAAAATTATACTATATATAATAAACTATATACAAATAAAATAAAATAAATAGTATGACTTTTTAAATATAAATTAAGTTTTAAACAAATAAAAATAAATTAATATATATATATAAATAATGGAAATAAATAATGCTTGAAAACAAACAAACAAATAAATAAATGTAGAAATAAATATATAATATAAATAGATAAATAAATAGAGACAAATGGCATTACTTTAACAATAAATTACTAAAGTAAATATTATTATTATTGATTACGATAAAGTGAGAAACGTGAAGACGGAAACGTGGAAACGTGTCTCAGTATCAGATCACGTGTGTTTTAAAGCTGATCACACGGCGAATGAAACGAAGAGTGAAGGAGAAATTCATCTGCACTCATACTGTGCTAAACTCTTCCTATTATCCTGACAAGATTTCTGGTGTGTGTGTGTGTGTGTGTGTGTGTGTGTGTGTGTGTGTGTGTGTGTGTGTGTGTGGCAGCCATATTTAGCAGCACATTTCCACGCTGTAATTAAGATGAAGAGCTGTGAGCATTTTCTGGTAAGCAGATTAACCGCCATCACTGCGCTTGTTTCTAACACGAAATATTAACCACAGAGCGGATTAAAACCTCGCCAAAACTCTTACATTCACGCGGGAGTAACGACGCATCAACGGAAAGATGCTGAATGAAGATGAAGATGAAGATGAAGATGAAGAGTCTAACCCCATCAGACTGTCTCTCTCTCAGGACCCGTCTCCCATCATGGCTGCCGATCTCGATCTCGCCGATGAGAGATAAGAGCGAGAGATTACGGCGTAATGAAATAAAGGAGGTTAATTGGACCGGACTCGCATCGTCGGCGGGTCTCGCTTAAGCCGCTTCAGGAGCGAAATCGGGAGAGCTAGGAGCGACCTGCTCCGTCTGACGAGAAAATAACGAAATTAATTCACAGCTGGAAAAGCAATCTGAGCGAAAGGCTCCGTTCCTCCAGGCTTTAAACGTCCTCGATTTTAGACCGATTCGCATTAATCAGGAAATACACCAGCAGGACAGACCAAAACAACAACAAGTGAACGACGACATTCTGCTTTTTTTCCTGATTATATCTCAATTTTATAATCGAAATCGAAAACAATGAAATGTCACTAATTGCTCAAAACATGTTCGATGTCTCAATTCCTCCAGGCACTGTCTCGTAGGAAGAAAAAACAAACAAAAAAAAAACGCTAAAAACACTTACAGCATTGTTAAGTTCTCAAATCGACCTGCTCAGAAGGGGGCGTCATTGTTTCTATAGTAACAATGACAGGGACACAGGGACTTCATGTAAACATTAAAAAAGGAGGGGGAAAAAAAAAACGTTGTTATGGTGAAGTTTTCCTGAAGTAAGGAGGAGATGTTTATTTAACGTTCATGGAAGGAGTCTCCAGTTTCAGCGCTCTGTAACAGTCAGAGGTGTAACTTTAAGTTTTCTGACATCTTCAGGACAGAGGAGTTTAAGATTTACGGTTTCTGCAGGTTTTTTTTTTTTGTCTCATTAAGTTCAAGATGGAGAAAACAGAGAGGATGGCGAGGTAACGAGTGATACGGAAGCTTACAGCTGCTGTAACGTAAGTGAGAACAGGAACTCACTTGCTTCATCAATGTTCTACAACATTAAATGCAACTATAAACGGATAAACGGCAAGATGTCATTTCTTAAAGTAGTAAGAATCTGTAGGAAAACATTCACTCTGCTTCTTCACACCAACCCGTCACTCAGCATTGTACTGAAACAACATATTTTACTCTTTACATACCCAATATTACGTAGAACGTTGTTTCTTAGGCTCATAAAGTCAATGAAAACAATTCGATTATGTTTCTTCCACTTCGGACTGTGAATATAAACTGTGTTTAAACGCTGAGATAAACAGAACATTGTATTCAAGTTGTGAGTCTGTTATTTTATATCCTGAGTGGTGTGTGTGTGTGTGTGTGTGTGTGCGTGTGCGTGTGCGTGTGCTTCAGCTCTTGTGTCTTACACTTACACTCTCTTTACAATTCCTCGTTAAACGCGAGCTCGTTAATTCCAGGAGGTCAACTGCTGCCGCTAATGAGCTGATTTACTCTGGTGTTAAACAGCTTCAGCCTCCTCCATTCTGATTCATACACACTGAATTTATTCCTCGTCTAACTCGGCTCGATGGGATCGGATTTATCCCGCACGCCGTCCCGCTCGTCGTTAAAAAGGGCACAAGACGATAATGAATCATTACTGGTTTAACAGGCGCATGTATAAAAACATATATAACAAGCATCGGTGTTAGTGTATTTATTTTGAACTGTTGATGATCGATGACGGGAATAAACTCGGGGTCACGTCCGTCCTGAGAAATGTTCTGCTAATGAACACGTGTAGTGTGTAATTTATATATATATTAGGTATAACAGACTAACACTGCTGACCACTTGTCTAACAGCACTTATTTTATTTATACTAATGAATTACTGCATTTACTGTCCTGACTTTATAACTATTTGTTTACAACTAGCTCTATTTTTCTGTCCAGTTATCTTCTAGCTATCTATCGGTTTTCTTCTCCATCCACCCCCAGAAACCGTGTAATAAAAATTTTGACCTTCATCTCAGCAGTCCTGTAGTATCTGCGGTTCTTGTCCTCGTTCGCCGTCCTGTATCCGTCCCTCAGGAATCGCTTGAAGCCGTATTTGCCTTTAAGCTTGCGGACGATTTTGTCCAGCGTCTGGCTGTAAAGGGCGTCGTCGTCCACAGCGAACGCCGGGTAGCTGATGCAGGGCAGGAGGGCCGCGTCCGTGTTCTGAACGTCAACACCAGAGAGGAAAATCAGCCAGACGCAGAGCAGGACACTTCCACAGGTGTGATATCGGTTCAGCTAGGATTATTTATTATATTCTAGAAAACATGCAGATGTCCTTATGTTCAAACAGAACACTTATAATGCACAAAGGTAATGCATGCGTGAGTGTGGGAGCAACTGTGTGACTGCGTGGATGCGAGAGCGACTGTTTGAATGCGAGAGCGACTATGTGGAAACAAGAGTGTCTGTGTGGGTGCGGACATCTGCGAAAATTTGAGTGTGTGTGGATGCGAGAGTGTTCATGTGAACGCAAAGCATTTATGTG
>CM040999.1:1754298-1769939 GCA_022985145.1 Pangasius djambal
GACTTTAGCTACCTCAGTAACAATGCGACTTTAGCTACCTCAGTAACAATGTGACTTTAGCTACCTCAGTAACACTGTAACGTTAGCTACCCCAGTAACAATGCGACGTTAGCTACCTCAGTAACAATGCGACTTTAGCTACCTCAGTAACAATGCGACTTTAGCTACCCCAGTAACAATGCGACTTTAGCTACCTCAGTAACAATGCAACGTTAGCTACCTCAGTAACAATGTAACGTTAGCTACCTCAGTAACAATGTAACGTTAGCTACCTCAGTAACAATGTAACGTTAGCTACCTCAGTAACAATGCGACTTTAGCTACCTCAGTAACACTGTAATGGTAGTTGACTCTCCAAAAATATCGCAATATTTGAAGACATTTCTTCGACACATTTGTATCATGGTTAACAAACTGCCAGCAAAACTGTTGTGCTGCATTTAAAAATAAACCTTTAACTAAATTAAGTTAATGCAGTTTTTAATGTCTACTAAAAAAGAGCAACTTTTAGACAATTTTCGAGATTAAAAACAGCAGAAAACTTTAACATTAATTCAGCTGCTTCCTGAGTTTGTAGTCATTTTTAGCACAGATTTAACGCCCGAGGTCGAAACGGATCCAGAGCTTCACTGATAATTTAGCTTTTTAGCGTAACATTTTCTGCTGCAGATATTCCTTAATATTATTTCTGTCTAATTTCCTTCTTTTTCTGCTTCTGCATCTGGCATTAATTCTCCGCTCTGAAGAGTGAAGATGACATAAGTGCTCGTAAGTGCCCGAGTCTCTGCCAACAGACTCGGTTCAACTCCAGCTCCAAAATCTGGAACCAAGAACCGGTACCATCCGGGACCGGCTTCAAAAGCATCCGCTGTGTGATTAACTGGAGGAAAGTGTAGTAAAGATTCCCTCTCTGTAAGACTGAAACGCTGGATACTGACAAAAACACGGGACTCGCATTAAGTTAGCAATTAATCATTCGCTAATTTTAAGCAAATTAATGAATATAAATGAAAGCGCCCGGAGCAGGATGGGAACGAAAAGCCCTGTGTGTTACGGCGAGTTAAAATTCCCGTCATGTTGTGTGTTTTTGGCCGGAGGTGAGCTGCTGAAAGGCTCTGGGCTTTCACTCAGGGAAATCTGGCACGATGTCGGCGTAAGCGCAAAGCGATGACTCACGCAGCAGCAAAATGACGTCCATTTGCTTTGTTCAGGTCTCCGGTGTGATGATTTAAGAAGTGTGCGGAAACATTTATCACCTTCCCCGCGCTGGATCTCCGCCCGAACCGAAACGTTCTTTCCCTGGCGCTCGTCCTTCCGCCTGCTGACTGCTCCGACACGCAGCTCCGGTCGTTCATCACGCTCGGATTAGACACGTTCGTGCTGATGTGCACACAATACAGAACCGCGCGCAATACAATGCAAAGCTTCTAGCATGATGAATTTCCCTTTTTAAAGAGAGGATATGTACAGTATAGTGCACACGTCATGTCCCATGTCCCATTAGCATAGCATTAAATACAGCTAGACGCTTACGGATATTTTAATTCTTTACGATTATTACATTCTTAAATTCCAAGTTCAAGTTTAAACTTAAATTCTAATAAATTGTTTTACGCAGACTGTAAATTTTTTTTATTTTTTTTAAAATAAGAAACACTAAACATAAATAGTATCACTGTACTGAATAATATGATGTACTTATACTTACAATTGTTTTTTAAATCGTAAAACAAAATGTAAAAATATAATAAGCTATCATAATTATAATACTTAATTATACCTTTAGTAGATGTTTATGTTTAAACTGTAATTTAAGTGCATAGTATAAATATATAAAAAAAAAAAAGAATATCTTTAATATTCATAATATGGATATTTTTTAATAATTTAAATATCCAACTTTTAGTAACCGTTTAATAAAAATTATATAAAACAAATTGTTAGTAGCCCTGCACTACTACTACTATTAATAATAATAATAATAATAATAATAATAATAATAAGTTTACTATTTGAACTGTACCTTATGGAGCACAATAATGATTTTATGTATATATATATATCTCATGACAATAAATCATTTGCATACGTATATAAATACATTTTGGAAAAAAAGAATAAAAATAATAATAAAAATATTAATCTACATAAACTACGTACATAAGTTACGCATTACATAATTTATATATATATATTATAAGTACAGTTATTTTAATAAATTTAAACATATAAATAAGAGATATTTAAATAAATAAATAAATAAATAAACACAAATTTTGTTTGTGATAGTTAAAATAAATTTGAGAAGAAATGGCTAATGGAATTGTAAGTTATGTATAAATTGGGCAGCACAGTGATTTATTTTGCATTATGTTTTTTTAAACTAGTCGTCTGACTCATTTCCTGAAATATTAATATGTTTTTAAAGCCGAATGAAGGAGTGGATTCTTTTCCTCGAAAAATGATTCTAGATGTTTCTACATTTTACACCACGGCACAGTTACATTCTCTCACCTGAGGTGTGTGTTACTGAAGCTAGACAGACAGAGGGATAGATAGATAGATAGATAGAAGGAAAGAAAGAAAGACAGACAGACAGATAAACAGATAGATAGATAGATAGATAGATATACAGACAGACAGAAGGAAAGAAAGAAAGAAAATAAAGACAGATAAACAGATAGATCGATAGATAGATAGATATACAGACAGACAGAGAGACAGACGGAAAGAAAGAAAGAGAGAAAGACAGATAGATAGATAGATAGACTGACAGACAGACAGACAAATAGGTGGGTGACAAGTGGATAGATAGATAGATAGATAAATAGAAAGAGAGAAAGAGAGATAGAAAGACAGATATATAACGTATGTTTCCGTTCTTCACGTATCTAACATTAGTGTGAGGAATTCACCCTCTCTGACTGAGCAAATGAAACCAGTGCTGATATTTCAGGCTGATGACACGTGATAGTGTTATAAACGTGTTATAAACAGGGTAATAACTGTTCCCAGGCCATGCGGTGGTGAAATAAGATGGCGGACGGCGTGTGACTCACCTGGAGTGCAGCTCTGTGCTGCCGTTGTTGTATTTACTTCCTCTCTCCCACATGCCGAAGTCGGGGACGCGGTACGCTCTCTCTACGCAGAACACCAGGTTCTGGATGAAGGACACCTACACACACACGCGCACACACACACACACACACACACACACACACACACACACACACACACACACACACACACGCAAATTTAGCTTCCAAACCAATTTGTGCCATTTTCTTAAATGCATGTTTTACATGTAATCCTGTGGGAAAGCTTTTAAAAATCGCTCCTGTTGCCTTTTTGCTTTCAGCACAGCTTTAAAAGAAAAATTACTAAGTGACGTCAAGTGCTTGTTTACCTCCCAGTCAATCAGGTCGCAATTTGGGAGAACGAGCGAGAGACACAAACATGGAGGACAAAACATTGGTGAAAAACGAGTCTTGCTAGTGAGCAAATATGAGGAGATATAAGAAAAGTAAAAATACTAAAAATAATTAAAAATCTGTCAGGGTTACGCCGGGTTTGGCGCGGTACTACGATTCCCATCAGCCACTGCGCTTCACAGGATCACGTCACATGACGGTTCTGACCTGATTCACATTTCAGTTTAATGAGCTTTTAAATCAGTATTTAAGTCACATTTGCACATCACACATTGTCTAGCGTTTGTTTTGTTTTTTTTTTTGTCGTTTGCTGTCGAGTGCAGCATCAAGTCCGTGTATGTTTCTTGCCATGAGCTCACGGTTCATGTTTTTGTATCTAGGTTTGAGTTGTGTTTGTTTGTGTTTTGTTTATTTAATCAAATAATCTTAACTTGCGTCCACTTTCATCTCCCAGTCGTGATGATAACTAAAAATAACAACAGGCCTCATTTATTTATGTTTTAGTGAAGCTGTGTGTAAATGTCTGCATCGACCAAACAAAGATTTTACGCTAGATTTACAAACGTTTCAGAAACGCTGATTTTCTTCGTACTCGCGCACGTAACGTGCAAAGTGTGTTCATGTAGCGACGCCCACAAAACACCATAAAAGGTAAACTGCACAGGCAGCTGGGAGCACGAAATGAGCCATCAGGGTAAAGCGTGAAAAACAGAAGTGGAAGTTATTTTGACTCACATAAAATATTATATTAATAATAATAAGCGAGCGCTAAATCCTCCGTCCACTGAGGCGTTTGTTTACGGCTTACGGCTCTGCGCAGACAGACAGAGCGGCCCGACCTCCGCTTACGTCTTAATTTATAGGTTTGTGTCACTTTCTCACTTCCACTTTATCTTGCTTTCTTTATTTTTTTATATTCTTTAATTAATGCCAATAAAATAAAGCGTCTGTTTTTCACTAAATGTTGTGGACGGAGCTCTGAGTCCCTGAGCGAGTGAACCAGCGTGAGGATGTGTTTCTGATCGACACTCCAAAGCTCTTCTAGCAGTCGCTCTGGATAAGGACGTCTGCTAAACGCTGCAAACGTAATAAACATAAACAGTTTCATCTCCAGAGCATATTCCAGATATAAAAGTGCAGTAATCCATGATAATGATGTGATCTTATGTCGATCGAGTCGGGGTTTTTAACGTTAGTTATTCTTCTTATGCGGAAATTTACGCACATTCAGGAGCACGAATGAAAATGAATAACGAATAACTTGCGTAAACGCTCGTACTAACAATTTACGCATAAATCCGTTCGTATCCAGCTTGATAAATGAGGTCCGGTGTGTATTTTTCACCGCCACGTGACGTGACGTCCGACGTTTAAGTCGCACCATCAGCTCAGATTCTCCTTCCTCCAAAGCAGCAGCGAAAATGAGGTAATAATAAACTATTATAATCTAGTTAGTTAGCCAATAATAGCTAGGACTGGTAAGAGTGTTGCTATGGTTACAGGTTTTTTTTTTTTTGTTTGTTTCATATTACACTTTTGTCCTTTTTTGCCATTTTTCAAGAATATAATATCCCTGACGTTATAAACACATTTAGACCCTGCAGTGCAGTGTGTTGTTTTTATACATTTCCGTCGTGAACTCGGCGTCCTCGTGCATGAATAACGACCTACAGAACAGCGTCGCTTCACAGCACCAATTCATCACCCGTGTGTGTGTGTGTGTGTGTGTGTGTGGTGGCAGTGTCTTCAGTGCAGCGCAGGAGCGTTCCCACATCGCTGCGTTAAAATCGAGGCCACGGGAAACGCGGCGGTGAGAAGAATGATGAGTTCGGAGCGTGTAAATGTGGAAGTGTGTAATCACCGGGGAGAGAAACGAGCGACGAGGGCTTTAATTTAACACAAGGAAAGCAGCGAGGCCCTTAAGCACGCTGAAATGGGGCACGGAACAAGAGAAAGGAGGGGAGACGGAGGAGATTTTTATTTTAAGGCTAAAATAAAAATGATTCATGTTGATGGTTTTATAGGAGGACTAAAAAAAAACGGCAGTGGTCCAGGATGATGATTTAATTTCTCCGCTTCTGTCTCTTAGTCTGCACAAAAACCCACATTCTTATTTTCTGTCCCTGTTTTATTCATTATCTCTAAATTTCATAATCGTAATTTATATTTCTTACAACGCATTGCCTGATACACAGCTCTGCTGAATTCTGGATTCTGATTGGTCAGAACGTGTTGATTCATTTTCTTTAACAGTAGCTAATAATAATAATAATAATAATAATAATAATAATAATAATACGTTCTCGTTTCTACAGTAACAGCTCGTTCGCAGGGATTTGTACGGCAGACGCTCCACATGAACGGATTAAAAACAATCGTTGACTTGTCAGAGATTTCTGAAAGAAGATATTTATTGAAAATTGATGGAAGGAGTCTCCAGTTTCAGAGGTAAAGCTGTAACGTGATGTTTTCCGACATCTTCAGGACAGAATTGTTTACACTTTTTTTTTTACGGTTTCTCGGTAACATGACAAACTTTATTTTTATTTTTTGTCTTATTAACTTCGAGAGAGAGAAAAAAAAAAAAGATGCTGGTGAGCGAACGACTGTTTATAGCCGCTATAACGTAAGCGAGAATAGGAACTTGTTACGTGAACTTTAAATGTAAATATAACTGGATAAAATGCACGACACGTCAATCTTTAATTAATAAAAAAGGTCATTGTTTTTTTAGCTGCTGAGGTATAAAAGGAATAAAACACTTCAGAACATGCTGTTATAGGAAAGTAAACAAGATCAGGTCGGTAACATGCAGAGCGCGTCTTACTGTGCTGAACACAAGTGTAAACAGCTCAGTACATCAGACCCTGTGTGGTAGGTGCGGCTAAATAATAAACAAACAAACAAACAAACTTGTGTAAACAGGAAGTACAGAAATATTCCCAGTTTCTCACACTGTCTCTGTGTCAGTTTACTGTAATAATTTCCTGATTACTGAGAATGTGTGTTAGTTTGTTGATGAAATATAAATAGATGTACTGTAAAGGCACACACACACACACACACACACACACACACACACACACACACACACACACACACACACACACACACAGTTAAACCGTGGAGCCCTTGACTAAGAGCTGAGGATTTTATAATGAGATTTACAAAAAGAGCAGAAACTCCAGCGCAGGAACGTCTGAGTAAATCTCCCAATTCTCCCTCATTTGCTCTGCTGTCCATTAATAAAAAGCGGAATTGGCTCGCTGATTTCACATCTATGCTTTTTAAATCGCATTACGCTGCCCGCTGGGCACTGTTTAAACACGCCAATTAAAACCCCGCTCGGCAAATGCAACAAAAATCCCATAAAAGCTCTTCTGGCAATCTGTTTGGAAGAGTTAGGAAGGTGAGATAACGAGAGAGAGAGAGAGAGAGAGAGAGAGAGAGAGAACAGGAAAGTACAATCCAAAGCTAGTCCCATGTGAACATTAATATAAATATGTGATAAAAAAAAGGAACATTTATCTAAATAACTCTTGCACATGTTTAATATATAAACAGAAATAAATCTTTATTTGTTTGCTTGCTTCTTTGTTTGTTTTTTATATAATTATTACCATTTTATTTTATTTTTTTCCCCCTCACTCTTCTTTGTTTTGGCGACAATTGTTAATTACAATTAATTCCAATAATTCGAGTTAGAGAGAGAGAGAGAGAGAGAGAGAGAGAGAGTGGGAGAGAGGAGAGTGAGGAAAGAGAGAGTGAGAGGGAGAGAAAGGGAGATAGAGAGAGGAAAGAAAAGAGAGAGAGGGAGAGAGTGGGGGGAGAAAGAGAGAGAGTGAGAGAGAGTGGGAGAGAGTGAGGAAAGAGAGAGGAGAGAGAGAGGGAGAGAGTCGGGGGAGAAAGAGAGAGAGTGAGAGAGAGTGGGAGAGAAAAGAAGGAGAAAGAGAGGGGGGAGAAAGGGAGATAGAGAGAGGAAAGAGAAGGAAAATAGAGAGAGGGGGGGGAGGGAGAGAAAGGGAGATAGAGAAGGGAAAGAGAAGGAAAAGAGGGAGAGAGAGAGAGAGAGAGAGAGAGGGAGAGAGAAGGAAAAGAGAGAGAGAGGGGGGGAGGGAGAGAAAGGGAGATAGAGAAGGGAAAGAGAAGGAAAAGAGAGAGAGAAAGAGAGAGAAGAGAGAGAGAGAGAGAGAGAGAGGAAAGAGAGAGAAGAGAGAGGGAGAGAGAGAGAGAGAGAGAGAGAGAGAAGAGAGAGGGAGAGAGAGAGAGAGAGAGAGAGGAAGAAGGGAGAGAAAGGGAGTGAGAGAGGGAGAGAGAGAGGGGGGAGGGAGAGAAAGGGAGATAGAGAAGGGAAAGAGAAGGAAAAGAGAGAGAGAGAGAGAGAGAGAGAGAGAGAGAGAGACTTATTTTTTTTGAAGATAACATGAACGGATAAATAAAAGTTGCAATTATTTTCCGGACGTTGGTTTCACACGCCGCCGCACGCCGAGTAAATCTCTCAGTTTAAGAAGCGAATGAAAAATGGAATGAATGATTTTTTTTTTTACGGCGGGCCAGAGGGGAAAACGAGCGAGAGATTAAACAGCTATTACGGCTAAAGTCGCTGATCCGTCCACCTTCAGCATCCACCGCTGCAGAACAGCACGCGCTCGGGCGAGAGAGAGGGAACGATTAATAACCAGGTGATGATTACGTTCATTCGCGAGCGAGAGAACGGACAGACGAGCGCATGATGACATGCTGAACTTCTGCTGGTGTTTATTCAGTACTCCCCCCCCCCACAGATGTTCAATGTAACTACAGCATTAAATGTAACTAGAAATGGATAAAAAGTATAATGTGTCATTCTAATAAATAAAAAAAAGTTAATAATTAGTAAACTGCATGTTATAGGAAAATAATCAGCAATTAATGTTAATGTTACACGTTAACTTCATCACACCAGCCTGCCACTGATTGTTTTCCTTAAATGGCACATCCCAAAGTGTTTTATTCCTCTGACACCACAGCAAATACAAGCGTTCATTTATTCCGTTTATTTATTAGCCATTTATAGTCGCATTTAATGATGCGGAATTGTCTATGAAACAATTGCTCCCTCACCAGCCTCTCTTTTTTTTCCTCTTTGTTGAAGTTAATTAGACAAAAAAAAAAAATGCAGTTTGTCATTTTTTCGTTACTGAGAAACCGCAAAGAAGCGTAAACTCGTCTGTCCTGAAGACGTCGGGAAACGTAAAGTTACAGCTCTACCTCTGTCTGTGGCAAAGCGCCGACACTGGAGACTCCTTCCATGTGGATGCCTCCTTACGGAAAACCCCACGGAGCGTGTGCCGTACGAGCCCCTGCGAATGAGCTGTTACTATAGAAACGATAACGTGTAAGAACAAGCGCGTTAATAGGGACCCGTGCTAGCGTCAGAGCTGCCGTTACGGGAGATGAGTACTGACCAATCAGAATGGAGAACTCGACAGTGCTGTGCTGTGGGTGTTGTATTAGTTGTACATTTGTAAAGCATTCTTTATTAGTAATTGTGTTACTTTTTTTTTTTTTTTTTTTAGGATGAAACAGCTGCGTGATCTCTCTGAGTAAGAAGCAGAGAGGCGACGAAGCGAGACGTTCTGGCAGCAAATCAAGTTTCTCTGGCATCGCTCGTCTCCCTGCTGACATTTCGTTGCCGACGTTACAACACCTAACAAAGTGCCTGGGTCCTCGCCGCTACACCGACACACACACACACACACACACACACACACACACACACACACACACACACACACACACAGCTCCTGCAGCGGCTCGTTCTGCGGGAGGTGGAAACAAGGCTCAGTTCTGCCGTGTTCTCCGCTCAGTGCCGTACCTCATCAGTGTTGTAGATGATCTGCAGCCCGGAGCAAATCATTTCCACCAGGTAGAGCAGGAAGAGAGACACGGCGTCAATCTGCAGAGAGAGAGAGAGAGAGAGAGAGAGAGAGAGAGAGAGAAACAGTTCATCTCTTTAAGTCATGCTGAGTAATTTACTGTTAAGAGTCACACAGCCAACCATTAGACCACAAAACAGAGAAAAACAGTGGGATGCATTTATATTGGCACCCACTGACACCACAATTCAACTTATATAACATATATATATATTTTTAAAAAAAAGACTGTTATATGACCTTTCTTTCTTTCTTTCTTTCTTTCTTTCAGTAATTACTTTCTTTTTTTTGTTTAGTTTAGTTTTTTTCTATACTTTTTTTTAGTTAGTTTCTTTTTTGTTTCTTACTTTCTTTTCTTTTCTTTCTCTTTTCTTTCCAAGTCTTTTTTGTAATTTTTTTGTCTTTCAATAATTTCTTTATTCATGCTTTCTTTCTTTCTTTCTTTCTTTTTCTTTCTTTCATCCTTTCATCCTTTCTTTCTTTCTTTCTTTCAAATAGTTACTTTATTTCTCTCTTTCTTTTCTTCTGTATTTATTCACTTTATTTTTTGTTTCTTATATCTTCTTTCTTTCTTTATTTAGTCACTTTCTTTTTTGTTTATTTGTTTTTTTTTCATTAGTTTCTTTCATTCAATCTATCGTTCTTTCTTTCTTCCTATTTAGTTCCTTTTGTCTCTTTAGTTTCTTTCTTCATAGCCGTATGGCAACAGAGCTAGAAAAGATACAGAAAAATCATACCATTATTTACTTAGAAATATTTATAAGTTAAAAATTGTCGACTTTCTAATACAACTTTTTCAGATCAAGGTTTTGTTTGTTTTTTAAAAACAGCCTCAATGTGAACGACTCAAATATTAGGAAAAGGCATGAAGGTTAAGTTAAAGGTTACGACTTTATCTGTGAATGAACTCCAGCTTGAGGTTTGAATTTTTCAGGTTCTTTTTAACCTTCATGTATTAACAGAAAGCAAAGATGACGGCTGTGAGATCGACTTTAAATATAGTGAAGAAATGAAGGTAACACGCTCCACTGAAATGTAATTGTGTGAGACTATTAAATTTTAGTTATACGCTGATAAAATACAAATTCACTGAAATAAAAATTAATTATTATTTAAAAAAAAAAAAAAACACACAAGTGCAATTACTTTCCATCTCTGGACTTTTATGAGGCGAAATGTAGATTTCTCAGCCTAAAGTTCTTGTAATGGCAAAGAAATGGCTTTTTGATAATTAAGGATTTTAATATCTTACTTTTGTACTAAATGAACATCAGCACAAGATTCAATATGTGGTTATGGCCTTGGATTTCAGCTTTATTATTTCTAAGATCATTTAGCAGCACAAATGTTTCAGCCTCGTTATGTAGCTGTAATAAGGTTACGGCCCACAGCGGAGCTCTTTATATGGTCTCTATTCTTCTGCTGGGTTTCTTTATATTGTATTTTCAAAAAGAAACACACATCCTGTGCTTTTCATATTCATGTACTGTATTAAATATTCAATATACTATATTTGAAAATGAAAATCACATCAGCGTGATGCTGGATGTCCTTCAAGATTCTCAATATTAACTCTCTCTCTCTCTCTACACCTGACCTTTGTAATGCATAAAAGCTCCGGGCCGATCTGTAATAAACACGCCGTCCGGCGGTTTTCCCCCGATTCACCCGGGCCTTGAGCTAATCTATAATATATAATGCGACAGAGGGTCTCGAGGTGAGTCATTACCATCGTACTTGTGCTGTGACCTTTCCTCTAATCACTCTCTGTGTAAACGTTCGGAGCAAAGCCACACTCTGGGCGTAAAGCAGGAGGTAATTGAGGGTGTGATGAATGTGAGGATGTGAGTGACGGGTGCAGAGTGAAGAGAGGACGAGGGAAAGAGCGAGTACCTGCAGGTGATTGTACTGTTTATAAGAGTAAATCTCATCTCCTGTATGAACGTTGAACACGGAGTGGAGACACGTGTACGGGCTCGGGTCCTGCTTAAACTTCTCCACCTGAGAGAGAGAGAGAGAGAGAGAGAGAGAGAGAGAGAGAGAGAGAGAGAGTTAGTCCATCAAACATGCACCTCACCCCTTTATCTGTTTTACCAGTAATCGAATATAAGCTAAGAGCAGGTGTCCTCACACATCGCAGTCCCAAAGTCATCGCAAATTCATCATCATCCCAAACTCATCTATGTCCCACCATCCTGAACATGTCGTCTTCCCAAACACATCATCATCCCGAACGCATCTTTTTCCCAAATGTGTTAATCTACATGCATCATCAACCCCAAGACACAGTCATACCAAACACCTCGTCTACAAAACCAAACACATCATGGTTCTAAACACGATGTTGCCCAAAACATTGCCTTTGTCCAAAATGCTTCGCAGTCGTACCAAACGCATCGTCATAGTCATCGTCCCAAACGCGTCATAGTCATCGTCCCAAACGCGTCGCCGCCATCGTCCCAAACGCGTCGTCATAGTCATCGTCCCAAACGCGTCGTCATAGTCACTGTCCCAAACGCCATCGTCATCGTCCCAAACGCATCATCATAGTCATCGTCCCAAACGCATCATCGTCATCATCGTCCCAAACGCATCATCGTCATCATCGTCCCAAACGCATCATCGTCATCATCGTCCCAAACGCATCATCGTCATCATCGTCCCAAACGCATCATCGTCATCATCGTCCCAAACGCATCATCGTCATCATCGTCCCAAACGCATTGTCATCTTCCCAAACGCGTCATCGTTATCTTCCCAAACGCGTCATCGTCCCAAACGCAACGCATCGCATCTTAAACACATCATCACTCTACATGCATCATCGACCCTCACACACAGTTGTCCCAAACAAGTTATCATCCCAAATGATTCACTGTCCCGAACACATGGTTATCCCATACGCATCATCGCCATCCCTCACACATCATCGCACAAACGCATCGTCGACCAAAACACATCACTGTCAAACTAAACACATTATAGCTCTAAAAACACTGCTATCATCCCAAACACACAGTCATCCTAATCACGCTGGCACTCAACGTCATCAACCCTCACACACTGCCGTCCCAAACGTCCCAAATTCAACACCATCTTGAACACAACTCCATCCCAAACGCATCACTGTCCCACCAAACGCACTGTCCTTGTCATAAACGAATCTTCGACCTCATGCCTAAACATCATCATTCTTCACACATCTCTATTACTGTCGGTTAATAAACACACCGTACGGGACCATCCTCATGAGTGATGATTCAGGCACAGGGTCAACCGTGACATGCCATCCTGGAGCAGATTACAGGATCCATAAACAAAACACTTGCACTCCAAAGCTAATAACAGCCATCCTTTCGTTCCACTCGGAAGCCAAAAAAACACCACCAACCTTAATTACTGACATTATCATTTAAAAAAGGAAATTAAATGGATTGAGTGAGCTGAAAGTGTTGAGTGCTGTATTATAAATCTGCTTACTCTTCATTCTGAGTAGATATAAAACATGCTCCTGACTTCACCTTGCTCATATCGACTGTGCTGATGCACTTGTATTGACTATGTGATGAGATGTATAATTTATGTCCGGATGGACTGACTGTGCAAATTGTCGGGGCAGAGATTTGGCTGTATTATATTAATAAAGAAAGATGAGATCTTGTTTGAGAAATATAATTTGACAACATGATATTAACCGGGACGCCAGTGTGATCCTTCCAGATTGTTCACTCCGACAGAAATCCTACGAATCCCGCAGAAAATTCCCTCCTGCTCCGTCACAGCATGCATATTTATAGTCAACACGGTCTCAGGGGTTAAATCTCAGTCAGGTATTCCGGACTCGTGCAGACGTCTCACCGTGAGGCATTTCGGTTACAGGTTCTTTAACAGATCGAGACAGACCCCAAAAAAAAAAGCTGCACACTCTGCAGATCTGTCACTTCACCGTATAAAGCGTATTAATCATCAAAGAAAGCAGTCTGTAAAGACATGATCCGACATTGTGCCTTATTAATTATTGTTTAGGAATCTCTCAGCAGGAATAACACGCCTACGAGCGGAAAAAGCAGATTTTAGAAATGAGGATTTATTGGCTGTCCTTCTGGGGAAAGCCTTAAAGGTTCTGTGTAGATTCCACCAATGTGGTAATGCGGTGTTTAGAAGGAGAACCTTTTAGCAGAGCAAGAACCCTTAAAGAACCCTTATATACACTCTATAGAGTGAACATCTTTAGGAATGAACCTTTTTTTGATTTTGTAATAAGGGTAATGGATAGAGGGAAAGAAATAAAGAAAAAATAAGGTAGTAAAGAAAGACAGAGAGGGAAGAAAGCGAGAAAGGAGGTGTGACCTCTGTGTGTCAGTCTCAGTGAAGGAGGTGTGTCCTGTGTGTCAGTCTCACTGAAGGAGGTGTGTCCTGTGTGTCAGTCTCACTGAAGGAGGCGTGGCCTGTGTGTCAGTCTCAGTGAAGGAGGCGTGGCCTCTGTGTGTCAGTCTCACTGAAGGAGACGTGGCCTGTGTGTGTCACTGAAGGAGACGTGGCCTGTGTGTGTCACTAAAGGAGGCGTGGCCTGTGTGTTTCACTAAAGGAGGCGTGGCCTGTGTGTGTCACTAAAGGAGGCGTGGCCTGTGTGTGTCAGGCCCAGTGAAAGAGGCGTGGCCTGTGTGTGTCAGACCCAGTGAAGGAGCCGTGGCCTGTGTGTGTCACTAAAGGAGGCGTGGCCTGTGTGTGTCACTGAGGGAGGCGTGGCATGTGTGTGTCACTGAAGGGGGCGTGGCCTGTGTGTCACTGAAGGGGCGTGACCTGTGTGTCACTGAAGGGGGCGTGGCCTGTGTGTCGCTGAAGGGGGCGTGGTCTGTGTGTCGCTGAAGGGGGCGTGGTCTGTGTGTCAGTCTCAATGAAGGAGGCGTGGCCTCTGTGTATCACTGAAGGAGGCGTGGCCTCTGTGTGTCACTGAAGGAGGCGTGGCATGTGTGTGTCACTGAAGGAGGCGTGGCCTCTGTGTGTCACTGAGAGAGGCGTGGCATGTGTGTGTCACTGAAGGAGGCGTGGCCTCTGTGTATCACTGAAGGAGGCGTGGCATGTGTGTGTCACTGAAGGAGGCGTGGCCTGTGTGTCAGTCTCACTGAAGGATTTTGTGATTCTTTGAACGTTATCTTAATGATGCTGACATTAAAATAACCTTCATCCATACCGTTATACATTTTAATGAGATTCTGTGCTGTATAAGACTGCTAATGAGTGTGTGTGTGTGTGTGTGTGTGTGTGTGTGTGTGTGTGTAAATGCTCTTCCATTTAAATGCCAAGCGTAAGTGTTCAGCTGTGTGTGTGTGTGTGTGTGTGTGTGTGTGTGTGTGTGTGATTTTAAAGGGCAATTCATCTAGAGCTTCTCTTTTCGCTGTTTGTCCTGTATCCACCTGCAGCTCGGATGCTCTGGTGATTAGCGGCGTTAGCTGTGTTAGCAGCATTAGCATTAGCGGTGCACTGAAAGCTGCCATGTTTTTTGGTGAATGGAGGAGACAGACGCTAATGGAGCACCTCGCTGTGCAATTAACTGCATAAACGCTGTGCTCTAATTAAGACATGATAAAGCTCTCCCCTGAACTGGAGGTCAGGAGTAAATGAAACGAAACAATATCCAAGATGTGATTACACCCTGCCCTGTGGGTCTGTGTGTGTGTGTGTGTGTGTGTGTGTGTGTGTGTGTGTGTGGGGTGAACACACACTGCCTGAGGATCACTGATGATCAAGAAGCGCCGTATGCATTGCATTAGCAGCTCTCTGTAATATAATTAACAGCTAAAATATTATTAAAATATCACTAAAAGATATGACCTGAGGGATGCCATTAGCCTTAAACTGAATCCTTAAATCACGTTTTGTGTTATTTCTAATAAAATAACCTGCACGTCCTCGACGCTAGCATTCGTACCCAGCTAGCTGCTCACACGGGCCGATTAACAATAAATAATAACATACCATGAAAAGATAAGTTGTTTTGTGGTGATTACTTGTCTTGACCTAAGTAGCGTTTTGCTGTAGTTTAATAATTTGATTTTACTTTCCAAACACAAACAGCTCCTGCTACGGGGCAAAAGGGCAAAACAGCAGCGGTAACGACCCCTTTGATCTGATTAGTCGCTAAGCTGCTCAAGAACAACTGTAGGGCCCTTAAATGTGACCTTAATCAGGGCACAAAGGTAAAAAAGAAGAGGTACACACACACACACACACACACACAGACACAGACACACACACACACACACTCTCTCTCTCTCTCTCTCTCTCTCTC
>CM040999.1:1772590-1786091 GCA_022985145.1 Pangasius djambal
CACACACACTCTCACACACACACACACTCTCACACACACACACTCACACACACACACACTCTCACACACACACACTCTCACACACACACACTCTCACACACACACACTCTCACACACACACACTCTCACACACACACACTCTCACACACACACTCTCACACGCGCGCGCACCCCGGATAAAACATCGACCCGAGGAATAAACGTAAGTCTAGAAGAGATGTAAAGAAAAGAGTTTATCATAAACACACACAAAGAACAGAGACAATATTCATAACTACTGCAGACACACAGCAGCTTCACTAAACAGTCAGACAGACGGATGGATGGACGGATGGACAGACAGGCGAAGACAGGCAAAGACAGGCATATGGATGGAGAGACAGATAGATAGACAGACAGAGACAGATGGACAGGTAGACAGATAGTTAGCTATACAGAGACACAGACAGAAGGACAGATAAATATACAGACAGACAGACAGAAGAACAAAGAGAGACAGAAAGAGAAGGGCATACAGAAAGTTACACAGAGAGACAGACAGACAGAGAGAGAAAGAGAGAAAGACACACAGATGGTCAGACTGAAAGAGGCAAACAGATAAAGGCTGGCAGATAAAAGAGAAAATAGACAGACAGACAGACAAAGAAGCAGATGGACTGATTATATATATATATATATATATATATATATATATATATATATATATATATATATATATATATATATATATATATATATATATATATATATATATATATATATATATATACGGGTAGACAGACGAATGGATACTGCAAGGCGTATGTAAACTTATGACCCCAAATGTAGCCAGGCAAAAAGACAGAGATGGACAGACAGGTGTACAGACAGACAGATAGACAGGTTAGCTAGCTAGATATATAGACAGTCAGTCAGACAGAAATACAAACAGAGACAGACTGTTAGACAGGCAGACAGACAGATAGACAGAGAGATAGACAGACAGTTAGACAGAAAGACAGATAGACAGGGAGACAGAGAGAGATAGTTAGACAGACAGTTAGAGAGACAGATGATTAGACAGACAGTTAGAGAGACAGATGATTAGACAGACAGACAGTTAGAGAGACAGACAGTTAGAGAGACAGATCATTAGAAAGACAGACAGTTAGAGAGACAGATGATTAGACAGACAGACAGTTAGAGAGACAGATGATTAGACAGACAGTTAGAGAGACAGACAGTTAGAGAGACAGACAGTTAGAGAGACAGATCATTAGACAGACAGACAGTTAGAGAGACAGATGATTAGACAGACAGACAGTTAGAGAGACAGATGATTAGACAGACAGACAGTTAGAGAGACAGATGATTAGACAGACAGACAGTTAGAGAGACAGATGATTAGACAGACAGACAGTTAGAGAGACAGTTATAGAGACAGAACATTAGACAGACAGACAGACAGAGACAGTCAGTCAGACAATTAAATAGACAAACAGTCAGAAAGAGAACAGACATTAACAGAAAAAAACAATTAACTAGACAGAACGACAGAAAGGTAGATAGACAGGTAGACTAATAGATAACACACAAGCAGATAGACACTTCATATATATATATAATAACGGCGAGATCAGACTACACACAGCGTCTATAGAAGAGCAACAGTCTGTAATTATTGCGAAGAGTCCTGTGTGATGTCACTGATCACCTTCAAGCGTCTCCATGAAATAAAACTAAAGAATAAGTGAAGAGAAACGGAGGCAGGGCTGGCCGCTGCGGAGAGGTGAAGCCGGCGCGGGCCGTTAATCTGTGTGCATTGAGCTGCAGCGTAATCAGCCTCAATACAGCTCTTCATTTCTCATCAGGGTGCTGACCGCTCCAGCCAATCTGTCGAGCCCGATAAACAGGTCGTGCGCAGAATTATGGGAAATAATAAATTGCTTCTGAAGGTACGGTTTGACCCGAGAGGACCCCAAAAAAAGGGAAAGAGAGACACAGAGAGGGACTTTACTCGTCTTTTATGTGATTAATCGAATGATTAATCAATCGGCAGGCGCTCGGCCACACATCCTGCTACTAGAGTTAGCTTCCTAAATCACTAATTAATCTAAATGACTAATTAAACCCAATCAGCTAAAACTGCAGAACAACAAAATGAAAGCATATGGATTAAATTAAATTGAATAAACTTGACTCATCTCCCAAAAATCCAGGGCAAGCTTTGTCAGCTTAATTTGTTCCCACAAATTTATGCTTACTACCGTACAACTGTAATGCTCTGTGTGTTTTCCCTCAGCTGTATCGATGCTCCCTCACCTCCGTGTACGCTCATTCCCCCCCGTGCACGCTCATTCCCCTCCGTGCACGCTCCCTCGCCTCCGTGCATGCTTCCCTCGCCTCCGTGCACGCTCATTCACCTCCGTGCACGCTTCCCTCGCCTCCATGCACGCTTCCCTCGCCTCCGTGCACGCTTCCCTCGCCTCCGTGCACGCTCCCTCGCCTCCGTGCACGCTCCCTCGCCTCCGTGCACGCTTCCCTCGCCTCCGTGCACGCTCCCTCGCCTCCGTGCACGCTCCCTCGCCTCCATGCACGCTTCCCTCGCCTCCATGCATGCTCATTCACCTCCGTGCACGCTTCCCTCGCCTCCGTGCACGCTCATTCACCTCCGTGCACGCTTCCCTCCCCTCCGTGCACGCTCATTCGCCTCCATGCACGCTTCCCTCGCCTCCATGCACGCTCATTCACCTCCGTGCACGCTCCCTCGCCTCCGTGCACGCTCCCTCGCCTCCGTGCACGCTCCCTCGCCTCCATGCACGCTTCCCTCGCCTCCATGCACGCTTCCCTCGCCTCCGTGCACGCTCATTCACCTCCGTGCACGCTTCCCTCCCCTCCGTGCACGCTCATTCACCTCCGTGCACGCTTCCCTCGCCTCCGTGCACACTCATTCCCCTCCGTGCACGCTTCCCTCGCCTCCGTGCAGGCTCATTCACCTCCGTGCATGCTCCCCTCGCCTCCGTGCACGCATCCCTCGCCTCTGTGCACGCTCATTCCCCTCAGTGCACGCCTCCCTCGCCTCTGTGCATGCTCGCCTCCGTGCACGCTCATTCACCTCCGTGCACGCTCCCCTCGCCTCCGTGCACGCTCATTCACCTCCGTGCACGCTTCTGTCACCTCCGTGCACGCTTCCGTCACCTCCGTGCACGCTGCCCTCACCTCCACGCAAGCTCCTTCACCTCCGTGCACGCTCCTTCACCTCTGTGCACGCTCCTTCACCTCCGTGCACGCTCCTTCACCTCCGTGCACGCTTCCCTAATTTCTGTGCATGCTCCTTCACCTCCGTGTATACTTCCCTCACATCTTTGCCAAATCTACCAAAAGCCTCTGCAACAACAAGCAAATATATAAACAAAGACATAAAGACAGAAGGAAAGAAGATTACATATTATTTATAGCCCATCTGAGGATGGAGGGCAGGAAAACTATCTAAGCACTTTAGACGCAAATGCACTACAGTCGCATCTTTATCATCTATCAATATAATGAGCCTTTAAATCAGCTCCTAATGCAGCACATCCAAACGGTATTTCAGCATCAGCCACCATTTTCTATGCAGAGTGTGAGAGAGAGGGAGAGAGAGAGAGGGAGAGGGAGAGAGAGAGAGAGAATGAACGTGGGAGATGGAAACAGTGATGGAAGAAATAAAGAGAGTGTGAGGTTTTTTCGTGAATGGGAGTTAAAGGCTGATGAGGCGAACCTCAATCTCAGAGAGGCAGGGGAATGAGGAAAAGAGAGAGAGAGAGAGAGAGAGAGAGAGAGAGAAAGTTCATCTTACTGCAAATATAGAGTAGTAGCAATTGTAACTTAACTTTATAGGTGAAGGCACTTATCTAACTTCAATTCATCATGATTAATCTTTTCCGAATGGTGACTCTATGATTTGTCATGATTCATTTCTAAGCATCTGAAGTATGAATTATGAAAGAATCTGTTCTGTATTGAACGTTTCACGTGACTAAAGTGCATACACGACTCCGTTATACTGAATAAGAACAGGACTGTTGCAGTGGCAGGAAGTGAGCTAATCAATTACCTCAAGCACTTCCTCTAACTGTTGCATGTTCTGCATCGAAACGTTGAATACTTTTCACGTTCTTGAGTAAACAGATTATATCCTGTTTTTTCTTTTTTCCCCGTAACTGAGAAAACGTTATACCTGCATCTAGTGTGTTTTTATCTGGGTCATGCAAAGGCTCATGCGCGATTCATCTCAACCGATATGTATTCTATGGGTCATTATGATGCATTTCCATGTGAAGGATTTGTTCAGATAACTCACTGTGATTGTCTTGTGCCAACAGAAATACACCTTTCTGAGATATCACAGGTTTTAATTTTACATTTACAGACTCCAAGTGGAAGCAGACGATGCTAAAATTTTGCACTGAATCTTTAATATTGCAAAATGTAAATTGTAGAATTCATCATTTTTATTTTTTGCAACAACACTACGCCATTTTGTTAACAAACCTACAGTGCATAATGCGACGCATACTGCGTATGGCAGGAAGGTCATTGTAAAAAGCACCGTGATGTGATATTTCTGTCACATCGCCCATCCCTAATCAACACGGCCAATCAAGACGCTTGCCATACGGGCTTTGTACCAAATCACATAATACCATTTCCACTCCACAGATCCCACTACTCCATTATATGTAACGAACAGCTGCACTAGTTTCACACACGATTTAGTGCACTAGTGTGTAATTTGGATGCGAGTCTGGATAACGAAATAATTTCCGCAAATGAACATATAATTTGCTCCTCAAACACAAAAGTGTCCATTATATCTGCGTAAATGTAAAGTTTTGGCAATCCTGCTACTGCTGTGTGCCTCCGCACTCTATAAACACAGCTCATTTCTCTCAAGACAGCGCCTTATCTGGTTTGTAAGACGTTACGAAACGCTGATTTCAAAACAAGACATCTTGTGCTTAAAGTTCTCTTTATGCTTATTAGCAAGCTGATGAATATTAATGCATACTGGGGATTTGCTTTATGAATATTGATGACTTGTGGGCGGTCTTAACGCAAGCCAAGTTGAAAACTCTAAAACAATTTCTTATTTTAAAAATATCTCATGATCTTCACACTCAGAAATTGTACAGAAATACCTGAAAATAATAAAATGTAAAAATCTTTATGTTAAATATGGACTCACGGAAATAAGACTGTTTTTTTTAAGCCAGTTAGCAGACTGCGTGTTTACGCTGCTAATCTCAGGTTAGCCCTCCGACTCGTCTTTTTTTTTTGCAGCTACAAAAACTCCAGCTGTTCTTCATTCCTTTTTATCCCTGATCAAACCCTGAACCTGAATAAATCCACTCACTTTGTACAAAAACATGGAGAAAATCTCTGAAACAGCTACACTAAATCTCCATTTATTGGACAGCTGGCATCAGAGTGAGTTCATAAATCGGTGACAGATGACAGCTGAGGAAAATAATGGTGCGGAGAGCAGAAAGCGAGAGAGACATACGGCTGAAGGTCAGCCGGTGAAAGAAGATGGACGAGTATTGATTAATCACGTAAAGCATTTTTACACAAACCGCAAATCATCCTCATCGTCCGTGTAATCGCTGTCCGCGCTTCTCCACGACGCACCGATGGAGTCACGCTGCTGCCTGAATCTCGACTCCTTTCTGAACAGTCGACTCTTTGATTCCTCTCCGTTATTTTCCAAACAGATCTTTTATTCATCTTGATTCCTTTCCAAGAGTCGACTCTTGGTGTCAATTAACCTCGGATCATTTTCATTCATCATGATTACCTTTCATACTAGAAACTCTGCAATTCCTCTTAATATACTGTATCTTCAAACGGGTTCAAATGATTCATATTAAGTTCATGATTCATACAGGATTCTTGATTCGTAGAAACAGTGACTGTATGATTCATTTTCAAAGTATAAGAGCTTTATGAAATATCATGCCTGATTTTCATAGGAGCTTAATGATTCATTCTGATTCATTTTCAAACACTGGCCTAGACTCGTATACAAATTCGTTTTGAGTCTTCCCATCACGTTACTTTTCGAACAAGGTGCTTTATGATTCATCTTATTTCATTTAAAAATAGTGAGTATATGACTCATTCTCAAAGGATGATTTTAGAATTCAAATTCGTTCATTTTGAAACAGGAAAGTCAACAATTGAACTTTATCCACTTCCTGATTCTCTATGTTTCAGCTTGATTCATTTCTGAACCCGAGACTTAATGATTTACTGCGATTAAGTTTCCTGTATGAAAATCAATGATTCATCCCGATTAATTTTTAAACAGTTGACGGGATTCATTTACAATAGCGGGAATCTATGATTCAACTCAATTCATTTCCAGTCTACGATTCATCTTGATTTAATTTTAAACAGAAGACTCAATAATTCATATTGATTCAATTTATGATTCACAGATGACCCTATGCTTCATTCTGATTCATTTACAAATAGTGAATCTACAATTTATTTTAGAAATGAGAACTTAGAATTTACCATGTCCGAGTTATTTTATATATTTTATTTTCATCCGAATTCATTTTCGAACAGCGACCTGTTAATTTTCCAAATGGTGACTCTATGATTCATCGTGATTCATTTACATATGAATCCATTATACATTTTAAACAGGCAACTCACATGATTCAACTTTTCAAACGGTCGATTCTCAGTTTATTTACAAACATCGAGTCAGTGATTCATTTCGGATTTGATTAATTATAGTGACAGGTTTTTATTCATTCACGACTGGGAGAGTTCGTGACTCGTCTTGTTTTCTTTTTCTTCCTTGATTCATTTCCAAATGGTGTCTCTATGATCATATACCATATATCATATTGATTCATTTACATGCAGTGAGTCCATTTATTTTTAAACAGGTAACTCTAGGATTCATTCTGATTCATTTTCAAACATTCTGTATATTATTTCAGTCCATTTACAGATCAGCGATTCATCTCGATTCATTTTCAAACAAGTGACTCTATACCTAATTTTGATTCATTTACAAATGGTTTATATGTGGATTTAATGCCTTTGAAGAGCAGACTGACTCATTCACAAATGGGAGAGTATGTGATTCATCTTGTTTTTGTTTTTTCTTTAAAACACAAGGGACCTTATAAATTCATCATGATTCATTACCAAATGGTGACTCTATGATTCATCTTGATTCATTTACATATAGTGAATCTACATTTTTATTATTGGGATTTATCGTGACTGATTTTCATACAAGAAACTCTACAATTCATCTTGATTCATTTTCAGACTCTGGACTAATTAATTCACAGATCTACGAGTCTGTTATTCATCATTTTCTTTCTTTCTTCATGACCAAATGGTGGCTCTATGATTCAACACGAGTCATTTACATACAGTGAATACGTGATTCATTTTTAAACAACTGACTATGATTCATCTCACTTAATTTTCCAAACAGTAGAGGTTTGTTCATTAACAAATAGGGGAGTTTGTAATTTTTTTTCTTTTCTTTTAAAACAAGGGACTATAATTCATCATGATTCGCTTCCAAATGATGACGTCTCTGTGATTTATTCTGATTCATTTTCAAACAGGTGATTCTGCAAACTGATCTCAGTTCATTTAAAGTGTATTAACTGTGTGTTTACTCAAAGTAGGTGCATCTTGAATGTAAATCGGGGTGTGAAAGCGGCATCTTCACATCCTCTATGAGGACCAAACACTTCATCCATGTAAAAGAGTGAGATTTTTTTGCGGTCTTACCTGCGCTGTAGAACCGGTCCAGTTTCTCCCACAGAGGCTCATCCTCGGGGTGCAGGATGGACAGCTTGAGAGGTTCATAAATGGATCCTGATGATGGAGAAAAGTTGAGCACTCTTTAGACTGACACACTGAAGGGCACTTTAGTTCACGTACAGACACGCTTCAGCTCTCCAAAGCTGCAGCCATGCTCAAGTGCACACTTCATCGTCTACAGGTCTACAGGTCCTGCTCATCCAGAGCTCAATCCGGGACCTGAGCTATTTAATGAGCTGCAGATATCAACGCATCAGACAGAAGGGGTTCGACTTATCGTTCATTTCAGCTACAGTAGTGGAAAAAAACCTCATGAATAAAGGAAATTCTTATTCACCAATCCACAAAGCATGACAGGACACGAAAAGTGGATTTTAAGGATTTTTTTGTCAATAAAATATGTCAATCTTGGGGCTCTAGCTTACATTTTATAGACGTGACTGGCACATACCCAGAAAAGCAAATCTGAGGGAGAAAGCCCTGAAGCTGGAACTCTATTTCAGACACTTCGGAGTGATTTACATTTTAATGGAGTTGGCCAACGGTAAGTACCTCAGCTCCAAAAAAACTCCCATTTCTCCTCAAATTAGCATAATTTCCATTAGCCTTTAAGTAGGAAGGACAAAACTATCCGTTATAAAATAACTTGCAACTGGAAAATGAAAGATCTCATTTAGCTTTTACTGACAATCTTTGAACGGAAATTTTCCGCCTTGCTAATCTCTTTGCTAGTTCTGTAGCTAGTCATCAAGTGAACAACTTTAGAATTAGCATTCACCTGTTTCCAAAATCATTTAACAGCTTTAAAATAGCAAGTGCCATTATTTATTTAAATCTCTGCAAGATTCCTACACAGCCCTACAGAACGGGGGCGTGGCGTTCCTCGTTTTACGTCATTTGCGAGCCGACTAGCCAATCAGAACAGACCTCATTTACGTATAACGCTCTTAAAAACACAGTAAGCAAAAAATCAGCCCGTTGAATTCTGAGGTAAACAAGCGAGGCTGGAAGATGAGCCAAGTGAGCCATGTAACACTGAATCATGGCTGGTTTTTTTGGACATAAATATTATTGAAGGACCTCCGGGAAGAAGATAAAATACAAACATAACGCAGGATGCTGGATATATAAACTAAATTAAAACAGATCAGACATGCCCAGCATGTAAACCCGACACCAAGAGCAGTTAGAAGGATTCTGCGTTCAATCAAAGATAAAAATGAGATCAAATTTAAAGAATCAAACCCAGTTAGTAGATTCTCTAAAATCAGACTAACGATGTTCATGCGTGTGAAAAACCGTCTTTCCACTGAGGAACTTTACCTCCGAAATGGTTCAGATAGTGAAATACTGTAATTATACAACGGGGTGTCCAAATAAAACTTGTAAAGGTCCGGTGACATAAAATTGCTTTCTTAAATGAGCAAACTAACAGCTATCTTACAATGCTTAACCATTAGTGATTGGTTTATGGCTAGAAAATAAGACGTGGTTGTGTTTTGCTTCGCAGTGGAGCTTCATGTTACGACACGGGTTCCCCAAACTTTTTGGCCAAATGACCCCGATTGCTCATTTCCTCCGACCCCAAGCCTTGAACACGCTACACTTTTAAAAAAAATTTTAATTCCATATTTATAATCTAGGAACTACTGTAACATGTGAACATTTTATTATGGCAGTATGTGACTAAAAACCAAAGGAACATTCTCTGCACTGAGCAGGCTGTTGTGTTGTTATGGTAAAATAACCCATGCCGGGGTGGTGTGTTACGGCCCGACGTGAAACACAGCAGTCTGGTGTATACTTGTGGCATGCAGAAGCAGCAGCAACACGAGCAGCATTGTTCACACACTCGCAGCGTATCTTTTATTTAAATTTAAAAAAGTGTCATCCACTAGACGGCACATCGGAACCAAAAAAAAAATCCCTGTCCGTCAGGTTTCCAAGTCGAACTGTTAAACACACTGACAAGCTCTGCCATCTTTAAAACCTGCCGCTGTCGTCGTGACCGTCGTCATGAGCTGCGTCTCAAATCAAACACTCTGACCTTACATTCGAAATATTTACTAATCTAGAACATCCAGAAGGCTGGTACCCAAAACGGAGCTCTCGGTAGGCTTGCAGGCGACATGAGAGGTTTTTAAAATTCAAGCAGTAACTCTAATAGGCAACTTGGTTAGTATTAGTGCTGAATAATCATCTAGAAATCTATATAAGTATCAGACACAACGATAGCTTGTTTAGCAGAAAGTAGATTTATCCATTTTTACTGTTAAACTAGACTAGGGCAGTGTGTCAGGATGGTGAAAAACACTCAGACATCACGTGCGCTTTTCATTTAAACGTGGTTTGTCTGAACGTGACTCGCAGTAACATTTCAAAGTATCAGAAATCACAAACCATCTTCGATATTTCTAATATTAATCTGTAAAATAAATGAATGAAATAAAAAAGGAGATTGTGAGTTTCTCTCGTGAGCCCATTTGTAAATCAAGCGACGCCTTTCTTGGGGTCATGACCCCTAGTTTGGGAATGTGTGTGACCGATTTTTTGTTTAATCTCAATCCCATACCCGCAGTTATTATTTTTCATTCGTACCAACCAGCAATGTTTTCTAAAAAAAAAAATAAACCCTGTTGGTTGTATTTCACAAAATATAAAGTAGTAATCTGAACTTCTGGGGTCGGGGAACCGCCAGCAGTCTGTTAATCACAGTCCGTGATTTTTATTTTTATTCTTTAGTTCGTTAGCGTGATAGAAATCACTGTAGTGATTATATTTGTTAATGAGTTCTTACAGTTATGCGTTTGTTTGACAGCCATTTGAATTAATGAGTTTAGTTCAAAATCTCTAACTCAAAAACAAGGACTATAAATAATGTCACTTTGGACTTCTTGTGTTCTGGGGGGGGTAAAGTTCAAGAATAAAAAGTTCTACAGTCAATAAAACTCCTGAATATTATTCTATGCATTTAAATCCTGATACTAGTATATGAATAATTGAAGAGGAATAGGTTTCCAAAATAAATCTGTACTGAGGAGGTCCCTGGCTGCGAGAAGTTTGAGGATCTCTGATTTAAACCACCGGGATAATTCTCATTCTCTGCATTTATCACATTATTCCATCCCTAATAACGTAAAACTTACCGTGTCTGTTGATTCTGTGTTGGGAACGGGGACGGGAACGCTCGCAGGCAGAGCTGGCCATTTTGTTCATTAGCCAAATGTTATCACACTACAGCACTACTGAAGCTCTGAGGGTTAGTACGGCATCCGTGGAGGAAGAAATTACACAGAATTAATGAATTAAACGTGCAGTGAAATACACAGTCAGTCAATTAGAGTGGATCATCGCTGTCAGAAAAAAAGGTACTAATAGAGGTACAGTGTCATTCAACGCAAACGCACCTTTAAGATTCTCTAACATGCTTTAAATGAATTTTAAAGTGTGCTACGTTCGTTTTCCCACGTGAAAGATGAACAACAGAGGTCCAAAGCCCCAGCCCTGGGGGTCGCGCACCAGTGACGCACCTTTACGGGCTAAAATCTACAGTTTCATACCTTTATTTCTCTTCAGCTCAACAGTGAAATGTGAAAGGTTTATTAATCCTAATTCATGCAGTTTATCACATATGTGCAGTACGTTCCTGTACTCCACTTCCAAGATTAAGAACATCTTAATTAAGTAATCTGTACAGATTAAGTACAGATTTTAAATTTATTTAAACCCCATTTATGTCATCCAAGTGAGATTTCTGAAGCAGAACAGTACTTATTATTATTATTATTATTTTACAATTACAGACAGAATAACTCACATACTATACCCACAGAGTCTTAAAACACACAAACAGTTTTCTTAATAATGTATAATTTTCATTTAGATGACATCAGGGCAGATTTAAAACAACCCAGGTTTATTTCAATTGATGTTCATGAGATGTGGCTGATTTCACTGTATTTCTATATGAATACACAGATAAATGTACTTAATAATATTCATTTAGCTCATGTTAGATTCAAATACCTCCAAAAATGAGACTTATTCATGCTGTGTGTATGAAATTAAACAGATAATATTTAGGTTAATGTTGTATTATGGTCTTAAAATAGCCTGCAGTAATAGAAACTCCAGCCTGACCTTTAAGCTCTCACCAGTTTCATACAGGCAGAAATGCAACACACACACACACATACACACTAAAAACAACCAAAAAAAAAACAGAAGAGCCAAAAGTTAAAGAAGTTAAGGTGTTAAGTGATAACATGCGTGTGAAAACAGCAAACCTGAACGTTTAGATCTGGCTTTAAACTCCAGCAGCTTCCAGCCGACATCAGCCAGGCTTGCCATGTTTACGGGCTATTAAAAATTTACGACACTGTCGTAAACCAGGAAGTGGGCATCCCGTGACGTGAGCGCGTAACCGTTATTTGTATAATTCTATTTGGTATTTTTTCAGACTTTTTTGACTCAAACTAAAATATTAATCAACATATAATATCATATTTCAACTATCACTTTTATATATGCATATTTTTTTCTTCTGGAAACTCTGACCTGCTCGTGAACTTTACCGTTAAAGCTCCTGCCGTATTCCGGTTCGTGTAGTTTCATTCTATACTACAACAAGCAGGATGTGGCTCTCTGCATATAGCGCGTTATTAGCGTTAATTTGGCTTCTTTTGGTTCGGCATGGCGCGTTTGGACTTCAGGACGTGACTGGAGATTTATTCGGGTCGGAAAATGTGGGCACAGTGGCCGCGTTTGGAGATTTTAACTCGGATAAACAAACTGATGTTTTCGTCATCAGAGAAGGCGAGTACCTGCTGTCAGTGCGCTTAGCTAATGCTAACGTCAGTTAGCGTTTACAGACAAATGTTTACATTTTAGACGATAAACAAATAATATTTAAACACATACAAACCGAAATGAGATGTTTATCCTGAGAGTGGGTACATCTAATAACTTTATATCGCGTGTTTAATGAATAAACTGAGCTGTCATGATGATAGGCGGTGTTCCAAATACTCCTTACAGAAGTGCACTATACAGGGTAATGCATTATACACCCTATGTAGTGCACCCTACAAGAAACCACCCCTAAACACTATTTAGTGCACAACAGAGAGCATAGACTATGACATAAGAGCCTTACACACTATTTAGTGCACTAGAGTAGACACAAAAAGGACTTAGAGCCCTATGCACTACAAGTGCACTACATAATGTAATATACATAGTATAATTCCTCCTAACTTTATATTAAATAAAGACCCATTAGAGTAAGTGCACTAGATAAAGAAGTGCACTACAGTTCTGTGCAGAAGTCTTAGGCACGTGCAAAGAAATGCTGTAGAGAAAAGATGCCTTCAAAAATAAGGAAATTAAATGTTTCTACATTAAAAAAACAATACTATAAAGAGCAGTAAACAGTAATAAATAAAACAAAGTCAGTATTTAATGTGATGATCCTTCGATTTTAAAAATAAACAGTGTCTCAGGTGCAGTGTGTGCAGTTTGATAAGGAAATGAGCTGGAAGTGTTACTGAGCATCTTGCAGAAGCAGCCGCAGTTCTTCTGGAGACTTTGACGCTTCGTCGACTCGCTTCTTATTTCTGCAGCGAAACCCAGCAGCCTTCATTCTGTTTTTATCTGAAAAGTGTCTCTTATGGAATCTGCT
>CM040999.1:1823314-1847655 GCA_022985145.1 Pangasius djambal
GCAGTAAATAACCTGAATGTGGTGCTGAAGTGAAACCGTAATAAAGTCTAATAAAGAGTGCGACAGAGCCGAGCTCCTGGTGAACAGCAGCTTTGATGGGCAGCAGGAGAAGAATGATGGGGATTTTCTGTCAGAGCAGATCGACTGCCGCTGCGGGGAATCGGAGCTGAAACACTCTGCACTGCTGTAGTCTTCTGCACATGAGCATGAGTTCAATAACCTTTAACAGTGCAGTACACTGACAAGCCTGCTACACTCTAGTCTATATATATCTCATCTTTCTCTCGCTTATGTCTTTATATGAGGGCACAAGCAGCTAAAATTTTAATAGGCTGCGGTTTATTAAGGTTTTTGTGACTGATATACCAGTGAGCAGTTTCGAGTGCAGCAATGAAAAGGTATGAGATAATAGATCTTGCACTTTCACTGTGCAGCATGGGCTTTTAAAGGACAGGGTAGGATCTGGAAATGAACCTATACTGATACTGGTATCGGGTATCGGTCTGATAATGTCCAACATCCGATACCAGGTGATACTCTGTGACGTAAGCCTAGTGTTTACATTGTCGCACTAATGAATACACGACAGCGAGCTGGACGTATTTCACGATTAACAATGGCAATCAAAACAAATGACCAGGAACTACAGCATCTTCCTACAATACAGGGAACCTGATAAAACATCTTAAACATCAAACTCAGCATGTGGAGTTCATCACTAGCAACCAAAGCTGCAGCAAATGGCTACTCAAGAAAAAAAATGTCTACAGGTGACGCTAGGTGAGTGAAAGTAACAGCTCTTACCCAGTATGTTGTTCTTGACGATCAGTTAATCGGTCATAGACAACGAGGGGTTCTGACGCACTGAAAACAAAAAACAAACTAAAACAAATCCTGCTTTCCTCCACTGCAACTCTACTCAATCCGAGGTAACTAATGTAGCTGGCTAATGCATTTAAAATTAACTCGCTAATGCTGTAAAGCATAAAGAGCCTAGTAGCTGTTACTTGTTACTGATCCATCTCTTGTAGAATCACATTCTCTTGAGCATGGATTTGGAATTAAAAAAAAAATTTTTTTGCTCTATATTATGTCCAGACATAATTTAAAGTCATGCATCCATGCAGTACTGTTCATGATGTAGAAGGCAGAGGTGTGGTGGTACTAGAACTGACGTAGATCTGAGCATCTTCTTCGGAGCATGTTGCCCAATTATCTGGCCAAGAAGCAGAACGGACCGAGACCCAAACCCTGAGAGATGCCGTGTGGATTTATGTTTATCCAAAAATACAGAATGGAGTCTGCTAGAAAAATAGAGTGAAATCTGTCAAAGCAGCAGCAAACATTTAAATGTAAAAAAAAAAAAAAAAAGGAGAAAAATATATTTTTTTCCTCTATATTTTGTCTGTGGAAGAAATAAAGATGTGCTAAAAGGTGATTGAAAGAGAGGTATTACACTGTCGTTTAAAAATGCAGCTTCAGACAGAGCCGTATCTGTTCCTGAGTTTCCGTCACGGTTTATCACGTTGTGTTGTGAATGTTCAGCAGAACTGCCGCTGATGGAAATTCACTATCCTTAGATGGCTTTTCAGAAAATGGCATACAATTTGTGAAACGTTTGGACCTTCATCTTTTCTCTCTCTTTCCCTCTCTCTCTTTTTCTCTCTTTAATGTTGTGTCCCAACCTCTCTGCTCTCCTGTCTCCATCCTCCATCCCGTGTGTGTGTGATTTTTGAGTAATGGTTCCTGATGGCGCTGTGGCTTTGATCCACACATTATTAGATCCATATGGAGCTCCAGCTGTCCGTTCTCCGTTATTGAGCTCGGCATTCACCGCAGAGAGACGACATTTATGTCGCTAGGTGTTTGTGTGTGTGAGGTGTGTGTGTGTGTGTGTGGGTGTGTGTGTGTGTGTGTGTGTGTGTCTCATTAGTGTTGGCTGTAGGACAGCTAGCAGTTTCCATCTGTTCTTGAGCCATTCTCTGCCTGTAATCAATATAATCATACTATAATTAATTCAACGTTTCCTCTGCACTAGCATTATCTGGCCCAGTTCTGTCTCCTCATTGTTCCACCATCGCTTTTTGCCTGCCAGTCATAATCACACCCTGCCTGTACAGCCATGCTCATCTCTAGGTGATAGCCCAGACGGTAGTGGGTTGGGGACGGTGCACATAGAGACGCAAAGAAACACAGTGTCGTATTTAGAGTAGTTAGCGACAGTTAAAATTGAGATATGGTGTATATATGGCCTTCTATTTAATCAGCTAATGGATGATTAGCATACACACTATACTGTATACGAACTAGCATAGTCAGCTAAAGACTGACTGAATGAAGGAACAGTTAAAATAAAATACAGAATAACATGGCAGGAGTAGTAAAGTAAAAGTAAAGTAGACACAAGTTCTAGTGTTTGGGACAGAACCAAAAATGGCTGCCGTTCCTGCAAGACAGCTAGACAGATATTAACTCTAGTGTTCGGAACAGAAACAAAATGGCTGATGTTCCTGTAAGAACACTAAGTACAGTCCCCTCCGTAAGTACTGGAACAGCAAGGCCAATTCTTTTGTTTTTACTATACACTGAAGAGATTTGGGTTTGATGAATATGAGATGATAGATCAGAACTGCATCAAGCCGGCGATCGACTGACATAAAACTGTTGTATTTTTCTTTTGTGATGCTTTTCCAGGCTTGTAGAGCAGCTTCTTTCAGTTGTTGTTAGTCTTGGGGGGTGTTTCTCCCTTCAGTCTCCTCTTCAGGAGGTGAAATGCTGCTCAGTTGAGTTAAGGTCTGGTGATGGACTTAAACCAGTCTAAAACCTTCAACTTTTCTCCAGATGAAGTCCTTTGTTGTGTTGCTGTGTGTTTTGGGTCGTTGTCTTACTGCATGATGAAGTTCCTTCCAATTAGATTGGATGAATTTCTCTGTAAATTGGCAGACAATGTTTCTGCAGCCTTCTGAATTCATTCTTCTGCTACCGTCATGAGTTCCATCATCAGTAAAGATTAGTGAGCCCGTTCCAGAAGCAGCCATGCAAGCCCAAGCCATGACACTACCTCCACCGTGCTTGACCAGTGAGCTCGTATGTTCTGGATCATGAGCATTTCCTTTCGTTCTTCACAGTTTGGCCTTTCCATCACTTTGGTAGAGGTTAATCTTGGTTCCAGAACTTTTCTGGATCATCTCTGTATTTCTTTGTGAATTCGTATCAGACCTTCTGATTTTTACTGCTCATGAGTGGGTTGCATCTTGTGATACAGCCTCTAAATTTCTGCTCTCGAAGTCTTCTTCATACTGTGGATTGAAAGAATTTCACCTCTGCCCTGTGGAGGTTGTTGGTGATGCCAATGACTGTTGTTTTGAGGTTTTTCTTCACAGCTCTCACAATGTTTGTCATCAACTGCTGTTGTTTCCTTGGCTGACCTGTCTGATGTCTGGTTGTTCTTTCTTTTTCATTCCAAATTGTCGTACTGGCTATGCCCATTGCTTGTGGACTGACTCATAGATTTTCTCTCTTTTCTCTGCTTCAAAATGGCTTGCTTTTCTCCCATAGACAGCTCTATGGTCTTCATGTTGGTTTATCCTTTTTGACAACAAATGCAGTCTTCACAGGTGAAACCAGGGCTCAAATCAGGACTATACATATAGGAGATATTAATTATTTAAACAGTCAGTCTAACAGGGCAAACCTGGGCAACAAGAAACACCTGTCAGTCCAATATATCAAACAAAAAGTGCCATGTTCTAAGTTGTTTAACACATCTAGATGTATATATCAGGAAATGAAAGCTGAAATTCTGATCTATCGCCTCATATTCATCTTTTGATCTCAAACCCAAATGTCTTCAGTGTATAGCGAAAGCAAAAGAATTGGCCTTGCTGTTCCAATACTTTCGGAGGAGACTGTAGATATTAACTCTAGTGTTTGGACAAGAATCAAAATGGCTGATGTTCTTGAAAGAACACTAGGTAGATATTAACTCCAATGTTTGGAACAGAACTAGAAATGGCTGACTTTCTTGTAGAGCCTTAAAATTGCTGACACTGTAGTGAGAACACCAAGTAGATATAAATTCTTCCATTTTAGGACAAAGCTTTTCTAATGTGATCAGGAAGTCTGTTGTTACATTTGGGAACTTTCTCAAAAAGAAATCATCAATGTCATGAAACAGATACGAACTGTAGTAGCAGTAGTGCTGTGGGTTCCATTTACCCGTCGATCAGACTGAATCTACCCCCTCATCAAAACAAGCCGGGTGTCGTTTATCTGTTACTCTACCGTGCGCTGTATATCATTTACTTCTTCTGATAGTGTCACTAAACTGTTCCCTCATTCACATACACATCTACATCCGCGGCGTTTCCCTAACAGTGGTGCTGACAGCTCTGTCCGAGAGCGACGCGACGGCGATGCTGATGTGGCAGTGCTGAAGTTCAGAGCTGTCACTCAGCCAATAAATTGTGTGACATGGAATCAGATGCATGTCTGTCTTTTTTTTTTTTAAACATTTCAAATGTCCTTCTTCCTCAGGATGGAAACTTCACTAGGAACTACACAGCAAAGGCACCAGAGAACGTCAGACATGTGGGCCAGTCTGCTTTCGTCGATTTTGGTGAGTAGATTTTTGGAGTTTTACATGTCGCTTGTTACGTCCAAGTGGTTAATGTCTTGAAAAGACTGTTCCTAGACTCTAAAATAAGTAGAATTATGACCAAGACTAATAATTTGGCTAGCTTGAACATAGCCGAAATTGCTTTATGTAGACAGTATACAAGCAGAATAATAACTGCAACACAATAAAATGATAGGGAATATTCTTCATTAGAAAAAAAATGACAATATGATTCATTAATGAACGAATAGTGTCGTATTTATGTATTTAATGTTGGTCATAATTTGCATTCCATATTGTATTTACAGCCGAAAGACAGTATAAATTTCAGCTTGGCATAGTAGATAGATTCAGTAGAAATAAAGAAATAGAATGAGTGACCTGCTAGCTAATCACTAGTTTTGCTAGTTAACAACAGCTATCTATATGCTTTCTTTAGTTATTTAAATTTTATAGTTATAACATTTTAGGTTTATGGTTATATATATTATGGTTATATGTGTGTTTATATGTTATTGTTATAGTAAATTCAGTAGACTAGAAGAAGCTGAAATTACATATCTTTTCTCATTTTTTCAGTTAATTTTGATTTAATCTCAGTTAAAAGCCTATATTTTATTTTGTCATGTTTTTCTCACCTGTCTCGTTTCCCTCTCATCCTCTCGTGTTTAAGCAAAACATCTTCTTAGATTAAGGGCATTAAGAACTTTCTATAATGCCTAATATTCAGATTGAATAAACAGAGGAGAAATATCCTCGCTTCAGTATCTTTACAGCAAAGTAAAGTGTGCATTTTTACGTCAAAGTGTGCATCTGATATATATTCGTTGTAAATCCCTTGTTATATAATACAGAACCTGACGGAAAGTAGGTCTGAATCACCGTGTTAGACGGCCCACACACACACTCCCACGTTTAATCCCCTAACTCGAGCGGGATCCCATTAAACATTTACATTACAAATTTCCTCTTTGCTAAAGCAGATGAGCGTAGAGGAAGCAGAAATGACACAAGCGCAAGCGTCTCATTGAATATAAAAGATTGATGAGCCCAGCGCGATGACCTGTACGATTCAAATGCTGCCTCTCAGTGGATCCTGGCCTTTTGTTCAAAACCAGGTGTTATCTGAGCAAACAAGGATTTCCCTCCACCTCTCCTTCATTCAATCTGTCACTCCGGGCACTGAGGGAAATCCTGCATAAAGTTCTCTCAGTGGTTGGGGAATAAAGAGCCGCAGCGGCTTATTGCTTATTGTTTCGAAGCCGAAACTTGGCACCGAAACACGAAAACAAATCGCACTGACCCACACTGAATCCTGAATGAATAATGAGGACGGATTTATAAATGGTGCGTAAAAACACAGGACACGCGTTAACAGTTTCAACATCAGGTTGGTTAATGTTATGGGTTTTTTTTTTCATTTCCTCCTCAGTTTATATCCATTCCCACTCTTTCCTCTTGTGTACCAGTTTATTTTTTATACCGACAAACAATTTATCGTATTTGTCTCTTTGTCTCCCTCGTCTTTCGCTTTCCTCAGTTCATTTTGTTTATTATTCAGCCATTATCTGTTTATCCGTTTATTATTTTCGTCTCGTCTCGACCTTTTCATCTTTATTTCACTTATCTCTCAGTTTATCTTTCTGAGCCTGTCTCTTGTTTATCTTATTGATCTTGTTTAATCGTGTTCCTCTTGAATCTTTTTTTTTCCCTCTCATTTAACAGTTTATTTAATTTTCCTCTTATTTACTAGTGCACCTTGTTTTAAATGGTTTATTCTGATTTCTCCTCGTTTACCAGTTTGTCTCATTACTTACCTCATTAGTTTGTCTCTCTCACTTACCTCATTTTCCTCTCGTTTATCATCTTATTCCATTTTACACTTGTCTATTCCTTTATCTCATTTATCAGTTTATGTATCACATTTTCCTCTTGTTTATCAGTTTCTCATGTTTTTGTCTCATTCGTTTATCATCTTTTTTCTTATTGTTGGTGTCACTTATTCCATTTTATATTCATTTATTGATTTATCTTATTTTACTTTTATTTATCTTACTTATCTTGTTTCCTCTGTTGATCTTATTTTCTTTTATTGGCGTATAATTTTTCTCTTGTCTAACAGTTTAATTTATTACATACAGTCATGTCCATACATATTTGGACATTAAAAAAGTAATTGTTATTGTTTATTACAGTGTATTGGATTGAAATTAAATGATGAATATGAGCTCAGAGTGCAGATTTAGTTTGACCAAATGTAATCGGAAAAACTAACATATTCACAAATTAATTTGTCATTTTTAATACTTTGTGGCAAATCCTTTGCCGTCAATGACTGCCTGGCGTCTGGAACCCACAGACATCACCAGACGCTGGGTTCCTTCCCTGGTGATGCTCTGCCAGGTCTTTACTTCAGCTGTCTTCACTTCCTGCTTGTTCTTGGGGCGATCTGTCTGTAGTTTTTCCTTCAGCGAGTGAAATGCAGCTGATTTGGATTCAGGTCAGTGATCGACTTGGCCATTGCAGAACGATCCGCTTCTTCCGATTCTTTGCCTTAAAAAAGTCTTGGGTTGCTTTCGAATTATGCTTCGGGCGATTGTCCGTCTGCATTGTCCAATGAGTTTGGAAGCAACTGTCTGAATGTGAGCAGATAATATTGCCATGTACACTTCAGAATTCGTCCTGAGGCTTCTGTCAGCAGTCACATCATCAATAAATACCAACCATAAGATGAGGTGGCACGCGTAAGATCATGAGCAGTTCTTTCCCTTCTCCATACTCTCTTCTTCCCCTCATTTTGCTACAAGTTGATCTTTGCTCATCTGTCCATCGGATGTTGTTCCAGAACTTGATGTTTTTGCCAAACTCTAATCTCGTCTTCCTGCTTTTGAAGCTTCCCAGTGGTGTACATGGTGTGGTAAACCCCCTGTATTTACTCTGGTGAAGTCTTCTCTTGATTGTTGACTTTGACACAAATGCACCGATCCTCCATAAGAGCGTTCTTCATCCGGCCGACTGTTGTGAAGAGGTTTTCTTCTTCTGTCATCTACCACAGCTGTTTCCCGTGGTCTTTCGTTCCTTTTGGTGTTCCTGAGCTCATCAATGCGTTCTTTCTTTTTAAGAATTAACCAGATGCTTGATTTTTGGTCACACCTAATGTATTTGCTATCTCTCAGATGGGTTTGTTTTGATTTTTCAGCCTAATGATGGCTTGCTTTGCTGTTAGTCACAGCTCTTTGGACATATTGAGAGTTAACAGCAACAGAAATCAACTCTAGACTTTTTATCTGCTTAATTGGAACAGCTGAGCAACCAATAGTCCAATAACTTTTGGTCCCTTAAAAAGGGAAGGGACACACACAAACAATAACTTTGTCAGTGTCCAAATATTTATGAGCCTGACTGCATCCTGTAACTTTGTTTGTTTGTTCGCTTATAACTTGATCTCATTTTCTATTGTTGAATCTTGTTTCCTCTAATTTTTCAACTTTTTGTTTTTAATCTTGTTTTCATTTATATCATTTTACATTTTCTCATTTTTCAGCTTACGTTGTTTTCATCCCAGTTAAGAGTACCTTTTTTAAATCTTGTTTTTTTTTTGTCCTGTGTATCTCACCTTTCTCATTTTCCTCTCAACAGTTTATCGTGTTTATCTTATTTCCCCTCTTTATCTCAACTACTTCTAATTTATCTGATTATCTTTGTTTTGTTCATCGCATTTTATTCATTGGTTCTTTTTAACCTCTTGTTTTGTAGAATTATCTTCCATCTCTTTTATCGCTCGTCTCATTTTCCTCTTGGCCTTCTTTTGTGTCCTTCAGTATTCATCTTTTTCTGCACTGCTGCTGTAATCTTCTTCTCCAGTTAAAACTAGAATCTGGGGACGTTCGAGCTCAGTGAAGTACATATTGACTAACGTCATTGTGGCCAATTTATATCCATAAAATAAGTCAAGTGTGAAAAAACCTGGAGATGAAAATTGATTTGGTGATGATTAATGGCCTTTGTAGAATCTGTCTGGCCCAAAGACACTGCTGCATTCACAGGAAGAAAGTTGAAGAAAAGCTGACAAACAACATGTGCAGCCTTTAATCTGGTACTGAAATGTTCTTCTAATTTGCATGTTGGACATTGATGAGGTAAATGACATTGATGAGGTAAATGACATTAATGGGGTAAATGACATTAATGAGGTAAATGGCATTAATGAGGTAAATGGCATTAATGGGGTAAATGACATTAATGGGGTAAATGACATTAATGGGGTAAATGGCATTGAAGAGGTAAATGACATTAATGAGGTAAATGAAATTGATGAGGTAAATGACATTAATGAGGTAAATGACATTAATGGGGTAAATGACATTAATGGGGTAAATGGCATTAATGGGGTAAATGGCATTAATGAGGTAAATGGCATTAATGGGGTAAATGACATTAATGGGGTAAATGACATTAATGGGGTAAATGACATTAATGAGGTAAATGGCATTAATGGGGTAAATGGCATTAATGAGGTAAATGGCATTGATGAGGTAAATGGCATTAATGAGGTAAATGGCATTGATGAGGTAAATGGCATTGATGAGGTAAATGGCATTGATGAGGTAAATGGCATTGATGAGGTAAATGGCATTGATGAGGTAAATGACATTAATGAGGTAAATGGCATTAATGAGGTAAATGGCATTAATGAGGTAAATATCGGTGCGAGTTCGTTGTTTAAAATGAAGTCTGATTAAACTATCAGCTAATATACTCGTGAAGTTAAAAACACACTGGGTTTTTCATTTTCTAGCAAGTTTTTATTTTATATTATTTCTAAAATGTGAAAATTTCCAGGTTGTGAGTTTTGCGGTCAGGGTGAGGTCAAAGGTCACACAGAATAACCTTCCATCAATAAGATACCCTGACCTCCAGAGTCCAGAAGCTGCAATTCTGTGTGCGTGTGTGCGTGTGTGCGCGTGTGTGTGTGTGTGTGTGTGTGTGAGAGAGAAAGTGAAAAAATGAAGGCAGGAAGATAGAATGAAGGAAGAATGAAGAAGAGAGAGACGGAAAGAGGAAGGGGGATGATACACAACAGAAAGAAGAGAGAGAAAAAAGGAAACGAGACTAAATTTAAAAAAAAAAATGAAAAAGATGAAGGGACTGAAAGAAGCCATAAAGAATGAATGAAAGAAGAAAGAAGACTGAGTGAGAATGAAAGAATAATGAAAAGAAGAAAAATGGAGGAAGGCAAGCTGAGAACGAAAAGCTGAGGAAGACGAAAGAGGATAGAGGAGAAGAGAGGAAAAAGAATTAAAAATGAAGATGAAGTGGACTACTGAGAAAAGAAAGGATGTTGGAAAACTGATAGACCGAAAGACTGAGAAAGTAACAACAGTGAGTATGGAGAAAGAAAGGTAGAGAGTAAGGGAGGCTGAGAATGAAAGGATAAGGAAAATGACAGAAAAGAGATGGGGAATGTAAGAGAATGAAGGAGGGAAGAAGGGAAAGAAGGAGTGAAGGAGTGTGGATGGAGAGAGAGAGAGGTCTAGACAGGGGGAGTGTAAGAAAGAATAATGAATGGACAAAGGGGTGAAGAAAAGAGAAGGGAAGAAAAGAGGGAGAGGGGGCTGAGAGGATGAAAGCAAGAGGAAAGAGAGTGATTGTAGAAGAAGCGACAGAGAGAAAGAGGAGTGCACACCAGCGTTAGTGTGATTTATGAAGATGAATGGAGGTGGGAATAGGCTGGGACACGTAGGAGAGGAGTGTGTGTGTGTGTGTGTGTGTGTGTGTGTGTGTGTGTGTGTGTGTGTGTGTGTGTAGACTCTTCAGCTGGGTCGATATCATCCACACAGATAAAGGTTTATTAAACATGAAATTAACGCTACAGATTCGTTCTTCTGTAAATCGCTTTTTATTTCCCTCGGCCCTCGTCAGTCTCACGCTGGTCCTTTCTGGATCGAACGGCATTTTATTGTATGAGGAGTGAAATCTTTCGATTTTTTTTTTTTTCCCTCCATGCGACGGTGAAAATCACATGACCAACATGCTCAGGCTGAACTAGTACCTCACAGCGCCGAGGCTCATTACGGAAAACTGTCGAAAGGTTCGGTGACGTCAAGAATCAGCCAAGTCTTAATGGCGTTGACATGCGGGAAGCTCTCGCATCGTTACAGTCAGCGAAAACTGCTCGCTTACGTGTCCCGAGTAAACGCAATAGCTAGCCAGACAAAAATACTACCTAGCTAGCTAGCATCACTGGCTTTCCCGCGGGGTGTGTTGGGACGGAGGAGAAAACCTCAAACTAGCAAATATACAGTTCCTGCTTTTCAGTTAGTGTCGCTTCCATTTGTGTGGTTTGGACATTTTATTAAGGTTTATAAGGTCGTTATATTATATCTCTCTCTTTATGTGAAACAACAACACGCCAGTACGACTACGTTACATCGCGAGTGGCACGGCAGAAAAGCGTTCAGTCTATAATCCAGAGCTCGTGAATTTGAATCCCGATGATGGCTGGGAGTCCGAGAGAGTAAAACTGATCATAGTCTCTCTCCCAGCGGCACTAGCTAATCTTTGGCTTCTGTGAGCTCATGAATGCGGACTGGTAGCTGACTAATCTCCTGCTGTACATGTTTGCTATCTGTGTATTTCTGATCTGTTTGATGCCTTTGATTATTAAGTAAATTAATCATTTAGACTCTTTAAACCAGTGTAGTTACTTCCTGCTTGTTTAGATGCATGTTCCATATAATTAAACGGCAGAATATGAATCTGATCTGCAGGGTTTGATGTTATATGTTGTATCTTTGCTGTTGGACAGCATGACTTTTTTTTTGCCATTTTTTTAGCTGATGGTGGTTGTATGAATCAACTCCTTAAATCAGACTCCTTAAACTACCAAGCGTGGATTAAGCAGCATTAATTAATCTACACTACGAATGCTAATATTATTCCTAATTTAAGTCATATTTTTGGGATTTGGGATCTGCTGCTGTGACATTTTGGTGCACGAAAAACACCATATAAAGGGCTCTAAACATTAATAACATTCTGTTCAAAACCCAAACCTAAAGTTAAACGTATCAGTTTTTTTTCTGTCTGGTTTATTTATGAGATTTATTGATTAGGCTCCCTGGCAAAGACTTGTCCTTGACCAACCCTTGACCAAGACAGACAGACACACACACACACACACACACCGTGCTATGCAGGCAAATCCTTTCCCTGTCACTTCCCCACTTTGCCCTGCTTGCGATAAGTTTGAACTTGGGAGGCTGAGACTTTTTCTAAGTGTTCTTATTGAATCTCTTTTGTGTGTGTGTGTGTGTGTGTGTGTGTGTGTGTGTGTGTGTATGTCTGTTTGTGTGCATCATAAAGACAGCTTAAAGAACGCAATCACGTCGATCGTGAAAGCCAGGCGCCCTTGATTTGTGTCTTTGTTCACGGCACTGGACCACAAGCTGCTGGACGTATCTTAATGTCAGATAATTATGAAATAAATGTTAGAAGCGACACAGCAGGAGCCGGAGAGATGGAGAACACACGTATAAGAGCAGAGAAATAGAATGCGTGTGTGTGGGTGGGTGGGTGTGTGTTGTGTGTTTGAGTTATTCTGCTCACACTCCAGGCTGTCAAGATTGCTGAGACTCTTCCTCTTCTAATCTTCACCACTGACCTTCTTCTCCTTCATTCCTTTCTCAACCAGTTCTCCTCCTACACCCTGCTGCTGTAAACACACACACACACACACACACACACACACACACACACACACACACACCTAAGCTCAGGTTTGTTTGTTTGTTGGACCCAGTTACATCATCCTAAAGCCTCAGTATGTGGTGTTTAAACAGGTGTGCTGTGGTGCAGCGATTCCACAAAATTCAGTGATGAACGGACTTAATGGTGTGTTAACAAATTCCGACTCCTGTGAGAGCAAATGGCTTTTGTGCTCCTGCATCTTCACATAATGTAACTGACTTGTATACCCAGGGCCCTATTTTATAGAGCCCAGTGTTTCAGTCTCATATTCCTAGGATTCCATGTTCCCAGGACTATATTCTCAGGACTCTGTTTCCTGGGCCTTAAGTACCCACTGTGCTGTGTTTCCGCTAAAAGTTCCCAGGGTTCCATATTCTTTGAGTTCCAGAGGACTCTATGTTTCCAGAACTCTAAGTGCCCACTGTGCTGTGTTCCCCGGGTACCCTGTTCCCAGTGTCCCCAAGTCCTAGGATTGCACGGTCCCATGTTTCCAGGGCTATAAGCTCCCACAGTGCTATGTTTCAGCCAAATATTCCCATGCTTCCATGTTCCTAGAGTCCTATATTCCCAGGGTTCTATATTCCCTGATCTCTTTTTTTTCCCCAAGGCCCTAAGTGCCAACTGTGCCATATTTCTGCTAAATGTTCCCAGGATCCTTAGGATTGAATCATCACAGGGTTGCATATTCCCAGGGTTTCATGTTCCCAGGACTCTATATTTCCAGAGCACTAAGCTCCCAGTGTTTCAACCAAACCTTCCCAAGTTCCCAAGACTCTTTGTTCACAGGTTACTATATTCCCAGAGTCCCATATTCCCAGGACTGTATGTTTCCAGGGTCCTAAGCTCCCACTGTGCTATGTTTCAGCCAAACATTCCAAGGGTTCCATGTTCTAATGGTTATGTGTTCCTAGTGTCCTGTGTTCCCAGGGTTCCATGTTATTAATGTGCCATGTTCCCAAGGCCCTATGTTCCTAGGGTTCCCTATTCTATATACTGTGCCCCTTGTTTCCAGGACTCTAAGCTCCCACTGTGCTGTGTTTCAGACACAAGTTCTCAGGGTCCTATGTTCCCACCCCTACATGTCCTGTGTTCTCAGGGTAATATTTTTCAGTCCCTTGTTTCTATGGTCCTCTCTTTCCTCGAACTGTATGTTCCAAAAGCATTTTTTTCAGGGCCCAATGTTTGCAGGTTCCTCTGTTCACAGAATCCTGCTTCAGATTTTCCATTCTGTGTTCAGAGAGCCCTATGTTCATGGGGTCATATGTTCCCCTTGATGACATTTTTCTTCAAACAACCCTATGATCCCTGACCCTTGTGCTTCCATGTTTCTGTTTTAGGACCTTGTTGCCTCGGAATGGAAAGACAATTAAACAACCAGACCATGTCAATCTCTGATATGCTGTTTGACAATAATCTAATCTGAAATTGTGGTCAGCCGAAGGAACAGACACACGCTGATACTCTGCATATTTTTTTAAAAATAATCTACATGTACACGATTAAGAGGAAGAAGGAATGCTGTGTGCTGAGACGCATAAACTGCGTTTAGTGTTTGTGACTCTGAACTCCCTGGTTGTGGGTGTGTGAGTGTGAGTGTGTGTTTGTGATGGTGTGTGTGGGGCTGTTATGAACATCCTAATGAATGCAGAACATATGCCAGACAAAACAGTCCATCTGCTTTATCAGAGCGGTAATTGCTCTTTTCTTTCTTTTTTTTTAATAAGTGACAGCTGAAGGAATTACTCATTAATTGAACTTGCACAAACACGTTTAGCTGTCAGAAAAAAAAATTAGATGGAGGGAGCTGCACTCACTTTTCCACTATCTAGTTGTTGTTTTTTTTTTCTTCTTCTTGAGGCGAGAGCGATGCTCATAATGGGATGTGACATTTAAGTTCTAGTCATTAAGTTGTGTGTTTGTGTGTGTGTGTGTGTGTGTGTGTGTGTGTGTGTGTGTGTGTGTGTGCGCGTGTTCATTAGAGCACGCTTCGGGCTTAGTGTGCGCTTCGCCAGTGTGTCCTAACGACGGAAGAGACTTCATGAGCCTAATAGCATCTCCATGATCATCAGAAGAACATGCATTAGCTTGCATCTCGTGCTGAAGTGCTAATCCGGTGTGCTCACACGCCCACGGGAGCTTCGCGAGTTCATTAGCAATCGGATGCGCCTCGGTAGCCTTCGCCGATTGAAGCTCATTAGCAATTGAAACCTGAATAGCTTTTGTTCTTGACCACACGCTAGCAGCATCTCCCAGCTCGCGCTAGCTAAAAGGACCTTTGATGCGTGCACACTGACAGCCAGCTGTCCGTTTGTGCTTCGGCTCCTGGAGACGTTCTTTGGAGGATTCACACTTGAATGAGCCGATTAATGTGATACACACTGACTTTCTCCTACAGCGCACAAGCTCTCTTTTATACCTCAAATCACATCCTTTTGTATTATTATAAACAAATTCACACTGAGTGTTCACACGGAGAAATATGAACAATGAGGTTTAGTAAAAAAAGAGAGATTGATGTTTAACCGTCTAGTGAGTAAAGTGGACGCGTTTTTCATTAACTTTTCCCATAATGCAGCACATAATGAAAGGGGTGGAGCCCCGATGACAGCGAGAATTTGTACGCACTTCAGTGTAACTTCAAACTGTAACTGTTAATGAGCTGTGCATTCAAATAAAAATACAGAGACCAGAAATATGTGAACCATTATTATTATTATTATTATTATTATTATTATTATTATTATTATATCACGCACATGAATTTTACAAACCTAAACGAAAGAACTAAACGAAAAAACCTCCATTGTACATGCAGTGGTCTGTAAACTCGGAATGGTTTCTTGAAAATTTAAAATAAAAGTGAATTTTTTTAACTTCACTTTTGCCCATCCATCCATTCATCCATCCATCCATCACCTATCCTTATAGCATCACTAAAGTATCTTCTTTACATCTTTCTTTCTCCATCCATCCACCCACCCATCTATTTATCCACCTTTCCAGCCATTCAACAACGTCCATCCAACAATCCAGACTGTTCGACCGCTCATTCATCCACCCATAGCTCCACCTTCCAAACCTTTCATGACTAATACTTACACTAAAATACTGTACTGGATATCTGTTGTTTCCATTATAAAGTTTACCATCCATCCATCCATCCATCCATCCTTCTTTCTGGTATCAATTAATTTTCTTTCCTCTATTTATTAATCTATTCATCCATATAACATCAACACATCTTTTTATCTGTTTATCCATATTTTTAATCCATCCATCAATCCACACATCACTTCTTCCTTCCTTCCCTCCCTCTCATTTCATGAATTGTTTTCCATCCACCACCAATCAGTCCGTCCATATGGGTTCAATAAGCCATATTCCCTCCATCTGTCATTCCGTCTCTCCTTTCCCATTTTTATGGGCTCATCTATCTCTTCATTCATCTAAACATCCTTGTGTCTGTCTATCTATCTATCTATCTATCTATCTTTCTTCTTTTATCTCTCTTTTATTCCCTCTCGCACACTCTCTCTCTGTTTTCTTCCCACGTTCCATCTTTTTTTCCGTCCTCTCAGTAAACCTCAATCTGTGTACTGATCAGAGCTGAGAGAGAGAGAAAAAGAGAGAGAGAGAGAGAAGATTGAAAGATAAAGGCTGACAGCGGTGTTGAATTGCAGAACACTCGTCCTCCCACTCCTTTCTTTCTCCCATTAACACTCCATTATTGTGCGTCTAAAAGCCCAGAGCTGTCTATGGGATCTGATTGGCTTGTTAAATACATGTTAATAATCTCACTGCGAGCTTACATCAGAGGCAGGATTATCAACAATGGATCATATTAAAGGAGTACAGTGTGTCAGACAGGAATGTTTGGTATTTCTGAAATTGTGATTTTATTAAAGTTGTCTTTCTCTCCTCCTGCGCGTGTGTGTTATGGTTTCAGATGGTGACGGTTCTCAGGATCACCTCCTGCCCGTCTGTTTGGACGACGCATGTACCAAAAGTGCCATTTACCTGGCAAAGCCTGGCCAGCCTGAGGTACGTAACCCCCCATCATCAGGCCATCATGCACAACTACTTTTTCATCTTCCCTGTGCATTTTTTAAAATTTATTTCTGTTTCTCCAGCTGTTGTGCCATTTGGGCCAAATAATCACTTTAACTCTCAATTCAAGCTAATAAAATATTTCAGTCTTCTACAGTACTACTGAGTTAAGGTCACTCAACTTGTATTAATCTTGAAGATATTTCTCTACTTTGTTTTTTTTTTTCTACTGTCCATTACATCATTTGAGTCTGGTTTCTCTCAAGGTTTCTTCCTCCTCATGTCGTCTCAGGGAGTTTTTGTCTTGCCTCTGGCTTGTTTATTAGGGATCTAAATGTACATCCAGATTTCTGCAAATATATGGAAGCCTATGTTGAACCCTATCAGAAAGACCTCCAAGTAGAAAGCTTTTTTTTAAGAAATCCTTTATTATCCAGTGAAACCTTGAAGAACCCCTTTGTCTAAGAGTGAACCCTTCGGATTTGTGTTTGCAGATCGCAAAGAGCCATTCTGTTAAAATGAATGAACTAACATACCATGACATCACAGCTAGCTTATATGGCTAACTTGTAAGCAGGTAAGGCTAACTAGCAGCTAAGAGTGGTCTGTGTATGTTTAGAGGAAGAAAGGTTTAGCAGAAAAGTTGCCGCTAGTTCATTCAAGTCCATAAACTAGCAGGTAAATTCGAATAAACAAATGTCCGTATGCAAGACGCTAAAAGCAAGAGTGTTTTCGAACATGGCGCCTGCTGAGGTTCCTATTGGTTAAAATGCTGGCCAATGAGATTGAAGCAGCTCCTCTGTAGAGGAATGTCAGGAGCATATGTTCTCGCTACACAGCGAGTGAATGTAATCTCATCCGCAACTCATCATCTGTCACGATTATTATACACTCCGTCCTTTTGGCTGCTTTTGATGGGCAGCTCACACTCTGAATGTCACGTTCATAATGGAGGGCACGAGTTTATCTCTGCGCTTGCTCTCTCTCACTCACTCACACACACACACACACACACACACACACACACACACACACACACACACATAACATGGAACACATGGCCTTTGTCATCACCACACATACATATCATGCACACACACACGGAGTCCCATGGCACGTGTCCACCTTTGTACGCCTGTCACAGAGAGAAAGGCAATAAGGAGAGATGGATAGAGAGCGAGAGGGAGGGAGGGAGAGAGAGAGAGAAAGGCGAGGGTGGGAAAACACGTGTCGGCTTTTGTTGGCTTGTCACGGCTGATGGTCTTCACTTGCAGAGACGGAGAGGAAGAAGAGCTCGTCTATTTCAGTTCTCTCCTTGTTCTTCTATTCATTGCTCATTTATCTCCTCTCTTTATCTCTTTAGAACATAGCCATGATTAAAACACCATTTTGGATGTGATGTATGGACAGGTTTGTGTTTGGATTTTTATTTATTTTTTATATTTGGTGTAAAAACACAGACGAAAAACGAAGACACAAATCTGGCAAAATTGTAGTTTTGTTTTTCTTTGGGCAAAACAAGACTGTTCACATAACACTTTTGGGAATTTTGTGAGCATGTCGTAGAAATAGCTTGAAAGCGGCCTTTAATGATCATCATCATCATCTTCCCCGGCTAAGTAATAGATGCAGTTAGCACATAGTATTGTAGTAAGGAAATGCAGAAGGAGAGGAAGAAACAAAAGGGAGCAACACAAGTAAACACATTGTGCTGCTTGGCTGCAGCCGTTAGACTGGCGCATCACGTCGTAATTAGTTGCCATTTTCATTTGCGCCCTGCCCAGGGACATCTTAATCTCTGTAATGTGATTTGTGATGTGTGTGTGTGTGTGTGTGTGTGTGTGTGTGTTAGCATATAAGCCATCTGCAGCAGGTATGAAAGCTGTGTATGAATGATGGGGAAGATGATTCAGTGCTAGTCCTGTTTTCACCATCTACTCATTATTAAATACGTCCACATGAAGGTTCATGAATATGAGCTGAAAAAATCAAGCAGACGCTTTAGTTCAACACGGCTTCGAGACTGTGCACTTCTCAAACTCGAATAAACAGTGAAAATACTACATTGACATTTATGGCATTTGGCTGTGACCTTATCCAGTGGGACTTACAAAAGTGCTTTGAAATGTCTATCAGTGAGTGCCTTCTGACACTGGTTCACTAGGTCACAAACTAAGAATACTATCAGTCCAAAAACTCTGTTGGGGATGTAATATAGTAACAAGCGCTCAGGCAATACAAAGTCTATTTATTTTATATATTATATATATATATTAAGTGCTAATTTAAGTACTTTAAATTAGGAAGAGGTAAGTCTTTAGACGTCGTTCGAAGACAGCCAGTGACTCAGCTGTTCGGACATATAGAGGAAGTTCATTCCACCACCTCGGTGCCAGAACAGAGAAGAGTCCCGATGCAGGTCTTCCTCTTACCCTGAGAGATGGAGGCACCAGATGAGCCGTGCTGGAGGATCGGAGGGAGCGCCGTGCCGTGCGAGGTGTGATAAGAGCTTTGAGATAAATGAGTGCTGGTCTGTTTTTGGCTTTGTAAGCAAACATCAGTGTTTTAAATCTGATGCGGGCGGCTACAGGAAGCCAGTGGAGGGAGCGCAGCAATGGGGTGGTGTGGGAAAACTTAGGAAGGTTGAAAACCATTCGGATAGATAGAGATTTTTTTTTTTGTCTTATTAACTTCAAGAGAGAGAAAAAAAAAGAGGCTGGTGAGGGAACAACAGCTTATAGCTGCTATAATGTAAGTGAGAACAGGAAACACGTTTTGTGGACATTCCACAACATGAAATGTAACTATAAATGGATAAAAAGTATGAAGCACGATTCTTTAATAAATAAAAATTCTAATTGTTGGGAAGTTGCTGCGGTATAAGAGGATTAAAACACTCCCGGACATGCTGTTATAGGAAAATACCAGCTTCAGGGTGGTAGCAGTAACTCCTCTTCATTACTCCACCACACTGTTATTTATTTTACTGTGAAGTGTTGTATTCTTTACTTAGCACTGGTGGTAGCTGTGTAGCCGTCCTATTATCATGTGATCACATGATCAAATCCAGGCCATGACACAGATGTCCGAGAAACAAAGATCATCTCAGATTTGTGCCCTCAGTGACTCTGTTGGCCTGATTAGCGCCCTCTAGTGTCCAGTGTGCTTGGTGGTTATTGAGAAGAGCATCAGCAGACTTACAGAGACATCATTCTGCTTTATCAGCCAATGCCAATCAGTCCACAGTACCGTTACGTCGCCCGGGTTTATTACTAACAGGTCTATTAGTCTAGCTTTGGTTCACGTACCCTAATGAGGTTTCCCCGACTATCGCTACCCCTCCACCCTCCAAACTGCTCATAAAGCCGACGCTCCATTAGCCGTCTCCGCTGCTGTGTTTTCCCTCTGCTTCCTTCTTTTGTCAGATCGGAGCGCGTCCCTCGTTTTCGGCCCACCAGGGACACAGATTTTAATTTCTTGGCTTAATGAAGCGCCAGTGCTAGGTTCGAGAGGAAGACAAGCCAGGCTGAGAGCTAGAGCAAGCATGGAGCTAGAGGAAGTGCAGTCTGAGAGCGAGACATTTATATTCTGCCTGCTTCTCTCTCCATCCAACACAAAACCCCATTACCAGCGGGAAGGCCATTAATGAGTTCACTCTCATTCTCCGTCTGTCTTTCTCTGCCTGTTTTTGTCTCTCTCACTCTCAGGGCTTTATTTTGCAGCTGCGTAAGTGAAATTTTGATAATATGCATTGTGACATTTGAAACCCACTTTTGTCCGACAGTGTGTCTGGCGAGACACGCTGTTAGCGCAGACGCAGGGTACAAAAGATTATTTTCCCGTTTAAAAGTCTTTCGTATTTCTTACACTTGGTTCTGTGTACATGGACTCCTTATGTAATCCTATTTTACCCAAATACTAAATGACTAACTAACTACAGCAGATCGAATTATTTTATCAGTAACAAATAAGAATAAACGTAAATGAAACTCGGCTGAGGCTACTAAATATGCGTCTCCTCGCACGGGGCGCCAGAGACGTAGGTGATATTCATCATGCACAGGCACACTGAAGGGACTGCTGTTCTCATGGGTAACAGTAATGTTGGTGAATCTCGTTAAATATCCAGCCTCATTCATTATGCCTGCTAATAATCTGTGATTTCGATTTACGTATCATTAGGTGCATAATTAACGAGGCTGATAATTTACACCGCATTACTCGTGCCCCTGTGTGAGTGGTAAGCTCGAGGATCAATAAAATGTCCAACCAGACTCATTAAATAAGTCTTTCCAAATCATAGAGGAAAAGAATTAGCCAACTGGTACTAGAAGAGAAAACACACTGGTTCTATCACTGAAAATATGGACAGTGAAATCTGATCGTACGTCATTATGAAAATGCCGGTGTGCCGAGACACTGATACACACTCGGCTTTAAAGGTAATGAGAGGAGCTGAGTTGACTGATCATAGCAACAGCTCAATTTACTGTTATTGTGACGATAGTATTGTCAGGGATGGAGGGAATACGGTTTACGCAGTGTGTTTCTGGCCCAAAAGTTTTTGCTGCTATTCATGTCATGCTGCTGTGGGAGCTTTTTTCGTGCTTGATACTGTTGTTTCGTTGGGCAAAGAAATAACATTTGAACGAATACCTCAGGCAGCAAAGTGACACAATCAGAGCAGAAAGCAGGCTCGACCCCAAGAAACCACCTCCCATGCCTGAGGAGTTCTCAGTTTCATCTCCCACGTGCATGCGTTTAATATATTTTAGTAAAATAATACATGGAAAATTGATCAAACACTCGTTGTTTGATTTATAATTATTTTTTATTTGTAGCATGTGGTTTTAAGTAATGGGCGCAACCCTCGTTGGCCAGGTGCTGGTTGTGCTTAGAATTGCTGTCACTGTGGTTACGACAGGAGAGACACGGGTCAGTTTTCACCTGCTGCATGAAAAGCTGTTTGAGCAGCTGTTGGAGTTTTCTCGCTTTTAAAGCATATGTAAGGAATCGCACACGGCAGGCCGTGCAGCTGTACGAAAATAAAGCATGCCAAAGTGTATTATTTTTGTATAACAGCATGGTCTGGAGTGTGTTATTCCGCTTATACCGCAGCGATTTGCCAACAATTACAATGTTTCAGTTGTTAATGAGCGACACGTCACACATAACGGTTTATAGTTTATAGTATGTTTAATGTTGTGGAACGTCCAAGAGACGAGTTACTTCCTGTTCACACTCACGTTATAGCCGCGATAAACAGTCGTTCTTCACCAGCCTCTCTCTCTCTATCTCTCTCTCTCTCTCTATCTCTCTCCCTCTCTCTCTCTCTGCCATTTTACTGAGAAACCAGAAAGCGTAAACTCCTCTGTCCTGAAGATTTTCCTGTGCTGGGAAGCTTTGCAAAGCACCATGAAAGCGCTTACAACAAAGACTCCATCGATAAATAAATCGATAAGTAAATGTTTCCTAACAAAAAACACTTCACTACATCAACAATTTTCAAACTTTTTGAAACTTTTTACTTTGTTAAACAACAACACGAAATAAATCCATTTATTATTAGTCTTAGATTATGTGGCGCGTCCGCCGTACAAGTCCCTGATGTCCCTAAATGCGCCGTTACTATAGAAACAATAACGTATTAGAACGAGCGCATTAATATTAACCTGTTGTTCACGCTACAGCCGGAACTACACCGGGCCACGCTGTTATACGAAAATAACGCACACCTTCTAACCAATCAGGTTTGAGAATTTAACCACATTGTGGTATAAGATGTAAAAATCATAACGACAGATCGGATCCATCTGTCGTTCCTGATACCATCGTCAGTCGGCTCGAGCCTGCGGTTTACAGTTACGCAACTCTAAAACCTCAGTCTCTACAACCATGAAAATGTAATATAACGCTACAATTCAAACACAGAGCTCTCTCTCTCTCTCTCTCTCTCTCTGTTTCTGTGTCTGTATCTTCCACCTTCTCTTTCCTGTCTCTCTGTTGACCTACAGCAGTGTCATTCGTTCAGGTTTTAGCCGTGGTTGGATTATGGATGGTTGCGCAAAGTTCTTGTTCTGGGAAAACTCTGGTGTCTGCGAAAACCCTTCACTTTGACATTTCCTACTTCTAAAAAAAAAAAAAAAAAAAAAACCATTTTAAAATTCTAGCATTTTAAAATCTCCTCTCCTTGACTTCATTTGTATTTAATTTAAGCTGTTAGAAATAAAATATAAAAACGTGTGGTGGTATGAGGTCCAGACGCAGTAGGAGAAAGACGGTAAAAGAGCATTGTTTCAGATGGATAAAGCAGACATTAGTTCTCGCCAGGCTTCTGTATTATTACACTTCCATTCAGGTGCCATGGTGTGATGGTGTGAAAATCCTGGTTGCTTGTCCTGTGGTGTGAACTTGTAGGAGAACTGAATGTCAGAGAAAAGCCAGCTTCACACAATAACTAATCTAAAACAAATACAGCGCGCTCTCTGGCGAGTGACGAACGAGTCCTTGTATTAGAAAGTATTCACACTTCTAACGCTTTTCCATCGCACACGCTGCCTTTTTTTTTTTTTTTATATCGTCATATCGTTTTTGGGTTTCTGTTTCAGTCTGTGCACGGATCGAATTTGACTTAAAAATCAGCCACAACCTCTGACAAAATATTCTCTCTATTTTTCACCAAGATTTTGTTTTTGTTATAAATATTGGCACCCTTTGCTGCCAGTCAGATATGTTTGATTGAAAACAGTTTGGTTACTTACTATAGTAACTGTTTATTTATTTCATAAATCACTTCATTATGTTTTTATTTAGTCATTAGAAAATTGTTAGATTTGATTAAAAAGTGTATTATTCTGAGAAACTTTTAGAGATTTCTCCATGTGAGAGAATATAAAATGATAAAATAAGTAAGTGCAAGAAAACACTTTTTTTTTTTTCTAAATTGGCTGAATAATTGTGATAAACTGGAGTTCAACCGTATGAAGGCACAGTAGTTATAACTTAAATATAAACACACAGTCGCTTCTACAGCATGTTTCGGTTTACAGCGCTTGTGCTGCAGCTCACGCGTGGTGTGTACGCCAGTGTCTAGACTCTCCCGGTGTGTTTTGGAGAGCGTGTGTAATGTTGATGCGTGTGTCTGGGATCTGTGTTCTTGATTTTGACTCTGCCTCTTAATTTTTGCCGCCTCTAATAAACACTTCATAATTAGGAGCGACTGAGTCACTTTTTTTTCCGTAGTTTGTTAATTATGAAGGGTCTGATTATCCTGGATGACACTGATTAGCTTCCGGCTCCCACTCTCTCTGATTAGGTGTGTGTGTGTGTGTGTGTGTGTGTGTGTGTGTGTGTGTGTGTGTGTGTGTGTGTTTGTGTGTGGGTGTGTATTTCACATTCTCCTAGCCGCAGTATTATTTTTTAAAATCTTGTAACTTTAATTAAGTACATTTTACACTGATTAAAGGTTAGTACCAAAGAAAATCGTTCTAAATCCTTCCAGAAATCTGTTTAATGTGCCGTCACTGTAAGACCACACCGTCGTATTTATTGAGCATGGTAGCAATATGCTTTCACTGTGCCGCGCTGTACCAATATCCATCGAAACAATAAAGATATCTGATTTTGCAATATTGGAAAGGATGCTAATCGCCGAAGAAGATTTTTAGGAGCTGAGAAAACTGGATACCAACAAAACACTCCGTTCTCTGGCTTGTTACACTGGATGTGTGTGATAACGTGATAATGAGCTGAGAAAGTTACATATTTAATTGTTAAAATGATAACGTTCAAGCATATGAAACTGGGTACAATACAAATAAGCCTGAAAATACAATTGCTAATTTATGCATAGGTAGGTCTAGCTAACGCTAGCTATCTAGGTAAGCTACTGGCTAATTTTAACTCGTCATAACAATTTTTTTTTCTA
>CM040999.1:1873180-1890369 GCA_022985145.1 Pangasius djambal
TTGCAGAAGCAGCCGCAGTTCTTCTGGAGACTTTGACTGTCGACTCGCTTCTTATTTCTGCAGCGAAACCCAGCAGCCTTCATTCTGTTTTTATCTGAAAAGTGTCTCTTATGGAATCTGCTGCTTTCTTTACTGACACACAAACATTTTTCTGTAACGTTTCATTCTGTGCCGGAAAACTAATGTTTGGAATCTGAAACGTTTTTGTAGACTTTTGCACAGCACTGTATGTGCCATCTGAACTGATATGTTGTTAAAAAAACTGCATTATATCCTATGAGAAAGGTTTTGCAGTAAATAGATGCTACATGTAGCGTGGAATGTTTAGTGTGACAGCATGAAGACAATCCCGTCTCTGTGATTTATACCATACAAATCAATAATAATTAATACCGATGTCCTCCAGCAACATTACAAACAACAACAAGCATATGTTCAGAAATGTAATCCTACAAAAAGAAGAGCAAAAAGTGGTCGATTAACACAGTTAATACCGTGATATTTTCAGACTGGGTTATCATATTGTGAAATTTTGAAATCGTAACAACCCCTACTCTGCTCACATTCTCATAAACATGAATCATAAACATAAAGCTGTTTGTGAAATGAAAATATGTAGAGCTCTTTCTGAATCTGTGACCGCAATGAGCTTGTATGGATATCTGGACAAAAATCGGTGCTCTCTCGACACTGCAAAAGTCGACTCTAAAGGAAACATCGGGAGGATGATGTTTTGTTCGTGCACTAAGCGCATCTAGGAAGCCGTCCATATGTACAGCTTCTGATCTTTTAGCGATACTAAGGAAAAGTGTGTGTGTGTGTGTGTGTGTTATCTGTTTTAATTGTCCTTGGCTGGTAGTTGAAGACACTGGCATTGTGATTAATCATAGCGACGTCAAAATGTCCTCCTGTCTCTCTCAGTTCAGTTCACCTCATTTCACTAACTTTATTACAATGATCAGATTAAATTACAGCATTGCCAGGGTTCAAATCAATACGTAGCATGTAGCAGTCAACACAAATCATTTCAGATGTTTCAACTGAAAACAGAATCATGAAGTCTAGTAATAAAAATGATGCGTGTATAATTGTGGTGTGTGTGTGTGTGTGTGTCATTGAGTGAATATGACGTGAATGTTGCTATGTGATGCCTGAAACAACACGATGAATGAAGCAACCATTTAAAGTAGCCAACGATTTAATAGAGCCAGAAATTACAGGTTAGTGTTTATACAGGTTGTGTGTGTGTGTGTGTGTGTGTGTGTGTGTGTGTGTGTGTGTGTGTGCGCGCGTCTGCCCGCACGCACAAGCAAGTGGTCATGACCCCAATCATCTTGTATCACAGAGAGACAGGAAACGTTCCTCACCGTGTCCTCTGCTGAGTTTGTGTCTGTCTAATGCTGTTTCTGCTCTAACTGCATTCAGAACAGCGTTTAGACCTGATCCCAAATCTGATCAATCCTGATCCCGAATCTGATCAATCCTAATCCCAAATCTGATCAATCATAATCCCAAATCTGATCAATCCTAATCCCAAATCTGATCAATCCTGATCGCAAATCTGGTCAATTATAATCCCAAATCTGATCAATCCTGATCCCAAATCTGGTCAATTATAATCCAAAATCTGATCAATAATAATCCCAAATCTGATCAAAACTAATCCAAATTCTGATCCTAATCCCAAATCTGACTCTGATCCTTATTCCAAATCTATCCCTGATTCTAATCCCAAATCTGACCTAAATCCTAATCATAAATCTGACTGATACTAATCTCAAACCTCACCCAGATCCTAAGGCTAAATCTTACCTGATCCTAATCCCGAATCTGACCCAAAGCCTAAACTTAAACAAATCTGACTCTGATGCTAATCCCAAATCTGACCATGATCCTAATTGTAAACGCAATGCTGTTCATGATCTATTGATCCAGGTCTCCATCCTGGTCCTGATTCGAATCCTGAACTTCCTCAACCCTAACAAGGAACATTAAACCGAATGATACTTTTGCACGATAGAAATAAAAAAATTTCTGTGTCATTTCTGCTGAAAACACATTCATGAGACAATAGACACATAATTTTTATGCATACTATCATTAACTTACATATTAATTATATTAACACCTAAGTATTTTAGCTAAAATAATATTATCATGGCACAAGAATATAACGTGTCTACAGATACCCTCAGTAGGCGGAGCTAACCGATAAACATCAGCACAGCTGCTTAATTACAACATGATACTGTCATAAAACACTTTTAAACAATTAAATAAAACAATTTTAGCACAAATCTTATGCGGAAATCGGAGATGTTTGATGAACACGGGTCTTTATTCTTCTTCATGATTTCTCCTAATTGTAATTCACAATAGTGTAGAGTCAGGGCTATATACAGAACCACAAACACACATTACTCCATTTTCTTGTTTACTTCTTCAGCTGTGTTTGCTGCACGGCCCCTGGCTGCATTAATGTGGGTTTTTTTTACACAGTTGCCTACAAACACACACTTTACTGCCATAAGGACTGCAGACTGAACTCCAGTCTAAATGTAAATGTGTAAATGTTTGGTCTTGGATCATATTATTATTATTTTTTACAACAGGAAACGCAACTGAGAGCAAAGCCCCATTTATAGCAGCATGCTGTTTACAACACAACAGTTTGTGTGTGTGTGTGTGTGTGTGTGTGTGTAAAATGAAACCTTTGATGGCTGGTATGGACTTTCTTCTGGTGATCTCCTTTTATTCGCAAATCCAAGACATTTTTTCACTTTGCAAGATTTCTTCTTGTATGTGGTGACACCTTCATGATGGAGCATGCAGCATTAGTGTAAAAAAAAACAAACAAAAAAAAAACACACCCACACACAGCTTTGATCTAATGGCCAGTAATGGTCCTACAGAGTGCATTAACAGTGTGAGTGTGTGAAAATGACACAGAGAGCTGTGAGGAGCCTGGAGCATTGTGGGAAACTGAATTGTGTTTTCCTTGTTTGTAGGGAATTTTGGACATGATCGTGCTGAGCCAGACGGAGGGGAAGAAGGAGCTCACCATCCACGCCCTGAAGAACAACTTCGAGGCTGACGCTTATTTTGTCAAAGTGATTGGTGAGTGAACAAAATGAGAACACTACGATGACTGTCCATCGCAAACATCATCTTCTTCTTCTTTGTTTTGTTTTTTTTTACAGCATCTGCAGCAGGTTATCTGATGTTATATGCCATGATTTTTCCCCAATTACAGCCTCAGTCCATAATGAGGATTAGTCTATACTGAGCTGCTGAATTTCAAAAGTGTAGGCAATTTACGGGAATTCTGATTCCGAGCGCAAATTTGTGGGTACAAGGGGATAAATAGGGTTTTCTTGTGTAATTAATTATCTTTGGTCATTCCATCCAACTTCCATCTCCACATTCACTTCCTCCAACTAACTCAGACAGTTCATGTTCTCCTGTCATGTTGCTGTGATAGAGGGATGGAGGGATAGAAAAGGGAACTTGACCCCTCGGTGCGCGTGTTGTCATACCGGAGCTGTCAGGGCTCTCCCTCTCTCCCTCTCTCTCCCTCTCTCTCTCTCTCTCTCCCTCTCTCTCCCTCTCTCTCTCTCTCTGTTGGTCGGCGTGGAAACAGAGGCACCGGTGAACCTGACATTTGGAGAGCTGACATTTGCAAAGAGGGACGTGTCTTGTAAAAAGCCGAGCCTTAACGCCATTTAATCCTGCGACAGTGCTTTTTTTATAGCAGAACACACGTGTTTATATATATATATATATATATACATACACACACACACACACACACACACCTGTCACTGGCTCACTTTCCCTGGACTAGACCCAAATACAGAGAAGCGTGTGTGTGTGTGTGTGTGTGTGTGCGCATGCACGTGTGCGTTTGTGTGTGCTCTCGCTGCATATGACATTTGGTGCTTTCTAGCTTGGAAGGATGTAATACTAACACATACACCGTTTCCCTCCCACTCTCTCTCACTCTCTTTGCATGTCTCTCACCCTCCTACTCTCATCCTATCCCTCTCTACCTCCCTCCGTCTCTCATTTCCTCCTTCCTTCCTCCTCTCTTTCTGGGATAATGAACAGTGTGAGTGTGTTACCAGTCGATGCTGTGATCGTGCGCAGAGGACGGAAAGCAGCGAGGCACTCTGGGTAATTTGCTGTGAATTGCAAACTGCTCCCGGGCTGCCAGTACCCTCAAACGCCCCTCCTCTCACACACACACACACACACACACACACACACACACACACCACCATCACCATGCGGTTACACACTGCCTGTCAAACAATATGTGTGTATGAGTTAGAACGAAAGACTGAACAAGACACTTGCCCATGTTGGAGTGTATAAATGGCCACTGTAAGAACGCCAAGCCACCATTCTGCTCAACTCATTAATCTAACATATTCTGCCCCACACACACACACACACACACACACACACACACACACAGAGCACGAACAGCCTTTCCATTCCCCCAAACTCTCCCTGCGCTGCAGTCGAGAGCCTAATGGCTTCCTCTTTGGGGAGCTGATGCGAGAGCTGCAGCTGCGTGGACTTGAGGAAACAATGCAGAAGTGTAAAACTTCCTGTATGGATAAAGAGAAGTGTGTGCAACATCTATCTGTACTTGTCCAGATGCTCTGTCGTGTTTTATGCCACTGAGTTTGAACCCACTGGAATTGCAGTTATTGCTGCATGCTGCAATGATATAAATCAAACTCAATTACAGCCCGGGCCACATGGGCATTTCTGAGCTCTCTCAAAGGGCCATAAAGCACAATGTATTTAAGTGCATCTAGTCTGTGGATGAACATGAGTTACATCAATAACCCCAACGCTTAAAGCGAAATGTAAGACATTTCTGTATGCACTCTAAGGCAATAACAGTAATTATACAAATTTTATGTGTGAAGATGAAACCGTCTTCGCAAGCTTACAAGGTCATGTACGCTCTGTGGTTTCGTATTGGCCGTCGTGCTCCAGTCCTGCAGGTGGTGCTATTAATATTTCATGAAAGTTTGCACAACTACAAGAAGATGATTACTGCTCCTCAGAGTCGTCCATCTTGGAATGAATTGACTTGTGCATGCTTCGTTTGTAACAATCAATCACAGGCTTATTCATGTGCAGAGTTCAGACAGCTGCCATGTGCACAACACGGCATGAAAAGCTTCCGCGCAGTGTCCAATTATCAATACAAAAAATGCTCCAAATATCATTCTTGGAAGCCAGCCGAACGTTGTCACCACATGAAGGCCTTAACACCTGCTTCTGCTGAGACACATGAAGCGACCGCATCTTTTCAAACATCACAGGGCAGATAAACACTAGGAGGAAAGATCTATGTGGCAAAGATTGGCCAGTGTTGCTGACAGGAGAAAGAGTAACGTCATCCCTTCCACCCATAAAGTAAGGCCAAATTTGCTCTTTCAGACTCCCAACCATAGGATAGCTGTGGCATCATCAGGATTCAAGCTCATGACCTCCTAAAAATAGGGCCACCACTTTTGGTGCTTTACTCTGACGCTGGCAAAAACCATTTGCTGGGTTTCTGTGCTGCTCATTTTTAATTCTCCAAGTTTGGTAAAATGCATCCTCAGGACTTCTATAAACAAATCAGATCATCATATCTCTGCTAAGATCTTACGTGATCTCTGAGTGTCCTAACTTTCTGAATCTATCTGTTCTTTATCACATTATCGCCTTTGCTAGGTGCTAAAAACTCTGGCTAGTACTCTGCTACGAGCTGTTTCAGTATTATTTTTCCACAGGTCAGCAGGTCATGTTCAAGTTTAATACCTGGGATATAAATGATTTCCTGCCTGTCACTCTTAGAAGCAAGCAGAGAAACCTGTCAGAAATGCTTGAAGCTGTTGAGTCTGTAGGCCAGTCAGAATGGTGCGGATGGCATTGTATGCTGTTTATAGACGCTAACCTGGTATCTACTTCCGTTGCTTGTTTCTAGCTACATTAAACCCTCAATTCTAGTGCAAAACTAGAAGCAGTACATTTTTATTTTAATCACATGCTGCTAGAGTCCAGTGTTTCTCTGCGCAAACTCGGCTGATTCGGCTCATGAAGGCTGATTTGAGTCAGATGCTGTAGATCAGAGAAACAAACTGCAGTGCAGGGAAGTGGACGTGATGGATGTGGTGGAGCACTGAGCAAGCTGAATGGTGAATTAGGGAGTCCGGCTGAATAAGACGATGCTGATGACTCAACGGTGTGTCAGTTTAAAACCTTCAGTCCAGCCTGTGTTTCTGTGGACCTGTGGGTTTGTTCTTAGTAGCAGATCCGCTGATGTTCCCCATCTTCTAGCCGTTTGTATGAAACAAATGAAGCAGAAATGAAGTAATGCTGCGTTCACATGCAGCTGTGTTTGCGAGATGCGTATACGTGTATGGTACATCTTGTGGTATTCACGACTGGGAGTCGAAACTTTCTGACCGCTCCGAGTGCGTAAGCTGTGATGCATTGTCGACGTTTCGGCTGATGTCAAGTGCAATTGTAATGTCATTTTGGTCTTTCCTAAGTACACGTTTTAAGAAAATATTGATATTCTTCATCTTTTGTTTCTATTGTCTACATAAAAGATTAATGGCTATGTGTTAGCTTGCCCAATTGTTAGCCTCAGCCACTAGCTATCTTACACCGTGCGTCCATATTTCCCAGTTGCCTAGCAACAGTGGGTTTTTTTCAGCGAGGGTATTGTATGTTTGTCTTTACATGTCAAAATCACACCAATTCTCAAACTGTGAGCAGGAAGTGGCTGCTCATTCTGTCTTTTGTTCATGCCTGCACTGCAATCTCAAATACAACCACGCACATTCAGCACGTTACACACACACACACACACACACGAGCGCGCGCACGCGCACCTCTTCCTATAGTCGATGTGAAAGCAGGAGTGGGAACTCAGGAAATACAGAAAGATAAAACACAATAAAATAAATAAAGCTAATAAATGTATGATTTATCAATCCCTGGTGTGGAGAATACTGCAAAAGCACAAATTAAAAAGTGCTTTAAAATTCTACGTGTAAGAAAGTGGACGTAAACCTTTTTGATACTAAGAGAAGTGTGGTCAAGACATTATCACACCCATCATGGACTGAATCTGGGGTTTAATTCATCAGCTGTGCATACGTACAGTACATTTCTACACAGAAAATGTGATTTATCAAGTTGTGATTTATCAAGTTGCGTGAGAAAAATGTAATAGTGGGTAAACGAATTATGAAGTTCCCCCATCTCACTTATTGTCAATCATATCAGCATAAGTGACAGTGATCTCATTGTGCATCACAACAAGATGCAGACAGGTAACTCAGATGAAATGTAAAAGTAAAACCGTATTAAAGGCACATCTAAAGATTGGGTTGATGCCTCGCTTGAAGATTTAGCACATGAAACGTCGTGCGAGGAGGAACGTGTTTTTACGGAGCGCAGGATTCTCTTTGCTCAGAGTGACGAGTGGCTCATCAGTCGATTTCGTTTGCCAAGTGTAATTTTAGTTGATCTCTGCCAGCAACTCACTGCACGTTTGGAGATGAGAATGCAGTAGCATCCCCGTGCACACTCCAATCGTTTTCACTCCCAAGTTTTTAGCCACAGGAACATTTCAACGTGAAACCGGAGTCAAGTCTGTCAATACGACAGGCGTGTCTTACATGCATCCACATCGCTCACACCACAAAAACATTACGTTTCCAAATACTGCAGTGGAACATCGCAGGTTTTCCAAGTGTAAGTGGAGCAATAGATTTACACGTAGCCATAAATTCATCCTTTTAAAGGGAAGTCTTTACCATATATGGCAATTTGGGGCACTGCTTATGTAAATGTGCATGAGAAAGTGTAGGATTTATCAATGTCCGGTGTGTACAGTTCACCTCAGGGCAGGTGATATGGCAAAAAAAATCATATCAAGATATTTCAACAATACACAATATGAATCACAATATATATATATATATATATATATATATATATATATATATATATATATATATATATAGCATCTAAACAGATACCTTTTATTGTCAGAATTTGTTTGTTGATACTTTTGTTTAATGTTACTGTTACAGTATTTGATATTCGGACAGTAGAAAACTTTATAAAATCTGTTTCCCGAGTTTGTAACTGTTATTTAAATTTTTTAAAAAAACACGAATATGTATCATGACGTAATTTTATCAGTATATCAATTAGAGCAACATATCACCCAGCTCTATGCACTTCCCCTCTGATCGACGGCAGTTTTCTAGTGCGTACTGGGAGGTTCTTATGGACAGAATTAGATCTTCTGCAATCTTCACACACTTTGAAAAATACGACCCCTGATGTATTAAGTTAACACGCAGTAGGATTGGTCGACAGGACTACAGGTGGAGCCGGAGTGTCTTTGGTATACTAGTTGAACAATATTTCACGTTAGTCTGATCATTTAAAGCACAAATTTGATCATTACTCTTGGTTCACTGCGGTGTGTAACGAATGAGATTTTCTCTGCATTCCAGTAGTGCTTTTAATGCACGCTCGGTGTGTGTCGCCTCCATCACACGAGTGGCCACTTGCAGCATTGGACCTGGGCATGAGAACAATGTAGCTGAGGTGACTTCCTTCAGGTCTGCTTTCTCGAGTAGTTCCTTTGTCTAAATAGTAAAGCTGTTGTGTACTAATGAAGTAAAAATCCGAGCAAATCCAGTGTTATGCATTTAATTGCTAATGCTTACAGAGGTACAGGTGCGATCTACCTGTAGAGGAACGTGACTGAACATGGTACAGTGCATTGTAGGTGATTTTTGGGTTCTCCTGTAATCTACACTGATGACGTTTCCTAAGAAACTTCACTTAACTTTATAAGACAGCTATGGATGTTCTCTTAGCGAGGGGAACGTGAAAAAGTGCGCAACAGAAACAGTATAAAACTACACAGTGTTTACGGTGTGCATTTCCTCTTTGAACCCCTGTAAAACCAAGCTCATAAGCTCTTGACCTGCACATGGAGCTAATCATCACTCTTAGCACATAAACTCCGCATTAGCGGTCAGCACATTAGCATGTGCCGATGGAACCACCCTTTTGATTTTAACGCGCCACAAGGCCTCGTTACTGGCCCATAAAACCGGCCCTAATCACTGTCTCATTCACGCCCGTACTAACTCAAACTGGCGGTTCAATTAGGGCAGTTAATAAAGAGCAGATCGATCCAGGAGCAGAGGGAGTCCGGAAATGAGAAGCACTCCGTTAGAGAACACGCAGCAACACATGCAGCAGATGACATTTAGAACAGGGCGAGTGAATGGTTTAATAAATAACCGTAGAACCCGCGATCACGCTCTTTAGTGCAACACGGTGACTGGTAGAATATTGAGTAAAGTGGACTCCTTAAAGGATTTACTCTTAGACTTCACTTGTTCATCAAAAGAAAGTGGAAATCACATCTTGTCTCAGTTCGTACTGCTTTAAAAAGTTCTTATCTGGGCAAAGCGATTTGAAAAATTAAAAGAAAAAAAAAAAAAACTCTGGAACCAGTGTAACCCAAAAATAGGTTTCTTCAATTCTGCCCTTTATCGTTTTGGCACTTAGAGGACCAGCGCAGCAAGCATTTAAAAAGGTCTATTTGAGAGCTCACAGGAGCTATAAATGAAATTGTTTTCGCTATGGCCTTGCCTCGTACAACTCTCATTACAAAGAGAGGCTGCAAAAAGACGAACAGAGCAAATACAAAACCTTCAGTCGACCGTATATGAGCCTCTGTTTAGTGAGGTGACGTGTGGCCAAGTACGGTGACCCATACTCGGGGTTTGTGCTCTGCATTTAACCCATTCAAGTGCACACACACCCGGAGCAGTGTTTTTTACTGCGGTGCTCGGGGAGCAGTTGGGGGTTCGGAGCCTTGCTCAAAGGTCTCACCTCAGTCTGGCTGGTCATTCACTCCCATCACCTACAATCCCTACTGGACCTGAGACTCGAACCCACAACCTTCAGGTTACAAGTCCGACTCTCTAACCATTAGGCCACGACTGTTTGTGCGTCTGGTTGACAAAAAGAGATCAGTGTGTCGTGGCTACACAAACAAACATGCTAAAACTACAAAGAATCTGAAAACGGTTCCCTGCGGGTCAGTCTTTAATGATTTCCTGTTATTTTTAGTCGTAGAGGACACAGTGTTTAGGTGCTTAATTAGTGTTCTCCAACCGAAATATATGACCAGTTGCACTTGTTTCAGTTTAATAAATTCACCATTTTGTACAAGGACATGCCACTTTGTTTTGTTTTTAATTAAAATGTGTACTTTTCTAAACTAAACCAATGTGTAGAGTGAATAATTAGAGCTCTGCAACATTTATACTGTTTTAATTCATAAAAAAAATTATACTGAATCTGAAAATGTGTGCACTTCTATTTATTTTGTTCTAAGAACAGCACATTACCGTAACTTACCTGCTAGGTACAGTAATGTGCAATAAGCCCCGTCCCTTCTCTAATTCTATAGGTCAATAGATTGGCCAATCACAGAGACACAACTTGCATCTGCATTCAAAGACAGCTGGGAAAATGAAACTGCTGAGGATACAGAATTATCAGAAATATTGTCTATAAGATGAATTTAAATGTATCACAAGAAGTTTAGAACTAGCGTTTGCTAAGTTTATTCCTGGCGTAATTACGGCGCCCCCTAGCTTGTAGCATGTTTCACGCAGTAATGATTTTTTTTTCGTAGCATAACATTTATGGTGAATCTATTTCAGATTTCCTTATGGTGGTTTAACTTTGTAGAAGTTTCATATTCTGTGTGTGTGTGTGTGTGTGTGTGTGTGTGTGTGTGTGTGTGTGAGAGAGAGTGTGCGCGCCTGTAGGCAGAAGTGGGTGGACTAAACAAGCTGAATGTGCTTCTGTCTGTATATTGATGTAGATGTAGTGCAGTGAGGAACATCTGCGCACGGTGTTTCAGCTCAGTTTCCTCAGAATTTTTATTTTTAGAAAGCTTTAACACATAAGACAGAAATTAGCCTTTGACGTGACTGAAAAACATTTCACAGGACTAACAGATGTCGGAATCAACAGACAAAAGTGAGGGATTGAGGATGTGAGATGTACGATTCTACATTTTCCATGTTTAATACGATGCGGATGAAAATGACTGATGCTGAAGTATTTGATCATTTTCATGCTTCAGGGTTTTACTGATTAGAAGAACCGCTATTTATTCACACGCAGGCCAGCGCTTGGACCTGGAAGTCATTCATTCATGTCACCATAGTGACCCTAGGAAAACTATCATAGATGCATGTTTTGCTGCCCTGCATTTTTCTTTCACCTCAAGTTTCCACAATCTATCTTCTCAATTGTCCAGTCCTTGGGCTGGTTGTAAACTCACCAGTAGGTGAGTTCCTTGTGACTCTAACCCTGCTCGTTCACCAGTAAAGCAAAATGCATATGAGTGGATCTGATTAGGAAAAATATGATTTGATTTAATGTTTCATTCTGATATCAGGCTGATGGTGAAACTCAGAATACAGCGATACATAAACGATACAGCGATACAGCGAACAATAAAATGTATAAAAACAGCAGTGCAAATAAACACATCAGCACAACATCACAACAACCAGAGGTGGAGCCATCAAGAGAGACTGAGCCATCAAGAGAGACGGAGTCATCAAGACAGGTGGAGCCATCACAGAGAGGCGGAGCCATCACAGAGAGGCGGAGCCATCACAGAGAGGTGGAGCCATCACAGAGAGGTGGAGCCATCAAGAGAGGTGGAGCCATCAAGAGAGGTGGAGCCATCAAGAGAGACTGAGCCATCAAGAGAGACTGAGCCATCAAGAGAGACGGAGTCATCACAGAGAGGTGGAGCCATCAAGAGAGGCGGAGCCATCAAGACAGGTGGAGCCATCACAGAGAGGCAGAGCCATCACAGAGAGGTGGAGCCATCAAGAGAGGCGGAGCCATCACAGAGGCGGAGCCCTCAAGACAGGTGGAGCCATTAAGAGAGGCGGAGCCATCACAGAGAGGTGGAGCCATTAAGAGAGGCGGAGCCATCACAGAGAGGTGGAGCCATCACAGAGACGGAGCCATCAAGAGAGGCGGAGCCATCACAGAGACTGAGCCATCAAGAGAGGCGGAGCCATCACAGAGAGGTGGAGCCATCACAGAGACTGAGCCATCAAGAGAGGTGGAGCCATCACAGAGAAGGAGCAACAATGAGGTGGAGCCATCACAGAGGCGGAGCCATCACTGAGACAGCTCCAGCAACAGAGGCGGAGTCATCTGATTTAAATTTGAGAATGCTGCTACACCACATACACCAACTAGGAGGAAACGTTTAGCAGTTCAGTCTGTTCTGTTCTCTGTCGTGAGGTATGATAGATAATCTGATCTGTCATTTGTGTTTAGTGTAAAACATTAGACGTTGGTGCCCTGCTACACAGTCAGGTACACAGTGTATAGTGTAACCTTTTTTACAATCCTGACACGGAAATCATGCTGCTTCTGGACCGTTTTTGTGCGTTTCGAGTCACTGCTCATAATCAATATGTGTTCTGCAGATCCACAGCGTTCTCTCACACATTTCACTATTTTTTTGCACCTACCTGACATTTAATACACCTGCATAGTGGTGTAGTGTATAGTGCGTGATATGAGACAGGGCCAAAATAAAGTATTGACATATGGGTGTAATAGTAATGAGGACATTGTGTGTGTGTGTGTGTGTGTGTGTGTGTGTGTGTGTGTGTGTGTTTTCACAATGCCCACATTTTATAAATTCATACAGCTGATTTTTGAAAGCTGGGCTGTTTAAGAAGAGCTGAGCTCCTGTAAGACGTGAAGGGATTATTAAGGGTCCGTGGAACATATACAGTCTGGAAGTGTTCTCCAAATGGCAGGTCTATTAAAGCACCGAGATCTCTCAGATAAATGCATTGCAAACACATCGATTCGGACTTCCTCACCTGTACAAAAGAGACGGGAGAAAAAAAGAGCTGATTTACGGATGCACTATAGTTAAACAGGCTACTCTTTGTGTGTGAACAGCCGCATTTCCACTCTTCTTCATTCCTCCCACATCCAGTTCAAATCGGCGAACATGGATCCTACTGAGAGCTCTTTATTCTGCCGCTGTGCTCGTGTGCACAAAATGCATGGCCTCGATCTCGGTTCCAGACTATTTTTGCCACAAGCAGCATGACACTAAAAACATGTACACACAAACACACTATTGCCAAATACAAGCATTCCTGACACTTTTCGGTACGGATTAACCCTCTGCTCACAGTAGCGTCCAACAAGTTGCTCGTGCCGCTTGTGGTCTGTCTCTTGTGGGCGTGTACCGCCAGTCCAGCGTTTTTATTTCTAATGAGAAAGGGTAGCAGCCAAAATGTGTAGCCTACAGCACACAACTGACTACGGCACGCGTTTTACTTTTGCTTAAAATGTATTTAAAATGAATTCTAATATTTGTATATACTTTAAGAAAATTGCCACTGTTGTTTGCTATACGTATACCAGAGGCACCACCATATGCCTATATATCTACATATAATTTCCTTTTAATTAGCTAAACACAAATTAAATAAAGCACTACTCAGTGTGAAAATTGGTTGTTTGATTTACATGTTACGTGCCAGACTTTGTACTAGCTATTAGCAGATTAGCAGCGGAAGCTAACTGAGGTGGCTCTCGAGAGACAACAACGATGTCTGCTACTTGCTTCCCAGCTTTATTCTTCTTCATGTCTATATACACATTTAATGAAAGGTGGTACATCACAGGAAAAGATGAAACCACGGTTATAAGTTTGTCTTCCATTTTTTTCGAGTCAAGCAGGACAGAAGAACTGAATGCTGGTAGGAACTAAAGTTTTGAGTGGGTTACTGAAGAGACGCCACACCACAAGCATCACACGATTGGTCCAAGGAATCATTCGAGCCAGTCCTCTGGATTTGTTGCTCAAATGTTGCTTGACAAGCTTTCTGTGGAATCGCATGTACATAGAAAATGAATGTCGCCTGTTGCTTTGTTGCTCATTAGTGTGAACGGAGGGAAACGTGCTGAGCCACCCTGGATATAAAACATGCCTAAATAGAGGTTTTATAGATTACAGCTTGCTTTTGACCAGCCACCGCTATTGACTACGGCAAGCTCCGCTCCAAAACTTCCTGTTTTCCTCCAATACAGCAAGTAAAATGGAGCTTGGTTCCTCTAAAGGAAACACTTCTGCTATAACACTGGATGTTGTTGTTAGTAAGTGTGTTTGTGTGCTGCTGTTAGTTGTCAGTACACAAACACACTGCACTGTTCTCAGATCAGTGTTAGTAAAGGAGTAGATGAAGCCAGTGCGCACACAACCAGCTGATCTCTGGTCAGACTTAACACATCAGATCAGAAGCGAAAGGCTTTTTCCCAGCAGGGTGTGTGTGTATGTGTGTGTGTGTGTGTGTGTGTGTGTGTGTGTGTGTGTGTGTGTCATGACTGATCTGACACACCGACTCTGACTGTTTGGTTCAGTGATGTGGAACAGAACAGCCCGATGTGAAATCTCCAATTTCACAGTCTTCACTCTCAGGCCTCTCCAGATCCTCTGAAGTGTCGATTTTTACGCTTCCATCCACATTTTTATGTGAATTTTGAGAAATGTTTTGACGCTTGACTGAAAGTCTAAAAGTCGGCATCTGAATGAAATACTGATGTGATTAAGGATGATGAAGCCGGATTCTGTTTAGTTCGGTCGTACAGAGTTTGGGACACAGCGCCCTGTTGCCGTGGTTGCACTAATGGTAGCAACAAACTACAACAAACCCAGGGGTGCCAATACTTTAATCTGTAAAACTTGACTCAGAACTGAATGGAATAACACTTTTTTTGAGTTTGAATCTTAAGTTCCGTCGGCGTATATATCCGTTCTGAACCACCATTGTGTCATTCCCTATGTAGTGAGCATAAATAGTGACGCCATTTTGGATGAAGCGTAAGAAACATTAACCTGTATGAGAAACTCGTGATGATGCCTTCTAAAGCTGCCATAAATAAGAGACTCGAAGAAAGAAAGGAACTTTATTAACATTTCCAGTGAATTACTGAATTAATTAATAGGATGATTTCACACTTGCGTGTGATTGGTGAAGTGCGGACGCTGTTTTCGAGCCTGGGCGCGGTCCAGAGGTGATCTGGAGCTCACTTCCACAAACCCGTGGTGCGGGCTGCGTGCTGAGTAACGTGATTGGTCCAACTTGTTACATTACTTCCTGTTTATACTTTCGTGATGCAGGGGGAAAGGGTTGTTATGGTTATTGATGTATAAAACCAGATGTTCACAGGACTGGAGCTCTGTAATTATCTCACCTTTGTGGTTCGAATGAGAGCATTGTAAAAAAAAATAAAAATAAATAATAATGATGATGATGATGATGATGCATGTCTCGTCCTGGCCTGCGTTTGCTAACTATTGTCTTACAGGCTCTGTGTTTATAATTATTCCTGCACAAAGATGCGCTACATAGTGCTGTTCTTCCCCGTTTGAGTGTTACTACTAAAGGAAAATAATTTTACAGCAATAACAGCAAGTGGATTAAATGCTTGCCATCCATAGTTCGGAAGGAAGTGTTTTGTGTGAACGCAAAGCGGCGATTATAAGCCACAAGTCCAGAATCGATCCTGAGCGCAGACTCGAGTATTCTGACCAAGTGTAAAAATGCTCTTAGTTACAGTCCGGCTCATGCGGTGATGTAAATGTCGGACCGAACCACAAATCTACCCAACCGTGACGTCATGACAGACACGGTAGGACGATAAAGAAGAACATATAAGAAAAAGAGAGATAGAGGCCTGTTTATCAGAGCGCATCCTCGTCCACTCAGGCGCGAAGGACGAACATCCGTCTCTCTCTCACACACACACACACACACACACACACACACACACACACACACACGTCCTCCGCCATGTCCGTCTCAGGTGACGAGATCTTACGGACATGCTCGGGTTCCTCATGCTTCTTCATTCCTTCAGTTCTCTCTGTGCGACGAGGTGATTTAATTGTGAGAATGAAAAGGTGTTTGATGAAGGTTCTCCGGGAAATCAAACATGGCCGACTTCAGAGAGTGAGAAAATGACGACTTTTATCTTTTTTTTTTTTTTCAGCTATAAAATTTCTGAACATTTTCGTGTGCTTTGATTTCAGTCTTAGTCTGGTGTAATGCTTTCATCTCGCTCTCTCCATTCTCTTTAATTCCTGCTTCAGTTCCTCTCTACTCTAATGCCAGCGTTAATGCTCTATATCCAGCCATCCTGTTGTTTAGTTTTTATTTATTTAACTCTTTAAAAATTGAGAGTGCGTCTCAGTCACAAATATCTGCTGTGTGTATCGTAAGGATATAAACGAATACAGGCGGACCACTGATTGATATCAGGAACAAACAAACAGAAAAGTTCACGTATTTTAACTTCCTACAGTAGCGAGTGGCAGCTGTTCTTGACTCCGCCCACATTCAGTATCGTTAACCTTTTCAGACACCGACTGAAGATTTTATTTCCATTTTGATTGGAATTGGATGTCTGGTGTTTCACCGTCGCTCCACACCTGAGAACATTCTATCCCAAAATGCTGACTATATTTTGATGAACTACAGGTAATGTTAGACTCTTCACAACAGACTTCACTGTGACTGCATACACACCGTTCCTGGCATGATCTCCATTCCATCTTCACTGAGTCCATGAGAAGGAAAATCAGAATCTGACAAACAGAGCTCATTAAATTTCAGCCTGATGATGGTATTACTGGTATTCTGTAAGGCCTCACTGTGTTGACATGGCTGTAGTTTTATCTAAATTAATTTCATGATTGTGCTTTCTGTAATGCAAACATTGAGCTGCTGGAAACTTCATGCCTTTCCACAGAAATGTCACATATTAATTGCATTTAACATTAACCATTAACCATGTGAAATAAAAAGCCTCTCTCTTTCCTTCTCTCTCTGTGTGTTTCTCTCACTCCATCTCTCTCTCTTTTTCTTTCCTTCTCTCTGTTTCTCACTCTGTCTGACTCTCTCACTGTCTCTTTTTCTGTATCTCTCTCTTTCTCTATTTTCTCTATACCTCTCTCTTTTATTCCATCTGTCTCTCTTTCTCTTTGTCTCTCCCTCCCTGCC
>CM040999.1:1890469-1910350 GCA_022985145.1 Pangasius djambal
CCCATAGCAGCTCAATGGGGTTAAGGTCAGGTGATTGGGCAGGCCACTCCATGATAGACAAGACACCGGCTCGGATGCCTAGAGTATGTAGAGCTGTAATAGCTGCTAATGGGGATTTCTTTGATGAATCCAAAATTTGAGTATTTTTCTATGTTATGTTCATGTTTATGTTCATAAACTTTTTATTTAATAAAATATAGTTTGTGTTGTCCCTTATTATCAATGCAAAATGGTCACTAACTAAAGAGGATTTATGCTGATATTGCCCAAAAACCCTATTTTGTTCAGGCGTTTCCAAACTTTTGGAGGGCAGTGTATATATATATATACACACACACACACAGACTGGTGTGAGTTTGATGACTCTAACATGAAGGTGGAGGTGTAATGAGCACACATTTTGTTGATGCTGTTTGTCGACTCTGTAATGCGAAATGTGTCGTGTAATGGAGTGTGTGTTGGCTTCATTAGGTGCGAACTAGCGTACACACTTATACACACACACGCACGCACACTCGTACACACTTATACACATACACGCACACTCGTACACACTTCTTCATGGCATTACTGTGGGGTTAATGTGATTTCCTTTGCTTTTCTCTCAGCGTGTTTCTCAACACACTCTGCAATCATGCTGAGAAGACAGATGAAGAGAAACAATATTAATATTATAACCAAGTAACTAATTCTCTCTCTCTCTCCCTCTCTCTTCCCTTTCTCTCTCTCTCTCTCCCCCGTCTCTCTCTCCCTCTCTGTCTCTCTCTCTTCCCTTTCTCTCTCTCTCTCTCTCTCCCTGTCTCTCTCTCTTCCCTTTCTCTCTCTCTCTCTCTCTCCCTGTCTCTCTCTCTTCCCTTTCTCTCTCTCTCTCTCCCTGTCTCTCTCCCTCTCTCTGTCTCTCTCTCTTCCTTTTCTCTCTCTCTCTCCCACTGTCTCTCTCTCTCTGTTTCTCACTCTGTCTGACTCTCTCACTGTCTCTCTTTTTCTGTATCTCTCTCTCTCTCTCTCTCTCATCCCTCCAGTACTCAGTGGGCTGTGCTCTAATGACTGTCCTGACAAAGTGAAGGTAAGCTCACTCCTCCTCTCCCATCCTTTCTTCACATCACTCCGTCTCTTTTCACTTCAGCGCCCTTCTATGATAGTGATGGATGTGATGCTGTTTGTCCCTCTTGCCCTGTTATATTTACTCCTTCATCATCATCAGCCGCTTCTCTATCCATCTCTCTATCATCACTTCATCTTGCTCCATCTGCTTTAATACACTGTAAACCCTGTCTCACTGAAACTGTCCATCATTTTTACTGGAGACTTTGTCCTCCAGAGACAGTGAAATGTTTCTCATGTCCATACGTGATCAATGATCCACAGCGTGAAAGATTTGTCTAAAGCGCCAACTTTTTATCGCCGCGTGATTACGAACTGTTTTAATATGATATCGTATGATTTAGAGAATCTTAATATGACGCGATTCGTCGCTGTTTAAATGCCATTTAGAGTTGTTACTGATAGGTACAGATTCATTTTTTTCACAATTTAGAGCTGTTTCGACTTTTACGATCTGTAACAAAGTCCCTAAAGTAGGGCAATATGGTGATATAAGGTCGATGTCATGATAAATATCGTGATATGTGATACCCATCTGACGTTTTGTTTTTTTTTTCTTTAAAAACTACAAAGCTTTAAAATGATTTTTAACTGCAACACTTAAAAAAAAAAAAAATACAGGATAAAATTCGTACACGACTGACGCACGTAAAATATGATGAATATTATAAAAATCATTCCTATCAAAAATACAATTCCAATCTTTTCCATTTGTTATAGGATCGGATCAGATTCATTCTTTATTTCTCTCTGATATCCGATCCACGTTTTGATATCGTGGATATAGTGATATTTTATTAAATCCTTTAAATGTTTTTTTTTTTTAATGATTACAAAGTGACTGAAAGCACTGTGTGATCTTCAAATTAAAAAAAAAGTACATATATATATATATATATGTCTATAACTGTTTTACATAATTATATATTTCTTTATTAATAAAAAAAAACATTTATTATTATTTATAACAGTTTTTAAAATGAAACACTGATGTTTTCCTGGCAGTTTGTCAGCAAACCTACAATATATACCATAACACACATCATATATCATAGAAATGCCTTCGAGAATTCTGATATATCTTTGTCACGTCGCCCAGCGCTGCGTTAAAGCCGATAGTTTTATTAAAAGTTTTTAACAGACCGAGTGCATGACCACTGTACTGTTGTGTGCATCGGCTGACTTACATGAATTTCCTTGAAAGGATTTAATTATATAAAACAAAGTAATGATTTGATTTGAAAGATTTGGAGTCAGTTTGATAGGATAGTCGCTAATTTTGTGTGTGTGTGTGTGTGTGTGTGTGTGTGTGTGTGTGTGTGTGTTTCTCCTAGCCGTTCGGTGTGAATCAGCCCGGTCCGTATGTCATGTACACGTCAGTGGACTCTAACGGCTACCTGAAGAACGCCTCCGGTGAGTCACACCTTCACTCAGCTAACTCTTCTACTTCATCTTTGGAACTAGCTTCCATTAAACATGACCACTTGCCCTCAGTGCGACTTGCCCTCAGTGTGAAAATTGCGTTCCCTCATGTCTGAGGTGATTATTGGGAATAACGAGTGTCAGCATGTTTCCCAGTCTTTCCATGACTGTGTGAGATTGGCTGGTGCACTTTTGATGACATGATCATGTTGTTCCTCTTCAAAGATTTTTAGCGTTAACAAGAAAACTGATAAAAAGGAAAAAAAAAAAAAAAAAGTGCTTCAGGAGCAGGACGTCATGACATTATCCTCAAGTCCACGCTAGTGATGTAAAAATGAAAAGACTGAAAAGACAGAAAAATCTTCTCTTTTGATGCGCTACAGTAACAAAATAAGTTTAAAGGATAAACTAGGAGAAATAAATAGAAATAAATTAATATGCGTCGACAGACGTCAGGAGCACATTTAAACGTAGCTAGCTAACATAACACAGTGTATTTACTTAAAAAAAATCCACACTTCTACCTGAAAGACAAGTGTCTCTGGAAGCCAAGTAGACACACACGCGCTTATCACATTAAAGTTAGAGTTCCCACTGTGCAACAGAAAGCTGTACCCCGTTTCCAAGCCTTGCAGAAATGCAGTATTTGCTGAACTCCAGCTATGGAAAGATGTTTAGCCACACAGTGCTGATACACTTTTCTTCCATCTGTAGGCTCAGACCCTCGGGCTGTGAAAGCGGCCAACTGATCTTTCTCTCCGCAGCTTTGTTCACTCTTTTCCTTTTCTACTTTTTCTGCAGAATGTGCACTCCCTGAACAAGAGGCCTCATTTATCAACCGTGTCCACACACAGTTTTGTGTGTAAACCGTGTTTACGCACGTTTCTATGCACCGAATGGGATTTATCAAGTTGTGTTTATGCGTGAGGATGTGCGTGTATTTCGGCTCGCTCCTGACCTCCTAGTGGTAGAAAAGTGTAATAGCAGGTAAAGTGACTATATGGAGCAAAAATCGTATAAAACGAACATTTAAATATTGATGGGAATTATGCCTTGTTTGAAGATTTGGCTCCTGCGGCTTTGTGGAGGGAGGAAATGTGTTTTTAGCACCACTGGAGACTCCGTGCTGAGGTTCAGGAGTGGATCGTCAGTCCATTTCGTCTGCCCAGTGCAGTTTTAGTTGATCTCTATTCTAGGGCTCTTAGCTATGGGCACATTTCAAAGAGAAGTTGGAGACGGCGTTTCCCGACCAGCTACGAGTTAAATAATGACACGTCTCATCGCTCACACTGCACTACATTACGTTTCTGTCGGCGGAAAAGAAAAACAACGAATTTTCACACCATCGCAGAGTTTGTAAACGTAAGCGGGGAAATAAACTGCACAAGTATACTAAAAAAATATATATTTTTAAATCATATTTATTTATTTATTAGACACATTACTCGTGCCAAATAAACCATTTTTGTTTTGCTCTACTTCATGCAACAGTATCCTTAATTCACAGTCGGTGAAGTTCATCTTCTTAGACCTCTTGGTATGCGCCAAGTCATCTGAAACAAGCGGCACTGTGAGCAGGCTACTGTGCTTTTTAACGTGAAGTTGTTTACCATATATGATGATTCGAAGGCGTTTCTTTATGCAAATGAGCATGGCCGTAAAAACGAGAACATGAATTTAGAATGTCTGGGATTTAGCTACGGCTATTGCGTACAGCTGTGTGTACAGGTGTGATAAATACCAATGATCTTGTGCTTACGGTACTGTACGTGTGGGTCTTATGCACAGAATTAGTACCCGTTTTACTCACGCTTTGACAAATGAAACACCAGGACACTGTGTGTGCCATTTATGCAGTTTACTGTTTCCGCAGTCTGATGTCCTGCATCAAAGTTAACTGACCTAAAAAAAAAAAAAAACCCTCTCTTCAGTCAAGAACAAATTTAGAGGCTGATCATACAGAAGGGAAAACAGACTAATTCGTTCTGCATACAGTAATGCAGCATTTATTAAAAAGATAAATTAATTAAAATGAATTCACCATCTGTTTGGAAACTGGATCACATGACAGTCAGGGTCCAGGGTCAACGTTTTCAAATATCTCCTTTTTTCCCCTCATCCACAATACAAGCACGCATACGGACGTCAGATGTTGTGCCTAAACCTTGCGTTCACGCTAACGGGCGACGAATCGCTCGTGTCGCTTGTATTTTTCTCTTGTGGCCGTGGAGCGAGTGCTACTGTTGGTGTGCGCTGTCCGTCCAAAGTTTTATATTTCTTATGAGAAAGCATACTATAACTTACAGCACATGATTTACTGCAATATACAGTTTACTTTTGTTTCAAATGTATTCTAATAGAAAAAAAATTTATAAAGTACGAAAATAGGTTGTTTGATACATTCAAACAACCAGGCTTTGTCCTAGCTTTGTTAGCAGATTAGCAGCTACGTACACTCACCAGAGGCATCACCATACACTTACATACCTATAGATCTTCTATAGATAGATAGATAGATAGATAGATACTTTATTGATCCCGAGGGAAATTCTTGGTATCCAGCAGCAATAGACAGTAACAAAACAGAAAGGGAAAGGTAATAGATTAAAATAGCACCATAAGTCTGTACAGTCGGTACTAAGTATAAAGATATGACAGTGTAAATACCTTATGATATATATAGATATATATGTAACTAGTAGAGTATATAGAGTATATGGAAAATGAACAACCGCCTGTCACGTTGGTGTGAAGACAGTGTGCTAGTGTGTTAGTGTGAAGACAGGGTTAGTTACTGTTGCGAGTTTAAACATAATGTTGGGAATTGTAATGTTTTCTTGCTGTTGTCATCTCTAACCCACATATATTTCAGCAGGGCCTAAAATTAACACTCGCCAACCGCCAAATGCGAGTAAAAAAATCGGCGTTGGCGAGTATATGTAACCGTGTCAGTCGCCAGTTGGCGGGTAAAACTTTTATGAATTATAACAATGCAATGTAGTGATAACAACAGCCAGTTTTTAAAGAGATTCGCTGTTTCTGTTCTGTAAGCGAATAAAGCAATCTTTTCCGAAGAAGAGATCATCGTGATTGGTTAGACGTCCTGTCATACGCGTCAAGAGCGAATCAAATAATCGAATACAAACGGGCTGATGAGGTCAGAGCAGTGATTGGCTAGCTTGATTGTAGGCACGGTTCTAATAACTTTTACCTCAGAAAATATTGCTGCTTTATTTGACTTTTCCTCTCTTTATTCAGCGTAACCCGAGAACGTGGCGACACATACCTGGGGTTACGCCGCCAAAACGGAAACATGATGAGCGAACCTCAGAAAGTCATGACGGTTCTCGGTCTTTTAGCGAGAGATGGCGTTTCACTGATGATGGATCAAAGAGAGACTGGCTCGTATCTGATACCGCGACTTTTCCGCGGCCTGCTCCGTTTGCCAAAAACATGCAAAGGGCAAGAAGCTCAAAAATTCGTTTGGTTTAGGGACAAAAAGAAAGAAGAAAAAAAAAAGAGACTCGAAAACCTGTCAGTGAAATTAATTAATTCATTATTCAAAGAAACTGAAAAAATAAAACGTTAATAAATCAATAAATCAGTTTGTTGTTTTTTTCTTGAAAGTAAAGCAAGGACAAATTAAAAACATTTTAAATATGTTTAGTCATTATAGTAGTAATAACTGCCTGTTTTTGCAATAAGAGTTTCATGGCCGGAGTTTTTAGTCCCTGTATACTGTATTCCAGCATAATGTCCATAATAGATTCCCTCACTGCGTGAAATTGCTGTTTGTAGGAGTGTGTGATGAAGTGAAGACTCAGAATCAAGATCCATACCCCAAAACGTCAACATAATGGAATGTTTCACTGTATAATTAGCTCGGACTCTCTAAGAGGATATGTGTTCATAAAAGTGTGTGTTTAGAGCTGTGTACAGAGAGCAGCCTCAGTTTTACAGTCTTTTATAGCTCTAAGAACAAAAGAAGAGAGAAGTGTCAGATGGAGTCTGCACTTAAATGTCAGAAGGAGAATCTGCTTTTGACTCTACAAACCTGTGAAGTGTCTTCTTAAGCTCATAGGTGGCTTTGACCCCTAAAAAGTGTGTGTGTGTGTGTGTGTATAGGTGTCGGTGAGTGTGTAGAATAAGGCCAACACAGTGCACGATCACTCAGAGATAAATTACCGGCAGGGTACAAAAGATGGGAATTATATTTTCAGATAAGTGGAGATAATAGATGTGAGGAGAGCTGCTGCTGGGGCGCTCTGTGTAAGAAATGATCTTTTTTAAAAAGAGATGAATTATGAAGTGGTTTTAAAGTCTTTGTCGAGCCCTCGCTTGCCTGTAGGGGCCTTTGAGCAGTGTACACTTCTTTTTAGGGTGCAAATGGACTGTCCGTGAACTTTACTCTCTCTCTCTCTCTCTCTCTCTCTCTCTCTCTCTCTCTGTTGGTTCCTGCAGAGCTTAATCTAATGAGCAACACTGAGGTTTTACTTTTATTGCAGTAGAAATATAGAGGATTTGACTTTGTGCTTATATGCAGGTGGATGTGCTTTACATAAGTCCCTTTTCCACTGACACAATGCTAGAGTTTCCTGATGCACAGCTAAAATAATCACAAATGTATTGGATTGTAGTTACAAAAACACTGGTCTTTTATCGTCCTTTTACACGTCGCTTTGTTGTAGGTAGAGAGGTAGCGGGAAAATCGTGTCAACGCGAGAGCACCGGTCAGCGAGGTCTGTTAATATCTGAGACTTCAGAATGCTTACGCAACCGCCAGTCATTCCAAAATCATATGATGATTGGCGTGTTCATGTCAAAATGAAGCTTTGTCATGAAAATGTGAAGGTTGGTAGGTCTGTTGATTTCATTAAAACGAATTTAATGAGCGATTTTTTTTATTTCAGGCCATGAGAAAATGTATGAACATTGACCTTAACTTACTGTACGAACTGTTATGTGAATTGTTACAAATTTGCAAATGTGAGACAAATTTATGTAAATAACGTCTGGTCATGCTGATCAAATGACTCCACCCACAAGCCTGTGATGTCACTAGTGCTTGCATTACGGTGCTGGAACCTGATTTGCACCTGAGAAAAGCGCAGAACTGGTCGCGATTAGGTTCCAAACTGTTTTCTTTTTGCCCCGAGTGGCCTGGTTTCTTTGTGGCTGTTACGGAAAAATGTCTTATAACATGATGCCCAGCCAAAAAGACAGCGAGGAAGTGAGAGCACAAAGAAACAGAAGCTGTTTCATCAGTACAAAGCAGCTGCTGTAACTTCCTCTGTCTTTGGTGTTGTCAGCTTGAGCTCAGGTGGGATTTCTGACTGTAGAGGGATTTCTCTTTGCCTGACAGTCTAAATATTTTGTAATATTTAGACAAACTTGCTGTCATGAGTCTCAGTCATGAGGTTTGAGATTTTAATGATTCACGCTGCGATCGTACGCTCGCTACGAATCGGTGAAGGGCCAGGAGCAAGAACTCAGATCGGCTGAAAGAGGCAAAAAGAGTAGCGAGTGTGTGTGTGTGTGTGTGTGTGTGTGTGTGTGGTGTACCAGAAAAATTATGTATTGCTGGAGAATAAAAATAAATGCTGGGTGGACAAAACTAGAGGAGCTACAGAGGAAGGAAGCTGTAAGCAAATTACTATAATAAATAAACTTATATACACTGAGATGCAGTATAGGTGTACCTAATAAACTGCAACTGTATATAATATAATATAATATAATATAATATAATAGGCAGTGATGAAGAACATCTAATATCAGGACACTTTGGTGAATGTTTTCTTGCTTATACTTTACGTGAATCCTGCTCACGCTGCACGGCGATGAAATGTGCGATACCTCGTGACGCGCAGCGACGCTGTCCACAGTTAAATGTCAATGATGCAACTAGTCTGAAAATGTTAACAAGCAGTCAGCCCTCAAGCCAGAACAGTTGTAAAAAAATTAGTGAGCAACGCACAGCCTACAGCACGTGAATATGGTTCCCTAGCAACCTCGCCAAGCTCACCATAGCAACGGCTCAGAGGAACACATTTACAGGCCGTTGTTTACTTTCTCCGACTGTCCGATTCACGTGTGATGTAGCATCCAATTTAAACACGGTTAAGCCGTGATCTTAAATAATTGTGTCTAAAGCATACAGTGTAAACCTGGCGTTATTATTATTAGCTAATACTGGCTAGCTAGCTAACTTTAAAATACCAACTAGTACTTAACAGTTAACTGCATATACCATGAAATAGAATGGGTTTTTTTGAAAGTTATTTTAGCAAACGTTTAAGTTAAGGTTAATAGAAACATCGATTTCTCCATTTTTTTTTGTGTGTGTGTTTAAATTTCAACCTTCCTGCCTTCCTTACACACCAGTTCCTAATCCAGGGGAAACACCGACATCCGAGGGGATTTAATACAGTTACACGGCTAACACACTAACACACTTTATGAAAAATGAAAGTAGAATCATAAGAGTAAATGACTGAAAACCTGCGATGACCAATATGGCATTAGATTCTGAAGTAAAAGCAAGTTGTTTATTGTATAAACACGCTGATGGCCATTTCACGTTCCATTCAGCAGGACGATGTTTTGAGGCGATGTTTTTATCTTCCCAAGGTTTTTCCCTCACTCCTCTGCAGGCTCTGCTACTCTGTGGCTTCAACTCACCATGGCCTCGAAAAAAGTGAATCGATTTTCCGCTGCCCTCCTCCACATATTGTTACTGCTCAATTTAAAATAGAGATGGTATCGCTGGCAGTCCCCAGAATCTGTTCACTTACAATTTCGCTCTCTCCAGCCATCGTTTTTAATGTTGAAAAATCCTGCTGAAGCCTAAAATGATGTTTTTTTATGAATGCGTACTTTCGGACGCTGAATCTGATTTGCATAAATGGATGTTTGGGCTCATATTTGTTTGCAGAGAGCTTAATTTACATTTCTCTATTTAAAACAGAGACTTTCTTAGTACATATTTGGGGCGGGGCTATGTATGATGTCACTAAATAAGCTGGACCAATCACGTCCATGACTACAGCGTGACATGGTAGTGCCTGAGTAGTTTTTCGCTGCAGACTCTAGATGTTAAGCGAGCTAGCTAATTTAGCTAGTGATGAACAGATGGTGGTTGTCATGGTAACAATATATTTTGATAGATTTGGTTGCTGTTGAATAAATCAGTGAGAAAATGAGAAACTCTGCGGATAGAAACTCTGATGGAAGCCAAAATTCTACTCATGAGTGAATAAATCTTGTTGGATAAAGCGATGTAAATAGAAACACTGACAAGGGAATTATAGTCGAGACTAACGTGAGCTTTTCACTAGCAGTTAACTAGCTAGATTAGCTATTGTTGGTGATATTAGGCTATTAGGGATGGCAGGTTGACCTAGGGGTGTTTCCAAACCGCAGATTTATGCAAATTCACAGATTTATTTATGACTGTAAACTGTAAAGCTCTTCCTAGACCATGGGGCATTAAAAAGCCCATTAAACGATTTATTACTCTCTTTTTCTTTATTATAGATTTTTAATCAATGGTTTAAATTACATGCTTATGGTGACTTTAATTGATTGTAGTAATCAACCTATGCAGCCTAATACAATATAATGCAAATATAATAAAATGTTGGCCAATTAAATGTAATAATTATGTGACTGAATCTCACATTATCATTTTTTTGTACCCTGATGCTAATTAATATTACTAAACTAATTACTAATGTAATTAAACCAAGATATTTATTACATTATAATTACAGACAGTGAGATAACACCATTGGTTTTTACACTGTATTATTATAAGTATGTCATGTGTGTGGTAATAAACCCTGCAGACCTGAAGGCCGGAGCTACACCGGGGGAAAACCCCACGCCGGGAAACGGTTATGGTTTTGTAATAAGCACTGTGGATGTGATGTGATGTGAAATGAAGGTTATTCTTTTGTTTTGTTTTTTTTTTTCCCTTTCTGAGACCCTGCTGTGTTCAATCAAATATTCCAGTGCCCTCCTACCTGCCAGTTTATGATGAGCGTTTCAGTGCACTGCTGCGAATGTTCAGCTACGACAGAGTGCGTTCTTTTAGGGACGCCTGTTCCGTCATAAAAAAACAAAGTGTGCACTTCAGACTGCAGTGACAATAACCATAACATGATGGAGACTGCACGGTCCTGCCAACGTTTTCTACCTGATTATGGCTTCATACAAAATAGACTACAAAAAACACGTCTATACCTGTGTTTTTATTATTATTATTATTATTATTTGCTCAAGCACAGATACACGCACCTCTAACTCACCTTTACTGTAATTTATTTTTTCCCCTTTTCTGTTTACTTCATTCCTCATATCTTCAGATGGCGCATTCATTACTTGGATCCTGATAGTATGTAATAGTCTGTTTTCCTTGCATTGCCTCACTAGGGCACCACGTGCATGAATTAAGGTGTGTTTCAAGTAAATCTGATGTATGTGAGGGTGAACAGGGGCGTGGATATGAATGTGACATGTAAATAAGGGAGTTTTTGCATCCACACAGCTGAAACTGATTCATCATTTGTGCACAAGATTTATAAAATTTTAAATGTCATATTTAGTGTAGTGTCAGCGTAAGCTCCGAGTGGACTACAGTGTGGCCAAATTAATGTGAAAGAGTTGATTGATGAAGTTGTGCATGGTGTGTGTGTGTGTGTGTGTGTGTGTGTGTGTGTGTGTGTGTGTGTGTGTGTGTGTGTGTGTGTGTGCGTGCGTGCATGTGCCTGAGGAGAGAGATAGAGAGAAAGACAATGACAGTGATAATGGCCTCTTCTCTTCTCACTCTTCTCACTAATATATCTGGAAAAACTCTTACTGCTTCTTCACCAAGATGACAAGAAGCTCAGTCGAGGTCCTTTATTATATTACTTATTATAATCCATTAGTGTATGCACACATAGACACACACACACACACACACACACACATCAAGGCAGATTGTAGCTTTAGAAACACATCCCTCAGGAAGCACTTCCTCATAACCCCTGGAGGGTGTGTTTGTTAAAGTCTCCCTGAACGTGTCATCTTAACCAATTATAAGTAACGAGCTCGGAATGATAAATTTTCAGAAATGGTGGGAGAGGTTCGGTGTAAAGCTGTAAAATATTACCACTGAACCCAAGATTAAAGCAAACCTGACACGACGCACTGTGCTTACATGCGTTACAAGCCGAAATATTTCTTTTCTAGTTAATGAGGTTAAAGTTAGGGTCAGGTGTAGACATAGGATTAATTAGCTACAGTAATTACTGTCAATGCAAGGTTCACACAAATATAGAAAAAACTGTGTTTGTGTGTGTATGAGTGTGTGTTTGTGTGTAAGTGTGTGTGTGTTTGTGTGTAAGTGTGTGTGTCACCGCAGCTGGTGTGGCTGTTTGGTTTATGCCTGGCTTGCTAAACTCAGTCGTTTTGTGTCCAGGGACAGATTTGAAGCCAATGCTCAGATCTGGATACTAAAGCACCCTGACCAGTGTGTGTGTGTGTGTGTGTGTGTGTGTATGTGTGTGTGGTGAGATGAAGACTGCTCCCCTGAGATTTTTAGCTGTGAGGGTTTCATTCAGCAGTGTTACTTCGTATCTGTGTAGTTTGATGGTAGTTTGTCTCTCACCCGACGTGTTCCTCGTGGCTTTAACGTCCATGCCGAGCCTTGTCCCTGACCTACACGCGCTCAGAGAGTTCCAAACTTCAGCCCCCAAACCTAACTGTCTGTGGTCTTGTGAACCCTGCTCAGCCTCCAGGGGTAGTGTGTGTTTGTATTTTAACGCCATGCCAGCTACCATGGCTATTTTCATGGCGGGAAACAGGTTAAAATATAGCAGAATATGAGGAATTTACAAAGGTTTTTTAGTATATCTTCTTAATTTATCTAAAACTAAATCTGGCCTCACTTCATTAAAAATCTTTTCATATGAATCAACCGAATAAAAAAAAGAGTCCTAGGTGAGTTGAAACCATCACAGTCCATTAAAATATGCCTCAGAGATTCCAGGGACAGTGAGAATCACCTGGATACCTTCTCGGGCACGTGCGCAGGCATCCTGAGATCTTCCAACAAAGTCGCAAAGTAACATATGATGCAGTACTCAAATACCGCTGTATTACAGCCATCTTACCCTAGAGGTTGTCCGGTTCAGTTATATATGTAACTAGCGTCTTATTCCATGCCTCCTAACCACTAAAGGTGGTGAGAATCACAAAAAAAAGTCACGAGGAACCATGGTGCTCGGAGTTGGCTGCCCCTCCAGTGGGAGAGGCGATGTCATCCTTGTAGAGACCAACCAACTAGTAGCAGCGCATACTTCCTGCAGCGGCATGAATCTAAATATTGCACACTCCGGCTGTCACCATTTTGAAGGTGGCCTTCCCAGTTAATTTAGAGCATCCCAGTGGTGCATGCAATCTCACAGAGCCGACCCAGACACGTTTTTGGACATGGAGTTGGACATAGCGTTTATTATCAGCCTGGAAAAATCTCCCAGAGAAACTCAACTCCAGCCCCAGTGCTGTGTGTTGGCAGATCCGGTTAACGCAACACGCTCAGCAGTCAACAGTGTATGGTACAGCAAGGGAAACCCACTCGACCATCTTGCCAGAGCTTAGCCACAGGCCCACTGGTTGGTTAGATGGTGGGAAATGTGGAAAATTCTTAGCAGATAATGCTGATGGAGAACCTGACATGGCAGGGATATTGAATGGAGGGACACCAGACTCAGCCCCAGTCCAACTAGCAAGCCCAGAGGTAAAAGTGCATGGTATGGGAATGGAGAACCACTCAACCACATAACAAGTTCATGGCTGCCTCATGGACAGTGCTAACAAGTAAAAAAAAAACTTGCAGAAGGTCCTAACAATGAAAACTTTTGGACAGTGCCAAAAAGCAAAATCGACTTGAAGCTCGTTCAGTGCCATCGTGTTCTGGAGCACTTTTCCAGAAAAACACTTGAAATTTTTTATTTTTTATTTTTTTTTTTTAAAATACACTCACCATGTAAGAACAGATGAAAGGATTCTATCGCCACCTTTGGAGGACAAGATACCTGCAGCTCTGACTGTAGACACAACCTGTTAGCTCCACAAGGCGTACATGTGGTCCGGCCTGTACATGGTGAGAAGAAGAAGGGAAAGATGGGAAAGATGGCTGTAATACAGGGTTATTTATTGCAAATTCTGTGTCATATGTCATTTTGTGACAGTGTTGGAAGTTCTCGACAATCAACAAGGTTATCCCGGTGATTCTCACCATGCCTGCCTGTTAGCTGGGGTGAAACAGGATCTGTGTTTCTGTTCCATTGTCTGGATTTCTGTGATGACTGTTTGAATTGATTCCGTTTAATGAGGTGCTTTTCGACTGATTTTACAGTTATTTAGTGTAATGGAGGTAAATCAGCTGTCATAACACTGCAACACCACAGGAGCTTCTCTCTCACTCATATATTATCATGGAGATCAGCTTCACGCTGCTAATTGTTTTTCTCTTTAATGCTATCATTAAACTGCTGCTGCCTGTTTTCTCAGACACAACAGTTATAGGATGACCTTTCTCCAGCTGCTAAAACACACACACACACACACACACACACACACACACACACACACACACACACACACGAACACGTATATACACAATATACGTCTGTCTGATGTATATTATTATAATCATTAGTGTTTTAAATTTTACGTTACGGCACCTTTCTGGCTTCTAAAATCTCTAATTAATTAAATAGTAAAATAATAAATAACCTCTAAATTATAAAATAAAGCGTTTCTGTGTTTTTGGTTTTGTGCACCAAAGACCTGGATCACGTGACCAATAAATATTCATCAGACTCCTTCTATGTGACTGATCTTGAAAATAACTTAAAAATACATTTGTATTAAGTGTAGCATTAAGCTAGCTTTTATTCCTGATGTTATTTATTAGTTTATTCTTTCTTTACTTTATTTACTTTACTAGCACTCCATTTTATCCTGTTGGTTTTATTTGTTCGCATTCCTGTTCTCTCTTTGTAATTCTTTACATAAAGCACTTTGAGCAACATTTAAACTGTAAAAAAGGAGCTGTATGAATAAATTTTAATATTTATTGATTTGTTTTTTTGGGTTTTTTTTTGCTGTCCAATCACGGCTTAGCAACCATTGCTCTCTGCCATTGACTATGCAGTGACTATGTTGCAGTGCATTAGAAAGAGTTCCTGTGGAAACGTTTTAAATTTGAGAAGGTGTGTTTTTTTTTAGTCTATATAATTTAATTGAGAATGCTCTGAGTAGGCATTCCTTTAAAAATATAGTTGGGAAATGTGGGCGGGTCTTTGAGTCCATATATGGAAGTCTTTATGTTTCATATGATTTTGTTAGCCGGTTAGCTTACTTGGGCTAACCTGACAGGGTTTCTGACAGAATCAAGGCACAGTCATAAATGTCAGATGGCTAACATGCGCTAATTATAAAACTGTGCCTACTTTGAAATGTTTAAAGAGTATGCCTTTGAGTCCATATGCCATAATTATATAGACAAACCTTCCTCGATTACAGTGCGGAGACGAGTTTTGTGCTTTTTGCTGCTTTAGCTGTGACTTCATGCTGAACCTGTTGTAAATGGTGTGTGGGTGAGATTGGAGCAATTAGAGAGGCTTTTGTTGGGCTGTGGGACGTTTTCTCTTATGACATTCACACACTTTCAGCTTTTCTACACACTCCTGCCTGCTTCATCTTCCGCCCTCAATGTTCTTTGTCTTCTTTTGTACAACCGCCTTCCATATTTTCATGCTTATTTTTAATCTTTGCTTGTCCTAAGAATATGTATCTACACCTTTTGTCTTGTTAAAAATGTCAGGATCTATGAATATACTAGCTAGCGAGCTTTCTATCTGGCAGTAAATTAGCTTATGTTTGGGCTTTCAGTATTTGGGTCTTGATTTACATTTACATTTTTTCATATTTCATATTGAACAGTAGCTAAATCTGTCCAAGTACAAAACTATCACAGAAATCACCATTCGTTCATCAACAACAACAACATTAGCCATCTTACCTAGCTACCTTTTCACACACGTTCTGTGAATAAAAATATTTCGGGTTCCACATTACTATCATCCAGTTAGCGATATGATTCGGTCAAAGCTGTGGATCTTATTTAGTGACATCTTGTGTAGCCCCGCCCCTAAACAGATCAGTTTTATACAAATACTCAAAAGGTCTCAGTTTTTAGTAGCATGTTTGACCCAAACGCACAAATCTATATAAACAGAATCTGGATCCAAGCAGAGTTTATCGTTTGATTTGGGGTTCAGGAGGATTTTGATACACAGATGGTGGTCCTCTCTTGGTTGTGAAGTTGCACCAGGCTTCGTCAGTGTGTGTTGGGCTGGGAAAATAGCCAACTTGTATACTGTGAGGCCTACTGAGTTCTACTGGTAACTTTCTCTCTCTCTCTCTCTCTCTCTGTCTCTCTCTCTCTCTCTCTGTGCAGCGGGTCAGCTGAGTCAGTCAGCACATCTCTCTCTCCAGCTCCCCTACACCGTCCTGGGTCTCGGCCGCAGTGCCAACTTCCTGGATCACCTTTTCGTTGGCATTCCCCGACCCCCCGGAGTAAAGGTACACGCACGTTTATATTTTAATTCAGCTCCACTCTGCATTTGGTGGAAATCCAGCTCGAGTTATGAAAAGCAGAGGTCATGTGCTCACGGCACTCTGTTCTTTCTCAGCCAGTTTAATTCACCCTCTGCCCTTCATCTACACTCCGAGAGAGAGAAAATTCAACACTCTTCAACATCCATCTGACCTGCTGACATTCTGTTCCGTCTTCTCTTTCCCCTTCTTTCTCTCCCATTCTTTCACCTTTTCTTTCCCCCCTTTCTCTTTCATCTCTTTCTCCTGTGTTCTTTCATATCCTCTCATATCTTTTGTTTTTCTTTTTTTGTGCCCCTCTTTCTTTCCTTATTTCTTTTCATTTTTTCCATCTTTTTCTCATCCTTATGTCTACTTTCCTCTCTCATCCTCTCATCTCCTTGCATATTCATTCCTGTCTTATCTTTTTCTTTATTCCTCTTCCCTCTTCCTCTGTCCCATGTGTGTTTTTTCTTTTTCTCTCTACTCTTTTTACATCTTTTCTTCATCCTTTTCTTCTTTCCAGCCTCATCGCTTGTCTCCCTCTTTTCATCACATCTTCCTACTTAAGTCTTCTTCTGTCCTTGCACTCAGCTCCCCTCGTTTTCTCCTCTCATCCTCATCATCTCGTTCCTGCTCTGCTCTCTTCTGTCAGTTTTCCTATTTTTCTCATCTCTTCTATCACTGTTTCTTCTATTTTTCTCTTATATGCCCCATTCTGTTTCTTCTTTTCTCCTTTACTTTCACCTCCTTGTCTTCTTGACATCTCAGCTTATTTCTTTTCCTCTCGACTTCATGCATTCTTCATCTCACCTTTTCCTCTCCTCACCTTTTCAGTTATGTCGCATTTCTTTTTCTTCACTTCTTGCCTTCTCCTCTATCCTCTATCCTTCTCATTTTCTTCAATTCTTCCCCTGATTTTTCTTCTCTTCTTGCCTCTTTTGTTTTCTTTCCATCTCTCCTCAAGCCTGACTCTTTGCACAATGCTTCATCCACTCTATTTCTCTAAAATAGCATCAGTGCTCTTCCTAACTGCACACACTCATTAAAGTGTGTGAAAGAACCGAGTCATAATGCGTTATTGTTATAGATGCAGCTTCGGAAATGAAACCGTTTCCCTCTGGAGGAATCGCACAGAACAATAGAAAGATGAGTGCAGTGTTGGAGTTAATTGCTGAATGAGCGTCTTTAGAGGCAATGATATCGCTGTAATTGATTGAGCTGCTGTGTGTTGTACATTAAAGCTCATAAAGGCAAGTTATGCTAATTTGCACTGCATGAGCTGCTGCAGGTGTACAGCAGAGCTGAATTAATCAGGGGCCTGACTACACCCTCTCAGTACCACACCTTCAGTACATAGAGGTGTTTTTTTTTTTTTTTCAACTTTTAATTCGCTTGTAATCACATGATGGAGCTCCTTGGAAGAGTTATGGTAGGACGGTGAGGCTGTGGTACGATGGAGAGATTGTGGTAGGACTGCGGAGTTCCGGCAGGACACCGGGATTATACTGTATGACAGCAAAGTTACATCAGGACAGTAGGGTTACAGGAGGAAGGCAGGGTTATGAAAGGAAGGAGAGATTATAGTAGGACAGTGGGGTTACGGTAGGATAGGGGAGCTATGATAGGATGGCGTGTGCTATGGTAGGAAGGTGGGTTTACAGTAGGAAGCTGAGGTTATAATAGGACTGACGGGGTACAGTAGAATGACAGGGTTACCGTAGGATGGAAGAGGATACAGTAGAGCAATAGGGGCACAGTCGGACAAAAGGGGATATGGTAGAACATCGGGGGGATATGGTAGAACATCGGGGGGATATGGTAGAACTACAGAAGGACAACAGGGTGAACTGTCCTGCCGATTTCTGCGTGACCCAAATGTTACTGTAGTACAGCTAATATGCACTGTTATCTTCTGCTCTTTCTCTCTTCTGTTCTCTCTGCAGGAGATGAGGAAACAGGAATGGACTGCCATCATCCCCAACTCTCAGCTCATAGTCATTCCTTATCCAAACAGTGACCCTCGCAGGTATACACACACACTTTGTTCCATAAAGTCTAACAAAGATATACACTCATTGCTGTTAATGTTAATTAACGTTAATTAGCTAGAGCCAGGATCAAACATTATCAATATTTGATGCTACTCATGGAGTGTGTCGGAATGCAGCAGTTTTCCCAGAGTGGACAATAAGCATAGTCTCTCTCTCTCTCTCTCTGTCTGTCTGTGCATGTGCTGAGGACGGATGGAACGCGTGGAGAGCTTTCTGGCGTCTTGCCAACTCTTCTGAATTTTTACATTAATTTCTTTTTTCTCTCCTTTTCTTTAATTAAAAGTGAAACTTATGGCTACATGTGAGGTGTGTTAGCTGTAAATAGTTTGAGAGAGACTGAGAGTGAGCGGGACAGCATGGCCTCTGAGGCCGGCAGGGAGACGCTCAGGTGTGTACTGGAGATCAGAGTTTGTCAGGTGTGTAGCGGAGATCGGAGTGCGTCAGGTGTGTACCGGAGATCGGAGTGCGTCAGGTGTGTACCGGAGATCGGAGTGCGTCAGGTGTGTACCGGAGATTGTGCAATTGGCTGTGAGAGAGAGAGCAGGTCGAGAGTGAGAACATCTACTTGACCCCCTGCATGAACCTTTGTTGCAGTGGCAGTCTGGTGGTAGTGGAAAAGCAAAGTGTATTCAACATGCTGATTGAAAGTGGAATATTGGTGAAAGGAGTGATGGTTCAAACATGCCTCCATTTATTATAACTTAATTTTTAATGAAGGAGTCGGCCTGCTTCAGGAAGTTTGCCAGCACAATTAAAACGATTCCACTTGGCTGCAAGAACGCCACAGTAAAGCACGCCCTGTCTTTTGGCAGACAGGTGTTTATGCGAGATGAGACGCTGAATGTAAGTTTTAAGTGCAAACATGGGGACAGCAATTACACAGTGTTTGCTATGACTGAACGTCTGAGATGTTTTGAGTGTGGGCACATCAGGCATCTGGAGTGAATGAATCCCAGAGCAATGACACAGCGGAGCCAGAGGTGGAAGAGGTCAGTGCTGAACAGAACAGTTACATCAACACTGATGCAAACACTGTACCCAACACGAATGCTAACGCTCGCGCCGACGCAGATGTCATCGCACTTAACATCGCTGACGTTGGATATAGTGCTGGTACTAAACCTGGCGCTACTACAGGTTAAATCACTTAGCGCTAATGGCAACCCCGGCGTTAATGTCTGCACTGAAGGTGTCCCTGACCCTGTAAAACAGCAGCAGGGGGAGAAACCACAGAGGAAACGCCTGGTGTTACGGGCAGAGAATACATCACACCCATGGAGGAGGACGAGATGAGCTCAGAGGAGCCAAGGTCCCTAGAGTACTCAGCAGCACTGCACCAACAGCCTGATGACCTGTACAATGTACAACAGATTAACAGTTTTTTAGATCTGACCACAGTCAAGCTTCTTCCCAGATAAATCTAAATTTGTAAAATGAGCGCAACATGTTATAAGAAATGGAAATCTGAAAGTGTGGTCACCGCACAGAAGGGTCAGACTGAGAAAATGGACAGTTACAGTATGAAAAACGGTAGTGGGGGCGGTGGGCGGGGTGTCTGAGGGGCTTTTAAAATATAAATATGTAAATATGCAAAACTGATGCATGAAAGGCATCTTAAAAGTCAAAGTCTCTCTCTCTCTCTCTCTCTCTC
>CM040999.1:1910450-1952828 GCA_022985145.1 Pangasius djambal
CACACACACACACACACACACACACACACACACACGCACACACACACACACACTTAAACTAGGCTCCAGAGAGGGATTCTTAAGGGAGAAATGGTACAGGTGCAAAATGTATGCTGGGATGCATGCTGTGTGTGTGTGTGTGTGTGTGTGTGTGTGTGTGTGTGTGTGTGTTTGTGTGTGTGTGTGTGTAGGCTGAACAGATGGGTCAGAATGAGCAGATGGGTGTATGTGTCCCTGACATCATTCCTTCACCCCCAACACGTGCACGCACACACGCGCACACACACACACACACACACACACACACACAGAAAAAAAAATGCCACACCACTAATACAGCTAACCATGCTTTCAACTGATCAAATCTTTTGTTCATTACCACCAGAACAGAGACGTGTGTGTGTGTGTGTGTGTGTGTGTGTGTGTGTGTGTGTTTGGTAATTTGCAGCCTGTGCAGGTGTGTACATGCCATCAGTTATTAAACACTACTTCAGTTTTGTCAGTTTTGACAAACAGTATTTCAGGAACTGTTTTTTCCACTGCTATTAGGTGTCTGAAAGCAGACAGGACAATAACACACAACACACAGAGCAAGATGAATATCATCAGAGAAAACGAGTGAAAGATATTCTCCTTAACAGAAATCTTTTTTTAAAAAAGACATTGCAAAAAATTTAAATAAAAGGAAACTATAACATCTGCTACAACATATTTGAAATCAAAATATAATGAAAGACGTTTTCAGTGCATGCAGAATGGATAATAAATCCGTAAAATGCCCAGGAGATGACCACGTCTTCAATAAAAATAGCTGCGGCCTGTTCATTAGGATAAAACGGCGAAACTAATCAGTGGGGAAATAAGTCCAGTTTGGATATGAGCCATTTTCTGTATAAAACTAAGTGTGTCTTTGTTGGCAGTGATGCTAAAAAGGAGGAATCACTCTTGAGGCTAACAATTAAACCAATTCAAATTAAATTACATTTATTTATGTACTCTTCAAGCTGCAACGGATACAAAAAGTAAATGACGAACAAAAGTAATTACATTTCTGAGCATACTAACAGAGCTGGTATCGTTTAAGCTGCACAAAGCATCGAAAACGCACCGTAAATGAGAACAAGCCGTTCACTGGGGATAGAATTTTGACGGCGCGTACTCTAACATTACCGTGCGTCAGCCAGTCGAAAGTGGTCTGCGTACTTCAGTGAGTTTTCCGGTCATATTGCGGTTATACTGCTACAATCGATATTCAGATGTCTTTGTGAGACGACATTAAACACTGTATTAGGAGCGTGGACATGGCGGTGTTAACAGGTACGAAACGTTGAGTCACAAAAGTTTAAAAAAAAAAAAAAAAAACACATTTGATAGGAGTGTCAGTCTCCCTCTTTCAAATGATACACACAAGATACCTCATATACCCAGGATATGTTATGATGCAGTTAAACAAGTAATGATTCGATACACTTCAATTAACTGCTGATTCAAAACGATTCAGTTCAGGACAAATCCGGTATGATTCAGGTTAGTTCAATTTGATTTAAATGTAAGTTTTCCCCCCACAGGAAAGTCTTCAGGACAGAGGAGGTTACGCTTTGCGGTTTCTCGGTTTCTCGGTAACAAGACAAGGCTGGTGTGGAAACGACTGTTGTTATAGTTACTGTGCTTGTTTCGCCAACGTTCCGTAGATGTGCAACAGTTGATTTTTTTTTTTCTTACTTGTACAAATACCCTGCAAAATATGTAGAATATGATAAAAAAAATAATAAATAAATAAAATAATGGTTTAAGCCATGACTTCGCGACACCCAAATGTAAAACTGACTCCCGGTCCGGAGTGTTTGTTTATACACACTGTACTCTACGGGCCACTGAAGATCCTGGAGGTGGAGCTTTGTGAACATGGGCACGAATGCTTTCAAATGTCTAACCCACCTACTTAAATGTTAGCGAGCTAATCGTGAAAAACAAAAAGGGACTAATCTTACCTAAATGCATCTTTAAATGTAACAAAAAACTAAATGTTACCTTATCCTACCTTAAATGTAACAAAAAACTGATAAAAACTGACATGTCTTTATTTAATCCCACCACCCCATCTACAGGCAATGAGAACACCCGTGAAATACTTTTGGGGGTTGAATCCAGCCATAAACCTGGATGTTTGCACCAGCATCATTTTTCTTTTCAACTTTTTTCCTTTTCGATTCGAATCAGATCGTGGCTTATAAATCGATGCGGCTGTATTGTAGACTGCTGGACGGATTTTCCGATTGAAACCGTTTTTTCTGTACGCCACTAATGTTTAAACATGTTGCATTACACTTTGTTTCATACGATGCTTTCTTACACGGGTAAACACTCCGTTTCGGATAATGTGTTCTTGAATAATAAAGATCGTTGGAGTAATTAGTTTATGGCAGTTTGGCTGCTAAAAAGAAAATTTAAAAAAATAATTAAAAAAAACAATGCTGAAGGAAAGAGTGGAAACTTTTGCTTTCCATCCACCCACAGTTTCAGTCTGGCACAAATAACACGCACCAGAACTTGTTAAATCAAGCTCTTGCCAGGAGCGTTTGGAAGAGGAGTGAAAACAAATCCATCTTGCAAAGACTTTAGAGCAGAACATTGCTTCTTTATTCAGTTGTGTTCCAGTTTTGTAGCCGATAGCAGCGCAGAAGAGCTTCTGCAGTTATTTGCTCATATCTTTAGCAGATCATCACTGATCCTTTGTTTACATTTAGTAAAATCACACTAAATATGTAATAAAAAAATGTTTTTTTTTTTTTGTTCACAAGAAAACTTGTCTAGACTACAAGTTGTCTAGGAACATCTCTACAGCTTTACTCTCATTCTCATGATCTATGAGCATATATGAATATGCAAATTAGAAACACCCCCATGCCAACCCCAAGTCCTGCCATGCTTACTAGCCTAATATCTCTTAACATTTGCTAACTTAGCTAGCTGGCTAGTTACCTAGCTCGTGTTTGTCACGTTTTTGATCTTAAGGGGACGTTTATGTTGACAGACACTTTTTTTTTTATGCAGAAAGACTTTGGCATAAGTAAGGCAGAGTCCAGTACAAGCACAGAGACCATTAAAGGCGGAAGTGAGATACAAGTGCTGCCAGAGGGGATGCTTCAGGCCCTTTCCTCAGTGCTCACTGAAGGCCTGATGATGTCTCCAAACTAAAAATTACACACACGTACAGCGTGCCTTTGTATTTTAACTGTATATCTTAAAATCATCATGCTGCTTGGAAACAAAAAACAGAGTTAAAATGCCATTAAAAAAATTAAAAAAAACTCACCTGGTTAGAATTTCACAAGCCATACAAAAGGCCTTAGCATAATTATGATGTACCTGTGCAGTCCGCCATTTTGATTTCCAGTAGCGCCGGTGGAATTCAGCCTTCGCTTCGGTTCTCCCTAAAGAGAGTGATGCAGCGGTGCTTTAGTCCTTTAGTCTGTCCAGCTCTCTCACCTCCTCATCTGTACACTCTGCTCAAACTGATCAGCTTCAAAGCTTCAACTTTCATCCTAATGCCACCGTCAACGATGACACGCTCGTCATCATGTAGATCGCTAACTCGCTGAGTCGAGTCTCTGCTGTAACTCAGCGTCGTATTGCTGCATTGCATTCTGGGACTTTGAGTCCAGCGCTTGCACCAAGGTCTCCTTCACGTCTGTGCTAGAATTCTTATTAATATGACTTTAAACTTCACTGGAAAACTGAACTTTTTTTTCCCCCTCCTATTAAACGCCACTGTAACTGCGCTAGCAATAACGTCAGAGCAGCACACCACTGCAAACTTCTCACAGGAGTAATGAAAATACAGCGCCAACCAACAAATTACCACCGGAATCACTAAACACATCACAGATACTTCAGTACATCACAGATACTTCAGTATAAAAAGATAGTTAATGTGTTTCAGGGTGGAGATTTCCTTTAACGATGTCATTTCAGGCAAGAAGATTTGTGCGTGTTTCTACGGAGACTGAATTCTGTTACTTGTTAGCTACATTACTGTCAAAGCTCCGTTCATATATTTAAAAAAAAAAAACAAGCACGGGACACTAAATATGTCTCGGCTGTTCATTTATATTGGAGTAAGTGGACATTATAGGCATTTTATATATACATATATATTTAGCAAACAAACTAGATGGAGAAGCTGCGATCGCTAACACTAAAGGGAATATGTGGAAGAAACAGAGACAGATCTTATTCAGGAGGGTTTTTTCAGCAGGTCTGATTCAGACATTCAGACTGTGTGTGTAACTGAGTGTGTCCAAGCATGATTGTATTGTGTGTGTGTGTGTGTGTGTGTGTGTGTGTGTGTATCTGAAAGAAAATCTCATGCATGCTCTGTGTGTATGTGCATTAGTGTTGTCTCTCTCTCTCTCTCTCTCTCTCTCTCTCTCTCTTTCTCTCTCTCTCCATCCATCTGCTCTCTTGATTATTCACGCTGAGAGCCGTAATTACTCAGAGAAGCACTCCGCTCTTGCACAACTACATTAAAGTAACTGCTTATGTGTGCATGTGTGTGTATTATGTGTGTTAGATGTGTGTGTTAGATGTGTGTGTGTGTGTGTGTGTGTGTGTGTGTGTGTGTGTGTTTGTGTGCCTTCCACTTGACTGCACTGAGTCTGTTTGTGTCCAGCTCGATTTCAAAGACACATTTATCAGTGTGACCTGATTTCCATTTCTCTGTCTCCTAGTATTAGTAATATATGGCTCTGTTCCAAATGGGACACGTAGTGTATACTGTAAACTACACACTGTTCCCTTCGCAGGGGCGTAGTGGGTGTGTTGAGTGACACGAAATAACTTGAGCCGGGTTTATGCAAATGAGAAGCGAAATGACCAGCGGGGGTGAGGGACGGTGTTGTGGTGAAACGTTGGCTGCGTCCGGACTCGCGTCCTGAGACAGAACCTACTGAGCTCGATTCAGTACCTACTGCTCGGCTGTTGATTCAGTACCTACTGCTCGCCCGTTGATTCAGTACCTACTGCTCGCCCATTGATTCAGTACCTACTGCTCGGCTGTTGATTCAGTACCTACTGCTCGCCCGTTGATTCAGTACCTACTGCTCGGCCGTTGATTCAGTACCTACTGCTCGCCCGTTGATTCAGTACCTACTGCTCGGCCGTTGATTCAGTACCTACTGCTCGCTTGTTGATTCAGTACCTACTGCTCGCCCGTTGATTCAGTGCGTACTGATCAGTACGTGTGTGTAGTATGAATACAATACGGACATGCCACATCCGCCATGTTGGCATTGTCATGTCGGCGTACTGTATAGTGGAGTATTAGGGATATTCGTATGCAGGTATAATCTAAATAATATAAACATATTTGTTCCTGAACAAATAAGCAAAATGTTGTCACCTCATGACATAGTACACAGAGGTGCAATACACGGATCCATTTTATACTCAAGCATTTCTCTCCAGTTTTTATTTTTAACACGACCGTGTCTGATTTAAGCGTGGATATTTATACATTCTGTAGCTAGCGCTGTCGACTGTGTACCCGACCTGTCAGGTGTTTTGTGAACGATGCTGTCGTAGAGAAGGACTATTGTAAAAGTATCACAGTCACAAGCAAATCATCTTGCTAGCCTAGGGTTTAAAAATATGAATTATATTTTATACACCAGTTGTCCTTTTTTTGATAATAATAGATTTAAGATTGTTGCAACGACTCCTTTCAGTCGTTTCCTTTTAAAATTGATCCATCGATCCAAATCGTTGGATCGTTACACCCCTCATGTTTAATGTTTTTTAATCTTAAAAACTGTTTTTAAAAAAAGGGTCCAGGAACATCTCCACATCTTTACCGTCATTAAAAATATCAGAATCTATCTTTATAATACATGAATATGCAAATTCGGAAACGCCTCTATATCCGATTGACATTCCAAATAGCCTAATATCACCAACATGAGCTAACTTTGCTAACTGGCTAGGTAACGTCTAGTAAACTAGCTTGTGTTTGTCGCAGATCAACACGAGAGCGATTTCCGTAACCGATCATCGATTTGCATTGTCATTTTTCTCTAGTTTTTGATCAAAATGCATGTTACCATAGCAACCACCATCTGATCGTCACTAAAGTAAAGGTCTTTTGAGGAAATATAAATATTAAACGTATTAGTTTTTATATACTATCCACGGCCATCACAGCTACAGACTAGCAAGCTGTTTAGTCATCGCTAACAGTTGTCAGTTAGCAGATTTTAAGACGAAATAACCGTGTTGCATTGTGGGATACAGTACCATGAAGATGTGGAAAAATCATCCACATAGCTTTGGTGTCTTGAACATCATCGTCATTCACATATTGTTTACGACGTACTGCTGTTTAGATGTAGTTCGGTGCATACGGTGCTATTTCAAACCTGTCCTGCCTTCTCTCTATCTGCTTCACTCTCACTCTCTCTCTCTCTCGTCTTTAATATCTCTCTCACACATTCCTTTGCTCAGTATTTCTCAAATCCTACCACACTCTGCCTCCGCACCCACCGTGATTGAAGTGGCTGCAGGAGATAAGAGCGAGGCGCTAACCTTTAGCGTGAGGGAAAACAGCATTCGGAGTTGAGCTCGCAGATCTTTCCATCTCAACGGGCCGTTTCGTCTGCATGGCTCTGTGGGCGAGAGAGGAAACGAAAGGATGAAGGACACGCTCTAGTGGCGGTTATAGACTATTATAAATGGTGGGGAGGGCCAGGATGGGCCAGGGGTACCACTGGGGGGGCCTCTCGTATTACAGCTTTAATGTATTTCATACAAACGTTAGACGTAAATATTAAATGCTGTAATGCTGTAAATATTAAAAATCTTAAAACAGTAATATTAAAAAAAATTCTCAGTTCTTAATTTTACCAATTAATATCCACATTTAAACATTTATTAAGGTGTTGGTCATCATGGGTGTAGTTTTATTTGTTGTTGATAAATGCATGTGTTGATTATTTGGTTTATTTTGTTTATTATATAAATATATATTAATTAAAATACACGAATTGAAATGAGTTTTAGTTATTTTGTTTATGGTGTATTAATGCTGTAGTTTGTGGTTTGTTCTTTTAAGGGAATCTTAATGTAAAGGGTTACACTAAAAAGAGTTTAATACAAAAAATATTTGGAAAAAAATTAAAATATAATATTATTAAGATATTAGAATTTTATATATATATATATATATATATATATATATATATATATATATATATATATATATATAAATGATAAACTTTGAAGGTTTTTGGTAGTCTTTGGAAAGACTAAGGTAACATTTTCCTAAACAGTGATGCTATTAGACCATTAGCTAATGGTAACCAGCTAGCTGACATTAGCTAACCTGACAGGATTTTGTTTAGCTATTTATTCATTCATTCATTCATTCAATAATTGAAAACTTTAATATAAATTTAAATAAATAATTATTTTATTTTATTTTGGTGAGGGTTTGTAGTGGATTCCGAGTCTATTCCCATTTAGCAAACTACATAGTTGGAAAGCTAGCTAAAGATTATGTTAAATATAGCTAAAATACACTTAAAATTCATCTAGAACTCATCTAGATATAAATAGTTAGCATTTTAGTTATTTTAGAAAGGCAGAGAGACCGAATAATCCGAACAATTTCCTCACCACAGTAATCTTCGAGGGTTTTTAATCCTCTGAGGTAAAAGATTTGGTGTTCGCAAACGAGTCGAATCTTTGAGTCGAGTTTCTTATACGGATCTTTGAATCAGTGTATTGGTTTAATAGGTGAAGGTTGCGAACCGACTCGCAGATTTGAAGAGCCGTTTTGATGAATCGGCAACCGAAAAATAACGGTCGAGGTGATTTGAATTTTTAAACACTTGAATAGTAATATTGGAGTATGTAACGAAGATGTCTGGAGATATGTTTTTATTGTATTGAATTTACAAATTTGACAGATAAATTGACATTTATACTCGAGTGATGTAAGTTTGGTACACTCTTCTTGGCTTAGATTTATTTATTTAATCTATTTATTTCTGCGCGCGCGCGCGCGAGTGTGTCTGAGCCGCTTTTTAGTCCGGCACGAGCGCTTTTAGGCGGGAAAAATAGACCTGCGTCTAAAAAAAAAAATGACCCTTAGGTGATTAGGAGAGACAACACATACACACACACACACACACATACACATACACCTATACACAAACACACAAGCACATACACACACACATACACAAACACACATACACACACACATACATACATACATACATACACGCACATATACATACACACACATACTCACATATACACACATACACACAGACATATACACATATATGTATACACACACACACACACACACCCCTGCACGCGTGATGTGTGAGTCAGTTCGTCCCAGCTGAGAATAGACACCATTTTTACCTTGGCTGAGGCAGACAATAATCTCTCTCACACACACACACACACACCGCCATTTTGCGCGCATACACACTCGCGCGGCTGTGTGTTTTATCAGCGCAAGACAGAGTGTGTCTGGTTCAGGCTCTATCAGTGATCGCACCCAGAGGTTTTATACTGCTGTGAAGTGCGCCATTGTGTGTGTAATGAGTTCTCTGTGTGCGTGTGTGTGTATGTGTGTGTGTGTGTGTGTGTGTGTGTGTGTGTGTGTGTGTCCCAAGAAGAGCTCTCTGTGCTAGTTTCATAGCTGTTCATGGCAAACACACGCGTCATTATTGCCATTAAAGCACCATTGAGTTGACTGACAATTTGACTTGCTCTCACTGGCACACATTACAACAAGTGACAATTAAAAGAACCATTTCTGAATAGAAAAAAAAACAAAAACGGACGTACACAATGTGCCTCTCATCCCAAATGTAGTCGAAGACATTTTCATCCCAGATTTTATTGGGATCTCGTACAGTGTGGCCAAGTAATAAGCTTAAAAGCCTGCTGAAATCGCGCAGTCTAAACCCAGCTTAAGAGAAGCTTATTGGAACTAATGCTGCTCGTGTTCATAATGTTTTCACAAAGATTACAAAATTCACTAACTTTTTGAAGGGTTCTGATGCGATTTTGTCATTTCTCAGTATGGCTAAATGATTCATGCTACTAAGATTACACCATAATAAACAATTATTTTTAGCGATGCTAATTGTAATTTAATTACGGTGTAATTTTAGCAGTATGGAGCATTTTATTAGAAATGTACCCATATATCTGACGTAAATGTTGATATTCTGGATGTTTCTGTCTCGTTCCTGCTGTAATTCTAGCTTTTTCATTTTCTGTATTTCCTAAATCTGCGACAATTTACGCTTGCAGCTGCTAATGTATAATGCTAAGCTAGCAGCTAGCATTAAGCAACCCTTACTTGTTAGCAACATAAGCGTCGTAGCATCCAGTACAAAACCTAAAGTAGCTAATGTTTGGTCAGGTTTCATCTAAATGAATAGATTCACCAGACTGTTTCATTAAGAAGAGCAGTATAACAGTTATCAAACATACTTTCTATTCATATTCTGAACGTTGCTGCTGTCGGTTGTGTTGCAGAAAGCAGACGACCGCGAGAAGAGACAGGAAGCTCATCGCTTCCACTTCGACGCTATGTGAGGAACCAGAGTGCATCATGGGAAAAATGCAGGTCCATCATAAGCATTCATCTCACTGGAGAGTTTATTTATTAATTTATTTGATATGTTTTCCCCACTGGATATGATTTATCTGTTCCAGTTGAATGTGATATTGAATGTTGGAGATTTCGGGAACGTGTGGCTGTTATTCCTCACTTACGAATTTTTTTTTCTCCTTATATTTGTATATGATGGACGTTTACTTGAACGTTACAACATTACAGTATGTGCTTATAGGTGACGAAAACAGGGAGTATTGATTTTCACAAAAAGCAAATGAATGTTTCGGTGCCATTTTATTTGTCCTTCTGGCATAAAGTGTTAAATGTATTTCTTTCTCTGACGCTGGAAAAAAGGGAAAAAGTGCATCTCTTGCGCAAAAGAAAAAGACCAGGGCCAGTTATGGGAGATTTGTCTTTATTTTTGGTGCTTGTTTTGATGTGCTTTAACAAAATGGCTGCACCAGTCATATTTATCTGGCTTGCTCTTCAATGCCTATGAATAAAACTGAAAAAATTTTCCTGTGCTAATCAGTGAGGTATGCAAAAAACAAACAAACAAACAAAAAAACGCACATTTTATTCATGCAGTTTGTACTTTCTTGGCTTCCTGTAAGAGCATGTTACTTTTCTTCTTAAACTTCAATAAACTAAGAAATTTGCTTCTTTAGTTTTGCACTCCAGCTAGCCAGTAATGGCATCTTACAGCCACCATTTTAGCATCATGTACTAACACCATTCATACATGAATAGTCTAATAAAACAGCAGATTTTGTAAAGCTCCATATTTAAAAAAGTAAATATGCAAATCAAATTGGAAATATATCATCATTTATACAATTCAGCCTTCAGACTTTGGGGAGTAGTTGTAATGTGAGCACTGTGATACGAAACTTAGGCCAATGAGGAAAGAAGTTTCTTTCATAATGAAAACGCCACACTGGAAGTGCACACTAGGTGTCTGACCCATGACCTTTAAATCATTTTCTCCATTTTCATCAAACGAATATCTAATACAGAAACCATCGCAGTAAGTTCTGCCATTTTGGAATTGTGCAGATCACATGACAGGCATTAGAAAAGTTCCCTCTTTCTCGTACCTGCAACTCAAAATGCAAAAACTCTGCTTAACAATTTATACAGTCCGGACAATGGTTTCGAAAAGATGTGTTTTTTTGAGGTTTAAAAAAAGGTTTTGCAGTTAAAAAAAGATGCAGTTTTAGTGTTGATAGAAAGGCATTTTTTTTTACATTTTTAATTTTACCCATGTTAGTGTAGACTTGACTTTAGTACCAATAAGGAAAATCATTCGACTTCAAGAGGGAGCTGTGCCTGTTTTTACTTCAGTCTTTTTTGACTTTCTGTGCGTGTCAGAAGTGACATAAACAAGTTTACAATGCTGAATAACTCCACAAAACTGTTTAAGTTGGTGTGAATGTGTGATGATTTAGACATCCAGATTGCAAAAAGCTAAACCTGAGGCTATAAGCTTCCATTACTTCTTAGCTACATTAGCATCAAGGCATCAATGCAAAATTTAGAAAGCAAACGTATCTTGGCTATTATGCCATAAGTAAGAATTTGTGTACATTTCATATTTGGCTCAAATTTTGCTTTAAGAATGTGATTTTTTTAAATGTTAGCTTCATGCTCATCAGTTAAGTCCAACCAGTCACGTGCACAAATGAGAATAGGCAGAATATTTCCCATCATGCCCTTTGGTCCAAACAGGTGTTACTTTAGCTTCCACTTACATACGTACATAAAACATCAAACAATGCACCATTTTTGGTGGGAAGTGGCAGTAGAAATTGTTAGTGGTGAGAAATGAATATGATTTTTGATTGTGTGTGTGTGTGTGTGTGTGTGTGTGTGTGTGTGTGTGTGTGTGTGTGTTTGAAAATTTCCTGTTAATTGATTAGTATTAATAGATTTGTTAATAGCTTATGTCCAAAATGTCACGTTTCCAAAGCACAGAGTCTTACTTTTAATTCAACTTTCACTTTATTGGTTTAATGAATTACCTGCTGTTTGCTGTGTGGAGGTCATTCCTGACTAATTCAATGTTAGCATTAACACTGGTATTATTGTTTGTGTTTTTGGTGATTCCTAATTGTATATTAATCTTTGTACAGCATTGGGTTATGGGCGTGAATTAGATTCACTAATGATGAATTGTTCAGCTTGTGAATGCTCTTCATCATGCTGTATTAGTCAATACTTACAGGTTAATATTATTGACTTGACTCTCATTTGACTAAATAAACGTTTTTATTTATGGAGAACTTGCAGGATAATAGAACTCTAAAGCTGCTGTTGGTTTTCAGGACTAAACATTTTGGGTTCTTTCACAACTTTCAGTCTGTTAGCAGTGTCTGATTCAGAGCAAATTGATATTATTTGGTTTGCTTTCACACTGCACTTAATTAAATGAATCAAAAAGCAAAAAAAAAAAAAAATTGTCTGAGGGGTGTAGGGATGAAAACACCCTCACAGAGCTGTTATATTCATTGGTTAGAAATACAGCAACAGAAAACATAGAAATCGCAGGAAAATCACTGAACACGGAGCCGGCACTTAATAAATGATTAGATAATTATATAAATAACTAGTTTAAAACAATTTGTGTACCATATCCGGCAGTCATTTTCACTTTTTTTGTTCGTAGGTCCAAATCTCCAAAATACTAGAGCATAGTGCATTTCTGCAGAGCTACAGCTCTGTCCTTTGGCTCAGTCTGGCCTCACGGCTCAGTTTAGCAGCTCACACACACAAAATAATCCTGTGTTCTTACCTGCCTAATGAACTGCAACAAGGTTGGGAAAACATCATGATCCCATTCACCAGGACTCAACACTGCGTATGTGGCACCCTTAGGGTGATTTCATATATACAGTATTTTGTCCATTAAATAGATCCCTGGTGCAAACCCTGGAGCTGTAGCACTGCAGAAACCTCATGTGTTGTGGATACCAATGAACAAAACAAGTAAAATAAACACTGGACATTATATGCAAAAAGTTTTGAACTAGTTATTTATATATTACCCAGCAATTTCTTGCACTTTGATTGCTCCGTGTATTTATCACTAATAATAAAAGAGTTTCAGTAGGACGTTTTCATGTGCAGTGTGAAAGCAAACCAAACCATGTAGCAGATGAACCAAAATGATCAATTTTCGCACTGATTCAGACTCTCAAACAGATTAATGAGTACGGAAGTGCCCTTTGTGGTTGAAGTGGTCTGTGGCAGCATTAACGGTGTAAGTGAAACTGGCCTCTCTGTGGCCACAACATACCCTGGTCTCTTTATGTCTTTAGGTCTATGATATCTATAACACATTTGTTTTGTCTAAACTGTATTGTAATAAAATACTTTCAACTGGATTAAATTTAATATTGAGAATCATTAAATGTACATGGATTCAACACTGGAAAATAAACATTACCAAACATTCACTATACTGACGTTGGCTCTTGTAAACTGCTGATCTATCTATCTATCAAAATTGCTTTACTTCTAGTATAACAGACTTTAATTCCAAATTATATTAAAAGAGGTGTATCTGTTTAATCCTTATGTAACTGACCACATTTTCTCCAGGAATCTTTCCAGAAAGGGTAGGCACTGATCCAAACCACCGATCACAATAAATTATTCAGAGAATATTTCTGCTCCTGTTATTTTGTTTTTAAATCAGAACGGAAGGCTATGAAGGGAATGGTGAAAGGAGGACAGTCGCACCAGCTGTCGGGTCATTCCCTAGTGAAATGCTGAAAAACAAGCACTTTGTAGAGACCAAAGTAGCTCCTAAAATTTTTGTGGTGTTTATACTCTGAATGGAAAAATGATGGCAGTAATTTAAATTTCACCTGTAAACACAGGTCAAGTTCAAGTACAAAACATATTAAAGCACAGTGGTACAGTGGGTAGTGTTGTTGCTTGACTGTTCCAGGGCCCCCGTTTCAATCCTGAGCTCAGATTACTTCTTTATGGAGTTTCCCTTTCTCTTGTGTCCATGTGGGTTTCCTCTAGGTTCTCTGGTTTTCTCCCACCTTCCAAAAACATGCCCGTCAGTGGGTTGGCGATGCTAAATTTCCCCTTGGTGTGATTGAGGGTGTAAATGTGTGTGTATGGTACCCTATGATCGACTGGGGTACCATCCAGTGTGTATTCAGGCCTCAGGCCCAGTGTTCCCAGGATAGACTCTGGACCAGGATAAAGAGGTAAGTGAGGATGTATGAATGCCTCAAGCATCCATGTTATGATCTCCTTTCTAGGACTCTTCTTTAGGATATTTCTTTGTGATGTTCTATCAGATTTATTTATTACTCTGAAAACTCTTTTCATGAATTCAGCATTGCATATACATCTATTGTCATGAAATGATTAATTCTATCAGGTGTGTTTGAGCAGGAAAATAATCAAATTCTGCTTCAATCCAGACAAACAAGACCAGAGATTAATAAACCTGCTATAAAAAAATTAATGCTTACCATTAATATTTGTGTAGACAGTTAATCTCAAATATCTCTTTCTGTCACCATTTTAATGTTATAATCATGAACCCTAGCTTGTGTATTATAAGCACAAATTAAATGTATTTTAAATAAGCTGTATTTTAAATAGCAGTAAGCTCATGCTTACATCAGGTTTGCAACTCAGATTGTACATATCATGGAGGTTTAAATAATACTGCATCAAATGGATGATAATAACCACCTTTAAATACCGTTGACCCAGTTTAAAAAAACTAGAAACGTTTTTATGCCTCTGTTGCCAGGAGGCGTGACCCTAAATATCATTATTGTCAGTGGGCGTGGTTTATTGTTATCCGAATTAATAAAGTAGAGCATCATTGTAATGGAGTGACTGATATTGAACTTGAAACGTGTTTTTATTATCAAATTAATTTGTGGTTAGTCGGCTGTTCAAAAATTGTTCCTTAATCATCAGAAAATAGGGGAGATTTCTGACCGGGGAATAAGAGAATGGGGTTGAATATAAATATATTAAAAATACTATAATAACAGCAAAATAGTGGAGACGCTTCCAGAGGCATCTGATGGTTCCGGTTTAAAGCTGTTCCTCCCTCCAGTGGCTGTGCTGGTCTTTACTTAAGAAAAGCCAAATGGGTCATCAATATTGTGAAATTATACCTCAAAGTAAAAAAAAAAAAAAGAAAAATCTCTCTAAATGTACCTCCTGACCTTTTCCTCACATCATTTCTTCCAGTTTTCAGGTTACAAAAAAATGTGCATAAAAATCTATGGAACTACATACAGCGCAAACATTTCTGTCAGCAGTGAGTATTTTATTGAACCTGTATTTTTCACCCCAATTTGATCACCTGTAGTTCCCACCCACCAGCCAGATCTCCCCTATCATACAACAGCTACCAATCAGGGACAGTAAAGGCTAATACATGCTTCCTCTGATACACATGAAGCTAGCCAACCACATCTTTTCAAACTGCTGTGTCACAAGGCAGCGTGACATACTCAGAGCATAGTGCTATCCACCCTCTTCTGCATACATGAGCTCACAGATGCACACATTTGGCTAGTGTCCCTGTGATTGACAGGGGAAAGAGAGTATGCCCCTCCTACCCAGACAGCACAGCCAGTTTTGCTCATCCTGATACTTTATTCCTGCGTCTGTTCCTCCTGCTTCTTCCTCATGAAGTTTTCATATGATAACTGCAGCTTCACTGGCAGATTAGCAAAGCAAGCTAACTGTACTAGCTACATACACTCACCAGAGGCATCAATGATCTCTGCTACTTCTTTTCAAGCTTTATTTTTCTTCATAAAGTCTCTACACAGATTGAATAAGAAGTCAGGATAAGATGAAACCACGTGTACAAGTTTTAATTTTGTGCATCAAACAGAAAATAGGGACTAACTGCAGGTAAATAATAAAATTGTGAGCGGGGAACTGAAGAAACGTCGGACCACATGTGCTGTAGGATTGGTCTGAGGAATCACTGGAGACTTTTTTGTTTGGATTTGTTAATTTACCGCAGAATATTTACTTTGCATAGAAATGAGAAAATCTCAGTTCAACGGTCACTTGTCATGCTGTCGATGTGTCACTTGCCGCTGCTGCTGAAATTGTGGCTCCATGTTGCGCACATGCACAGAAAATAAATGATAATCTGTCGCTTTGTTGCCTGCTACTGTCAGTGTAGGGTCACTTAGGGTTTGCATTCGCCAGATTTATGGATTTATTTTCCTTTGGCTTTCCACATCACCCAGCGTTTTCGCGTCCATTTCCATAGGCGGAGACTCCAGCTCATTGTGTGTGTGTGTGTGTGTGTGAGATGTCTCTAGTCTGTGGTATAAGGGAGCTTTAAAGGGCTGCATGCCTACAAGCAGCTGCTCATTCAAGCCAAGCAGCGTCTTCTCTCGCTGCAGCTCTGGAAGCAGAGGCAGGACCTTGCGTTTGGAAATTTCAGAAGCACATTTCTAAATGGGATTAACAGCGCTGTCTTTCACAGCCAAGGACTCGTTTGTGCATCTGGAATATCATCCGAGGTGCCTTCTGCCTTCTATAGAAGAGATGGGATTAACCAGATCGCAGAAAAGTTGGGATTTCTGAGACAATCTGCACTGAAATGCATCGGATTGCATTACAAAGGATGGAAAGATAGAAAGAAAGGCTTGAAAAAGCTACAAAGGAAACAAACGGGAAAAACAGCTTATAACAGGGAGAGGAAATGCACAGAGGTGAGTTTTCTTACGTGCATTACATGTGCAGTAGCTGAATGCGTCCTACAAGAGTTGGTGCTGCAAAAACCGCATCACAATGCAAGGCTGTGCGTTAATATTATTTACACTCTATTTCTTTACAAAACCTGTCCCAGTATATCCGATAGTAGCCAATTTCCCTGCCTAACAAGTTGCTAATCATTATAAATCAAGAGTCGCCACCTACAGGTGTAGCATACTGAAGAATAAACAATACCTTTGCTCATAAATGTATTATTTATAGTATATTTGAGCTGAAGGGGAGATTATTCATTTTTCTCTCTCAATTGAATCATGGAATAAAGTCTGTTCACTGTGCCGTGAAGAAAAAGCACCAGTGCACTAAACTGTCCGTGTCTAGCCCTTAAAATAATACGGATGAAAAGAATGCAAAAAAAAAAAAAAAAAAGAATAGTGTAATTATTTCATGATATTTCGATATAGCTCGCAGTTAGGGTAGAAGATGATGCGTTTCATGTCTGATTTGTTATATTTTAGGTTATTATATCTGAGTCCGACTCAAGATCATCTCTGGTAGCATGCATTTTCATATTTTTTTGTGTAGTTTATCAGGATCAATTTGAAGATTATGAACAGCAGTGGATTGCCCAGCAGGATTGGTTATTTCTCTCGGAATCATTTGCCCTCGCGCGAGAGCGCACGGATTGCTCAGAGCCTCTGTATCGCACTGCATGGAATTTAGCGCGTATTATGGCGTTTTAGACGCTATTTATTGAGAGGGTGTATTTTACATGGTATTTATTGTGATATTATGTGATTCTGAATGTGTTACGCGTGCTTGGTGGTGTCCTTTGTGCAGCGCTTTGTGTAACTTCGCCGCGCGCCACATCACCGGGAGCGCGTGCTGAAGTGACAGCTCCCGCTGCCTCGTGCGCGCACTTTGTCGTTAACCCTCCCGGGAATATAAGCCAGGTTTCATTTCACTGCCTCACCTCACTTTTGCTCTGTTTTTCAGAAGCATGAACACACACACACACACACACACACACACACACACACACACACACACACACACACACAGGCTGGTGAGAGAAATAAGCTTCATCAGCCTAACTTTTAACCTTAAAGGAAATCTGCACCCTGAAACACATTCAATATGCTTAGATTCAGATATTTCTGATGTGTTTAGTGACACTGCAGCTAACTTGTCGGTTAGTGCTGTATTTTCGTTATTCCTGTGAGAAGTTAGCAGCTGTGTGTCGTGGTGACGTCACAGGGTGACATTGTCATTGCTAAATAAGAGAAGAAATTTCACCGAAATTCTCAGCCATAACAGTTAGTTTCTGCTGTTAGCTCCTAAAAGCAAAACAGCAAGAGCTTCTTGTCCCACTCACCATTTTCCAGCTGCGTTGAACATCATATTAATGAGAAATCCAGCGTAGAAATAATGGTATAATACGTTAGAGCAAACGCTGGAGTCAAAGTCCCAGAATGCAATGCAGTTCTACGATGCTGTTGTGCTGGGTTATGGCTTGGCTAGTTAGTGATCTAGCAAGATGGGGTTTTCGGTGCTATTAGCATGAAGGCTGAAGCTTTGGAAGCTGATATTTGAGGAGAGTGTTTAGATGAGGAGGTTAGAGATGAGCTGGACAGAGTAAAAGACTAAAGTGCCGCTGCATCACACTCTTTAGGTAAAGATGAAGCGAGGGCCACATCCCATTGCACCACTATCAGCAGGTAGACGAACAGCATTGTGGGTAATGTAGGAAACTGTTAACCAAAGTGAAAATCATGCAACATGATTAATTTATTACAAAACAAATCTTTTGCACCATTAAAGACCACACACTGATTATGAATATTGATATGCAAGTCTTTCAAGGTGGATTTTATTTCCCTTTAAATCACCAAATCTCTGAATGGTCTGTTACTCCTGTGCAACTCATACAGACTTAAATTCATCATATTGAGCTTATAATAATTGACATAAATCATCATTGTATTGTCGTACGTATTTTTTTTTTATAGACTCCCCTCTATGAGTACTATGAGCAAAAAAAAAAACACAACTATGAAGCCAAAACAGTGATGCAGTTATGGGATTGTTTATTCTGCACCAAAGAAACAAATACGATTTTGTTCAAATGCAGATTTTGCTAATAAATATTGGTCCCTTTTGCTAACTCATGTCTAGAAACCTGGACCTGGACTAGTTTATCACCATATTCCTGCTCCATGACAGACAAATTATTTAATCAATAAAGGAAAACCACTTCATGATTAGCATCAGTCACTGTACTCAACCGCAGCAACAAGCAAAAATAGTACTCTTTTTTCTGAGAGTGTAAGGTACTATATGTATATAGTATATCTAGGTACATAAATGGAGCAGAATTAACATAATTTTAAACCTGTACTACATGCACCTGTCCAGGTAAAAGGTACAGAAGGTGTGTAATCATGACAGTGGTTATCATTAATCGGTACAGGAAATCTACTGTGCTCAACCCGGTATAAATCAACTCTGTGGTCATGACACAAGTCAGACAGTTGGCGCTTCTGTTTGACCTCTGATCACCTAGACAACAGACCACACCCCCTGACCACAATGACACTGGTGAGGCTGAGAAAAGGCAGGAACTCCAGGATCTTGTGTTGTTGCATGCTGATTAACTGAACTTAAAAGATAAAGCTTTTAAATCCAATAAATGAAATCAGATATCAGCCTTAAACTAAACTTCATCACGGTTAATGTGAGGACGAGAGGATAGTTTAGCCTTAACTGCAATTCTGCTCAAGTCTAATAGTATAAAATGGCTCTTTGGAGATGTTCTCATTATATGCAATTATTTCAGTTTGTTCAATGAGTTTGTTCAGAAGAGTGAGGAGAAACTGATAAACTCCTGTTTCATGGGAAGTAATTAATTATATTCATATCATCATCTGCCTTATTATTATTATTATTATTATTATTATTATTATTATTATTATTATTTAATACATAATAACTGCACTTTTTTTTTTAGAAACTATAGAGAAAATGGACGTTCCTTTAGGTGTGATCCATAGATTCACTATCTATGATAAAGTCATTTTGCTGTGTTTAATGTTTAAATATTAATCCAGTTTACATTTTGCAGATTGCACCTTTAAGGCATTTAGTAGTGATTCTAATTGGACTAGGTAGGTTAATTGTGAGTGGAATTATTTTAAAAATTATTTTCCGATTACATTAAAGTGTCCTCATTGTGTTCTGTATATTGCATCAGGTTGAGATTGTAATGTTACTTATTACACAGTCAGTCTTTTTATTATAAACCTCTGAAACAAAGCAGGAACAGGAAACACCCTTACACATCTTCAAAATGCTTCAGACAAGAAATAGTTCTCATAACTGCTTAGAAATGCACCAAATGAAAGTGAAGCTAACTATAGTTTTGTCCTGTATGAATTAGTTTCTCATTTAACTACTGTCTCTCATTTATCATTTATTTAGCACTGAGTAGCTACATTAAGTCAATATGTATAATTGAAATGACCCATTCAGTGGAAAACTGCCAGTGGGTTCATTAGTTCAGAAATAGTTTAGAGTTTCTATTATAGCTCTTATAGCTTTTTTCAATTTGCTGATGCCTTTAATCAACTCGCACTTTTAGAGCTATCTAAAATAAATAAATCAGAGCTCTATAAGCTTAAAGGTTTAAAGCAGAAATAAAAGATAACTTTTCTGCAATCAGAGAGAATTTAAAGCTGAAATTCATATCAAATTTATGTTCCATTTCACACCCCTCTAGGAAAATACTCACCTTCGAGTAGGTCAGTGCAATTAAGTGAATCGTATCGACTCATATAAGTCCGTAATAGCCTGACAAAGTCTCCCTTTAACCTTGTAGAAATTAAAGCCCCAGTCCTGTCGCTGTCCCCAATCCAAAGCTGTCAGAGCCGTTATTTCAGACGACGTCTCTGATTTCTGCACCGTCTGCCGGCTGTAAAAGGTCTGGCCCGATATTATCCCAGCTTTCCACTTGATTTGCTTGTGAGTCTGAGATGGTCGGTGCAGTGACAGATAAATCACAGATAGTTAGAGGCTTATCAGCGAAACACACGGATAGTTTGGCGAAAAGTGAATATGGGCATTAAAGCTTATCGCCACATTAGTGCTCCGTCTCGCACAGGAGAGCTGAATACAGAACAGCCTTCAGAGATATTTTATTGACCTACTTCAATTATGCTTGGGCTGATTTTAGAGCAAGGAACGTACTTAGCAGATTATCTCTTATGACTCTGAATGTTCCTTTACCATCTGCTTTTATATCCTTTACTGCCTGAGGCTGGAGCAGTGAATAAATATAAAGGAAATGTGCAGTAAAAAACAGTCTTCTGTATACAGTGGAACTCACAGAAGCAGACGTTGACTGGAATTGGCTAATAATAATTTATAATGAGCACGCACTGTATAATCACTGTTCTATGTGACATGACATGACATGATACGTTAAGTTGAAAGCAGTTGAGCCACGTCTAAAAGCTTCCTCGTCCGCCGTTGTCATGGTGCGTGGGCTGTAAAAGGGGACTCGGCTCGTGATCGATGTCCTCATATGTTTTCTCTACCCACAATGCCGCTGGCCTCTGACCACCGAATGGATCAATCCTGTCAAACATAACCGCTTCACACACACACTTAGACATTATGGAGCTTCATTTTAGTGTAGAGCAGCTTGTGGGAGCTTGAGGCTGCCAAACACACACACACACACACACTGAGCTATCACTTATCTCTATTATGGACATTAATGCAAGTCCACTGGGACTGTTAATTTGGACCACAGGGAGCTAACCCTTTTTTGCTCCTACATTTTTCACGGATATGTGCACATTTTTCATGGATAATCACACGATAGATATCCTGATCTTTGACCACACCCACTCAGTAAACAGTGGCATGATGCGGAGTGTTCCAGTTATCTGCAGTTAGCCAACCAAAGAAGACATGTCTTTGAGTTTATATATAAAAATGTCGGTGTGTCAGTGAGCCCTTATATGTAACTGAGAGCAGCTCTGATTGGGCGTGCCTTTAAGACCATACATGGGAATACCAAGAAGAACACGTCTTTATCATTATATATACATTTATAGTACAAATGAGGTAGTGATGTGGATCGGGTGAGAGTCCAGATGACCCAGATGTGACATAGTATTCTGGTGATGGAGAGCTGAATTTTGGGGCATTTTGTTTTATTTAGGCGGAAGGTATTTTTGAATAATTTTGGCATCTTCACTCTTTCACCTCTGAAAAGCTCTAGTAGTTCCTTTTGCATACTGTTATGAAGCAGGTCAGGTTATAAGAATTCACAAAATGTAGCACCAAGCCCTTATAATCCTGTAGAACAGTAGAAAAAGAGACACAGAAATGTTCTGGACATGTTTTGATAAATGATTTATCAACATCATCTTTCACAAAATATAAGTTTCCATGTAATACTGTCCAGTGTTTAGGACAAATTTCCACATACCAAAACACAAAGGCAATTTGTTAACATAATTTTTCAGTATTTCAACAAAACATTTTCATACACTTGATATCCATTAGGAGGACATGGTGGTGCACTGAGTACTGTTGCTGCCTCACAGCTCCAGGGTCCCGATTTCAATTCTGAGCTTGGTTTACTGTCTGCGTGGAGCTTCACATGTTCTACTCATGTCCGTGTTGGTTTACATTTACCTCATCTGGCTGCTGATTTTATCCAAAATGACTGAGCAGATGAGGGTTAAGGGTCTTGCTCAAGGGCCACCAGTGGGAGCTTGGCTTCATTTTGAACTCACAACCCTCAGATCAGTAGCCCAATGCCTTAACCACTGGACTACCACTGACCCCTGTGGGTTCCTACAGGTTCTCTGGCTACTTCCCAAAAAATTTCCCATCCAGGGTTTTATTCCTGCCTTGTGTTCAGTGTTCCCAGGATCCACTGTGATCCTGACCTGAAGATGAATAAATGATATCTGATAATTAGCATTATTATTAACAGCAGATAAGAAAACCGTGAATGAGCCATGCAGAGAGATTGAGTTAATTAATTTGCAGACCGTTTTCTCTTTGTACTTTAGAAACTACACTGTAGAAGTGATTTCTGTTCTAATTTTTTCCCCACTGCCTTTGCTATTTTATGCATTGATGCTGTTGACCGAGTTTCTTTTTCCCCCAGCTTGGATCCTTCTCATTGTGATAGAAGAGGGCTTTGCTCTGGCGCAAAAAATCAGAGGTACGGTGCACGGCATCCTCACTGCCATATCAGCATCTATATTAACCAAACATGACATTATGTAGATTGGACATTTTTGTAAAGAGATTAAAGTGTTTTCTTTGATAAGCCAGAGAGTGGCATTTAGTTATTAATCATGTGAACAAGTGTTCTGTTGACTGATGACGAAATTGCAGAATAATCATCCTGGTATGATGATCCTTCTGAAAAAAATCGATGTCAGGACTGGAAATATGTCTGCTGTATGACTGTCACTCTTTCACACCATTAGCATTATGTTATAATCTTCCCGAGTGACTAGATAAATCTCTGTAATCCTTCTTCACAGAGACGCAGAACGAAGATGGGCCGCCAGCCAAGAATGAGCAGTGTGGCATCTGGACCAAAACCATCAGCGGGGGCCAGTTCATGTCCCCCAACTACCCCAACACCTACCCACCTAACAAGGAGTGTGTCTATGTCCTCGAGGGTGGGTAAAAAAAAACAAAAAAACACCTCTGCAGATCACTACATTAGCCAATGGCCTAGTCTTTCTTTGCTGTCACAGACAGGAGTTATTAATTAACACAGAGTGATTAATGTTGACCTCAAATAAATAGCGACATCATTTATAAAAGCCTCTCAAAGGAAACTTTGCTCCACCATCCTGACCAATCAGGGCCGGACTCACATTTGTGAGCCATATGGTACTTTTTATTTATTAATTTTTTTTACACTTTCTACTAAAAAGCTGTGCTCTTCTTAATCTGTCTCAGCACTGTGTGACACAATCCCCATTTACAGATCAGACTGTTGGTGTAAGAGCGCCCCCTGTTGAACAGCTCGTAAATAATTCAGCCATGAAGAGTAAATTCATTATCATATTAAAGATACACTATATAAAGTTGATTGACATGACCTTTTGGCCCTTGTATTTTATCTAATACAAGGGGAAACTGTAGAGCTTGATTTTTAGCTTGAGCAAAAAAAAAAACAACACAAAAAAAAACCCCTGCAATTAAAAAAAAAAAAAAAAAAAAAAAAAAAAAAAAAAAAAAAAACCCAAAAAAAAAAAAAAAAAAAAAAAAAAAGTGGCAAATAGATCACAAATGCCCCAGGTACAAGGACACACAGCTAACACGAAACCTATGAACTGAAAATGACATTTTATCCTAAAGACCAAACTCAGGATTTTTTTATTATTTTCTACATTTTTTTTATTATCATTATATATATATATTTTTTTAGAAAAATCCTCAGCTTCTATTCTGGACTGGAGTATGTATTAAATAGGAATTCATCAAGATGATAAAACTGGTTTTATCTCAGGAATAAGTTGTTAAAAAAAAAAAAAAAGGATGATAAGATTGCACAAAATGACACAGAATACATTTTACGTATTAAAATAATCTGTGTGTTTGTATTTAGTAAATTTGAGAAGTACATAGTTAAATATGGAATGGTAAAGTTTTGGGAGAAAATCTCAACTAAATCATTGATTTTAAAGTGCTGTTTATCTTTAAAATATGACAGAATATGCTGTAGTTATTGAGCTGATATCTTTACTAGAGTAAGAGTATAAAATATGTACTGTATACTGTATGAAACCAACCAGCTTTGATTATAAGAATAAACTTCTCTCAGCTCAAATATGAGAGAAAACAAAAAAAAAGTAAGCTTTTTTTAACCAGTGCTGTGCAGATTGCGTTAGTTTCCTCACTGACACTTTATAACAGCTTATAAAGGCTTATTTAGTACTATCAGGTGTCAGCTGTCATAAAGGCTGAACCAAGTAACATAGAGAAGGTGTGTTATGATATTTTCTGGGCTGGCTAACTCCATGAAGCCTACTTCTGCTATATCAGAGTGAGATGATGGTAATAATGCGACATAATCTGCCAAATGAGGTTAATAGAAAATTTAAACAGAGAGAGGCACACTGAAATGTCTTTAGATCTGTCTTCAACTCGCACACAAATACATAAAAATGCAATTTAGAGGGTATAAACTGTGGTGTTAAATGGTGCCATGGTGTTGTTAAACATATTCATAAAATTCATATAATAGTAAAATATATAGAGTCATCCCCAGGACTATTGGTGCTCTTCAAAAGAATGTATAGAATTTTATTCAAAAGTAATTGTTTAAAATGTTACACAAGTAAAATTTTTGAAACCAGTGTTTAAAAAAAGGGAAAAAATAACTATGACATCTGTGTATGTTTAAGCTCAAAACATCAGTCATTGCATGTGTCATTCATTTCTGCTCATTTTCCTGAAGGATGCCAATAATTCTGCAGATGATCATATAATGAGACTTACTGCATCCGACTGTGCGCTCACAGTGATGTGCATCATTTTTGGAATACATTTCCATATTCCCATATAAGTGCAATAAAAAAGTTAGCACACATTGCATCATCTTTATAAAAGTGTGTGTGTGAGTGTGTGTGTGGGCGGAAGGTTGAATCCATTGGTATTATTATATTGACCCCCTGAATCTGTTGAAGTGTGCTTTAGAGTGATGTGAGCATGATGGCTTGCAGCAGTAAAAGGTTAAATCACACTACACGGTGCGGCTGTGTGCTTCCCACGCGTTCATCGAAAAAAAAAGAAGAAGCTAAATCCCATTTTCCATTCTCACTTCTCCAGCTTTGCCTCGCCAGAGAATTCAGCTGGTCTTCGACAAAAACTATTACATCGAGCCCTCATTTGAGTGCCGTTTTGATCACCTGGAGATAAGAGATGGTCCCTTTGGTTTCTCCCCACTCATCGATCGTTACTGCGGGCCGAAGAGCCCTGGCGTGGTCACCTCCACCGGCCGCTTCATGTGGATCAAATTCACCAGCGATGAAGAGCTCGAGGGCCTCGGCTTCCGCGTCAAATACACCTACATAGCAGGTGGACCACCGAGTCATCATCTATAACACTCAGATTACCCAAATTATTGTATTAAGGCTTGTTAATGAAATATTTGTACTGCTTTATAATAATATCACCTTATGTTGTGTTCATAAGCCATTAAATGGTGATGATGTGTTATAAAAAGCCCTAAAACCTTCACTGTAGTATTATTAAAGAGTCTTATATAGAGGTTATTGTAGTAAAGACTCTTATGTAGAAAATATGTACTAACTATTTATCAGGTCAAGTCAGTCAAGTAAAACTTTATTTATAGAGCACATTTAACACAACAGAGGTTGAACCAAAGTGCTTTACAGGAAGAAATATAGTGATCAAAGACAATGGCTTCAAAGACAACAACAACAACAGTATATTTAAATTAATCAAAAGCTAAAGAATAAAAATAAGTCTTAAGACTAACTTTAAAATCACTCAGTCACAATGTTGGAGAAGCCCTGATGCTAAAAGCTTAGCTGCAGCACCAGAAGAGCCCGATCTCCCTTAGATTTACAATGAAGAACAGATAAAAGAAGTTGAATATATGATCTTAGTGACCTAGGAGCTGTGAACAGCTGAAGGAGATCACAGATATAGTCAGGAGCCATTTTGTGCAGTGCCTTTTACACAAATATGTAAATATGCAATGAGGCAAGATTAATTAATGCTCAAAACTTCCTTTGTATTTTATAAACTTAATACATAAACACTTAAATATGAGTTAAATATCCTCTTATCACTAAGGCAAAACTATCCCAACCTATCAACGATTCCTGGGAGCTCTAGATATGAAGGCTGACATTTTAGAATGAAATGTCACTATAACGATTTTTTTCTCTCGAACAGATGACTATTTTCTTAATGTCTTTTTATTAAGCACTCTTCCTGTTTCGATTTAGGGTTTACGTGCTGTAACACTCAGTTCAACTCTTGTTAATAAGCTGTTGAATCATGTGTTAAATTGGAAATGTTTCTGTCCATGATCTAACGTCTCTGCTTTAACACAATATTACTTTTTTGGTTAAATTTTTTTAGAAATAATATATATATATAAAAATATAAGCTATCACATCAAAGAGTACTAAATATAACGATCTTTTGCTGTGCTGCTGTCATTCCAGTGTGTTAGCCTTCTGCATGTTAAACAGGTCAAATAAGTCAAACATTACACGCAGTCTATTTAGATCAAGCCTCAGATTTTCCTGCTTGAGCTTCAGTGACTGCAGCTGTTTCAAACGTGACTTTCTGAGCAGCTTGAAATTCCGCACTGCGATATCTAACTGATGCCATGTCTGTCTTATCATTTCAGACCCGGATTTTAAATTGCACGTGGGCGGACTCCTAAATCCGATCCCGGGTAAGCCTTTCCATCTTTCACTGCCCCATTCAATTCCTCCTGAAGAGCCCTCTGTGCTGTGAGGCCGACTGACAGCTATCTTTTACCAGCACTCTCCACTACTCCATCCATCATGCTGGCTATCTTTGCTTGTCTGAGATTCTGTCAGTCTTATTTTCACCCCCCAGTCTACGATTCCTCTTCATCACTTCATCTTCAACCTCCATTTGCACTCAATTCTTCCTCAACCCTTCTCCTTCCCCAATATTTCTGCTGTCTCTCTCTCTCTTTCAGTTTTTTTGTCTTTACATTGATGATTTCAGATTGTCAGTTCGAGATCAGTGGATCAGATGGGTTGGTCCGCTCCAGCCAGGTGGAAGAGGAGGAAAAAGTGAAATCCGGTGAAGCTCTGGACTGCATCTGGACGATCCGAGCGCCTCCTCATTCCAAGGTGACCTTCATTGGTTCATCTCTGTCATTCCGCACACCCCAAACCCTGGCCACCATGAATCCCAGCCTTGATTAGACCACAGGGGATTGCCAGGCCCCCGACTGCTAGCCTGTGATGAGGAGACTGTTGAAGGCGAGCTTAAATTAGCAGTGCAGAGCTAGCAGGTATTCGGCCGATGAGGCAGAAATAATGGAAGAGCAGACTCAGCAAGAGCAGGAATAAGAGCTGAGGTGGGAGGATGTAGACAGACAGAGACATGTGTAAAGAAATAGAGGCTGGAAGGATGGATGTTTGGATAGATGGTTGGATAGATGGATGGATAGATAGAAAAAAAAAGCTAGACAGCCTCTCAGACAGACAGCTTGACAGTCGAATAGATGGATGAATGATTGGACAGATGGATAAATGATGGATGATTGATGGACTTATAGAAGAATGGATAGATGGATAGGTGAATGAATAGATGGACAGACATACAGATAACTTCCAAGAAAGACTTGCAGTTAGATGAATAGATGGATGGATGGATGATTGATCTATGGATGGACAGACGAGACAAATAGCTATTCGATTCCTGAGTTTGAATCCGATTTTATTTGATAGCTCCAGTTTTGAAAAGCTTATCCAAAACAATAATGTAAGTTTTTACAGCCACTTTTACTGTCTTGAACTCGCAGCCACAAATGACTGGTATCACCGGGATTCAAGCTCATGATTTCCTAAGTAGCACAATAGAAACATTTCTGGATTTTTCTGTTGTGCCATATAGGAGCACTGCATGATAATTATACTGTAGTTATATTAAATTAGATAGTTATATTAAATTAAATTATTATTGTAATGCAAAGCTCTCAAATAAAATCCAAAGTAAAATAATAAAATATCCCACACAGTGCCCGTAATGGTCAATAGCACACAATCGCCGCTGGACGTATGAATATGCAAGTAATAATAATAATAATAATACATTTTATTTAGTTAAAGCACGTAATTATCCAACTGCAGAATCGTGTACATTTAAACGTAGGATACATGAGATGGTCAGATGGATGACAGAGAGATGCCATATTTCATTTTAATTTTATTCAGCACTGTAAAGTTCACTGTAACAAAACACTAACTAAAATCTAGAGCCCTAATGAACGAGCCAAAGTGGAGAGTCATTAAAAAAAACCTCACTATGAGTTTCGGGGATAAACACATTGAGTAATCCTTTACACTATGAAGAGAACAGTATAGAGCACTTGGCTAAAACACATTAAAGATCCCGGAGATAATGAACAGTGTCAGAAGTTTAGATAACTGTCATGGAGAACCTGCATGACATGTACAGGAAGATAAATGAATAGGTAGAACAAGCAAGTATTAGAAGCTCAAATAATTTGATGCTAATTACAAGATTGTGTATTTCTGGGCAGCCAGGAGCGTCACGAGGGTGGAAGACACACTCAGCTGGCTCAGAGTTGCCTTTGGCGTGCATAATATTTGATATATGGTGCGTATGATAATTATATTGCAAGCTGAGCCTCCTGCAGTCCTAGGTCTAATAAGCATGTAAATCCTGCTTATGTATTTCTTCTAGTTCCATGCAGTGTGTGTCGTGATACTCAGGTAATAAATCATAGTGTGATTCTCCATGTCACATATGCAAGTCCACTGCATCAGCCAGGTTGCTGCTCATCCTAAGAAGTTGTTTCATGCTTACAGATCTACCTGCGCTTTCTGGAGTATCAGATGGAGAACTCGAATGAGTGCAAAAGGAACTTTGTGGCCATTTATGACGGCAGCAGCGCCATCGAGAACCTGAAGGCGAAGTTCTGCAGCACGGTGGCCAACGATGTGATGCTGGAGAGTGGAGTGGGAGTCGTGCGCATGTGGGCCGATGAGACGAGCCGCCTCAGCCGCTTCCGCATGCTCTTCACCTCCTTCATTGACCGTGAGTATGTTTTTAATAGCTGTAGAGGAGCTATAAATGAAACATAACAGATTTCAACTAGACGGATGGATGGGCAAACCTAGAAAGACAGTTTGAGAATAAGATGGATGTGTGGATGGATGGTTTGACAGACTTATGGATAGTTGGATAGTTAGATGTCCAGTTGAATGGGCAATAAATGGATTTAATGATAGATGCATGGATGGATGGATGAGGAGACAGCCTCCCAGAAAGACAGACTAACAATCGAATGGTTGGATGGACAGATGGATGGATGGATTGATTGATGGCTGGATGGACAGATGGATTGATGGATTGATGGACTTATGGATGGATAACTAGATGTATGGATGGGCAGATATCTAGTTATCCATCCTTGGAAAGATTGAGATCAGACAGATTGAGAATCAGATGGATGGATACATGGGTGTGTGGATGGATGGATTGATAGATTTATGAATAGATAAATGAATTGATGGTTGGATGGATGGATGGATGGATGGATCGATTAATGATTTGATATACTTATGAATAAATGCATATCCATAGATGGTTAGATGACCAGTTGAATGGGTGATAAATGGATTTATGTATAGACAGATGGATGGAAGGATAGATAACTAGATGGATGAATGGGCAGAAAGACAGTCTCTGAGAAAGGCAGATTGAAAGTCAGATGGTTAGCTGCATGGGGGTATGATAGATGGATAGATGAATAGATGGATGATAGTTTGATGGACTTATGTATAGGTGGTTGGTTGGATGGCTGGTTAAATAGGTGATAGATGGATTCATAGATGAATGGCTAGACAGATAACTAGATGGATGAATGGGCAGACATACAGCCTCCCAGAAAGACAGACTGACAATCAGATGGATGAATGAATGGTTGTGTAGATGAAAGGATGGATGATGAATGGATAGATGAATGGATGGATCCAATCATTATGGGATTTGGGCAACTTATCTTAATTTGGGCAGAAAATGTTAGCAAGCAAGAAATTCTGATTTTATTTATTTAGTGCATACATACCATTAAGCTAATATCTTTCATTTATCTGTGCAAACATAATAACAATTTTGAGGAAAATCCTAAATAATGTTAATAAAGTGACTACACGTTAAAAGAAAATGCCAGAACATTTGAATTTTATGTGATGTCCTTCTTCGGTCAGTTTGTTGGCGGTGTACACATCTTGAATTTATAATGAAATGAGATTATTTACTGATTCATGTAGACCTGAAGGGTTTTAATTTTTTCATCATCACCTTATTTTAGTGCATAAATGCCCAGAACTCCTGATGCTTATCTTCTGTTTTGGATTGTTTTTCTTTGACGATAAAAATCTGTTTAAAATCTATACAATAAATAAACTGTAAAAATTGACTGATGCCATTTGCTAATGAAAACCTCCAAATAAACTTTTTTTTCCTGTTAGAAAGCTTTTGCAAATGCAAAAGTCCCTCTCTGACAGCACATATACTTATACATCATCTAAAAATTGCTGGCCATTAGTTCATGTCGCTTGCCTACCAGGCTTCATGCATGATTCATTGTTATGAATTCTTTATTTGACTTTCACACACGCAGGACCATAACTGATAACTCAACATGGCTGCATATTCAACCTGGCAGAACTGAAATTAAGACTCCAAGTATTTTATTTTATTCTATTTTTTTCCTGGCTTATTATTGGTATTATTGAAAATGAAAAATATAAGTGATTAAATGCATAGATGTATCTTCAATATACTGAAACATGGCAATAAAAAATGAATACATGGCTTGCTTGGGTGTGGCTTCCAATCAAGGCTTAAATTTGAGCGGTGATGCAAAAAAACTACTTCCCGTGTAAAACAGTCACCTTTTCATCCATTTTATTATTATTTTTTTTATTATTTACATACCTTTGTTAGGTAACGACTGTTTATAGCTGCTATAATGTAAGTGAGAACAGAAACTCACTGGTTTAGTGGACGTTCTGCAACATTAAATGTAACTACAATTGTTTAAAAAGCATAACGTGTCGTTCACCAACAAATAAACAACTTGCTGCGGTATAAGAGGAAAAAAACACTTCCGGGTGGTACTGAAGTGGATTATTTTCCTATAACTGCACGGCCCATTGTGTATTATTCCTTACTTTTAAAATGGTGAGATTGTTTTAATATTTAATTTTAGTATGTTGGCTGTTACATCAGTAGACCAGCAAGATAACTGGTACAGCTGGAATTTCTGGCAAATTTATGCCACCCACCATTCTGCAATGTCTTTAAACTATAGCATTATCTGTATATATCAAGTTATATCACAGCCTCTGAACAGAACTAGCTGGACATGACCGGAAAGCTCTAATCCAGCTCTAATCTTTATGACCCAGTATAGTTAGATTAAGAAAGTTCTGAAACCTCATTCATATTTCATCCTTTAAAGCGCTCCAGGCAGGTGGCACTGCAGCACATAGAGACATGAAATATATAAAAGATAGATCTGCCTTAGCCTGCAGCATTGCACTCTGATTTTAGCTCTCAGTTATACATTACCACATGCAAAAGGTAAAGTGACATAACAAAAGTGCAAAGGTTTTCTACCTGCGTAGTCAAAACCAGCGCAGCTTTGGGTTTGGAAAAATAGTGTTATGGAACTTTCTAAAGTGCTTAACGTGGCGTATGTACCAAACCAAGGACTAAGTGACAGTATAACTCTTAGACACTTTTTTTTTTTTTTCATAAACACCATCTATCACCCAAAGGACAAAACACTAATCAAAAAAGTCAATAAAAAAATGGACCATAAAGCACCAATGTACTGACAGTAGATAGGAGTTATGATCAATAAAGTGTGAGAGAAATTTGGGGTTTTTAGTTTGATGTGTTAATACGTTATGCCACATTGAGCTGTTTATTAAATTAGTTTACAAAAAAAAGCTTATTGTGAAATGTTGTGCTTATGGGGTCATTCTTGTGATAGTAGACAAATGTGGTGTTTCTAGGTTATAACACATTAAGACACATTAAGCTGTTTCCAAAAATGCTTAACATGAAAATTATTTTCTTTTTGAATGACTCTTTTGTCATTTGGGCAATGGATAGTGTTCATGACAAGGTAAGGGTGTGAGAGGTTTGGTCGTTGTTTTAGTACATTAAGCCACATTAAACTTTTTCACTTTAAGCATCCCCGTGTTGTTTGCTTTTAGCTCACCTGCAAATCAAAATGCAGGAATAAAAAACAAATGATCGACTAGGATAAGTTGTTGATCGGGTGTACCATATGAGCAGCTCAGAACTCACCAGCAGTTACAATCCATTCTGAAAAGTGTAAAGTTAATTAAACTTATTGCCATTACACAGCAGCGATTTCGAAAAAGGCCATTACTCTTGCTCAGCCTTTTTTTTTTTTTGTAATTGGGGAAAGGGCTAGCACATTTTCTAGGCTAATGGATCAGATTTAATGGAAAGCAGAACATCATTTATCTGCCTTTGATGAACGAAAAAAGGTAAATTAGTTTTTTTTCCCCTCAGTGTAGTCATTTGGCAGGACCTGGGGTTTAATATTTGCATTTTTTAAATGCCGTGCATAAATTGCTGATAATTACAGCTAAGCAACTTGCTCCAGTGCCAGTCTGTATTATTAGTATTAAATGGCTGGATAATCAGTGGAATTAATGCAGTAGTGTTTGGTCAGTGCTGTAGCTCAAAGCACATGACGTGACCTTCATCTCAGAGGCAGTAAACAGCATCGGAGCAGCATGCTGAAACCTGGCAGCTGCGGCTGGATTTATTGCCTCCATCAATCAAACGGTGAACAAACACCACCTCAAACTGAGTCAAATGAAGGAAAGAAAAATAATATCACTGCAGCTTGCTCTCCGTGTTCAAGACAGATGTTTTTATATTCATAATGGCTCCTGATAGACGCTGTATACTGGACGAAACGTCGTAGTCCTGTGGGTTGTGAGGTCAGTTCTGAAATGTGTTCAGCACTGAGAGCTCCGTTTGTTCCTCTCAGTGGATGAACAAAGTCCAATCTAAAGCCGTAACAGACACATTAATCTTTATAAAGTGGAGAAGCGGCTCGGGCTGTCACTGTGAATGTGCTGCTGATACGCAGACACACACAGAGAGAGAGAGAGAGAGAGAGAGAGAGAGAGAGAGAGTGCAAGCCTGATGCTCCACACCTTTCTCTCTAGATTGTATTCTCTCTCTCTCAATTTTCTGTTTTTCTCCTTTCATCATTTTCATCTCTTGATTTATATTCTACACTCTTCCGTTGTCCTTCTGGGGGAACCATTAAAGATTCTGTGTAGAACCCTACAACCCTACTTTTTTGGAAAATAAGAACCCTTATTGATCCAATAAACCATAAAGAACCCTTAAAGAACCCCTTTTTCTCAGAGTGTATGTATTAACTGGGTAAGTGTGTGGTAGAAACTCCAAATTATTGCTCATTACTGTCGGGCATTATCTGTCAGACATTTAAGATTTAGTTAAACTGTCTTGGTACTTTGTACACTCTTAAAAAGAAAGTGTTCTTCAAGAGTTTATTGGATAATTAATGATTCATAGCTTCCACGAAAGTGTTCTGGCTTTACTTACTTTTTAAAAAATAAAAAAATAAAATAAAAAAGGTTCTACTGATGCAGGAAAGACTTTGTTGTACACAGAACCTTCTAACCAGAAGGCTTCTAACTGTGTTAATAACATATAATATAAATAAGTTGTTGAGAAAAAAAAGGAAAGAGAAAGATAGAGAAAACAGAAGAGAGGATAAGAGAAAGAGAGTGAGAGAGAGAAACAGAGAGATAGAGACAGGTGTTCTCTCTTTATGGGTTCCCTCAGAGAGTTCAATTTTTAAAAATTTGTAATAAATTCTACTTCTTCTTCCTTTCTGCTTTTTGTTTCTCCTTTTCTATCTATTCCTTGTTCTCTTTCTTTTACTCCCTCATTATCTCTCGCTCTTGCTTTCTTCTTCTCTCTATTTCTCATGATCTTTTCCTTCTCTTCCATTTCCTTTATCACTCTTTGATTTCTTTCGCTCCTGCTATCCTTTTCTCTCTCCCATTCTCTCTCTTCCTGTCTCTCTCGCTCTGCTTTTTTACATTATCTTTAGTTTCGTTTCTTTCTCTCTTTTTTCCCTCTCTGCCCTTTTTCTGTTATTCTCTCTCCCATGTTCACTCTCTCTTGCTTGCTCACTTGCATTCCATAACTTTCTAACACTTATTCTTTCTTTCTTGTTATTTTCTATCCCTCATTATTCACTCATCATTTTCTCTCCCTCTCCGTTTCTCTCTGTTTGTTTGTCTTTCCTTCTGTCTGTCTTTCTCTCCCATGTGCTTCTTCTTTCTTCTAATTTATCTCTAATTTTGTTTGCTTTCCCTTTTTCCTCCCATTTCTCATTTTCCTTTCTACATAACCCTTTTCTCCTGTATATTATATTCAAAAGGGATTCAGGCCAGATTTCTATCCCATATTTTCTCATTTTAAGCCTGTCTCTCTCACATCCTTTTTTTCCCCCTCTGTCTGTTATTCTCCCTCCCATTTGTTCTTCCATTTTCTCTCTCTCTCTCTCTTTTTTTTTTTTGCTCTGGCGTTCCTTTTCCTCTTTTGCTCTTCTTACTATTCTTTCTCCTCATTGTCTTTCTCACTTTATCATTATCTTGTCTGCTTTCTCTTCCTCTCTCTCTCTCTCTCTCTCTCTCTCTCTGACATTCATTTAACTGCACAAAGCATGTTGTCTCATACACATCAGAGTCAGTGTTCATTTAGAGGCAAGAAGTGGTTAATAAGTTTGCAAGTGAAAGTGGTGGAGAAGCTGCGTGTTACGACCTCTTCATCTCACTGTCACATACACTTAACCACATTCGAACAACACATGACAGTGTGCGTACAATGTGTGAGAGCGCGCGTGTGTGTGTGTGTGTGTGTGTGTGTGTGTGTGAGTGCGTAGCTGCAGTTCGTGTTCAGCGTTCAGCAGGGTTTTGATGGCAGTGAGAGAGATTTGCTGTGGAGAGAGAGTGAGAAAGAGTGTGGAACTTAGAGAGAATGTGAAAAAGAGATGGTACCTACTTGAGATCCATGATGGAGAACAGGAAGAGAGAGAGATGAGCGCGAGGGAGAGAAGAGGAGGAGGTGGAGGTGTAGGAGTCAAGGTTCGCTGAATCAGCCAAGGTTTTTTTTTTCTCTACAGCCGACATGTCACTTTCTATTACCCACGCATCTCTCTCATTCTCCATTGCTCTCTCACTCTCTTTCACTCGGCTGCTTTCCGTCTTCTCTCTTCCTGATCTTGATAAGTAAACCCACCATACAGGTCACTGTGTAGGTGTTCAATTACTGTCTGTAGCCCATCTGGTGCACTGTACAAAGTATTGGTACCCCTCTACACTGTCTATCAAATGAGAAGCACTACCATAGGAGCACCACAATGACTTTGACATTTAATCAAATCATTCCTTTTTCAGTTTTGCATTTTAATTTTTTTATATAGTGACATTAATGAAGCCACAAGATAATAAATGAAGGTCACGGATTTGTAATGTGTGTTTAAGAGATGTAGGCTATTTTATGACACTTTAAATTCACTATTTTGAATTGTTGAATTTGGATAATTCGATGCAATCTCCTGTAAAGAAAACATGACCATGGTTTGAAGGATAATCTGACCGAGAACATATCTGATATACTTACAGCTCACTTCAAGTTCATTCATAATATTATGCATAAAAAGCATTCACTCCTTGAGCTGAGCAATGTCTCTGACTAAGTTGTGTCTCCTCCGATGTCCTCTGTGTATATAAAAAAAACTGTATTAAAGTGACTGTACTATTAATTAATAGTCATATTTATAGCCTTGAATGACATTTCATAAAATTACAGCCATAGTATTTTCAGATATATTGTTGTTACATCTGAAAATACTATGGCTGTAATTTTATTACAGCCATAAAGTAGTGCTGGACATAACGCTGCTCCTTGCCGATATCACGCAAGTTCAAAATCTTGATTACAATCTTCCATAAGTGAGACACACCTCTGTTTTACTCAAACACCTCCCCATGTGTGTAATTCTCACGCATCTTCTGAAAAGCACTTAAGTCTGTACTTACAGCCCCTGGACTAAAATTTACTTTTTTGTCCCAGACAATAAACCCATGTACAGATCACTATTCACAACCTAAACATGGACAGACTGAAAGTTATTTTGCTGTAGTTCTAATTTCTACATCTTTCTCCTCTCAGTTTTGTTGACGTTGTGGTCTTCTCTTTCAGCTCCTTGCTCTGGAAACACCTTCTTCTGCCACAGCAACATGTGCATCAACAATTCTCTGGTGTGTAACGGCGTGCAGAACTGTGTGTACCCTTGGGATGAGAACCACTGCAAGGGTGAGTTTGTTCTTAAATTAGCCTCTGCTGGTACAGACCGGACTGACATTTGTGGAATGAACTTTGCCTGTGGCCACTGTGTTATATAAGTAGATCAGGAGCAGAGTTTACGTGCAGTCACTTGGTAATGCAGAACTGTTTTGAAGAAGCTGTTCACTGTAGCTGAGCTGAGAGCTGGACAGTGACAGAAAAGAGGTCAACTGAAGTGCGATTTTTATAACTAATAACAAACCGATAGACATCAGTCATTACAATGAGATCTCAATAGCCAAAATTCTGAATATTAGAACCTTCAGAGGAACCTTTAAAGGTTCTGTATGGAATCCTACAACACAGTGTGTCTCAGTTAGAACCCTGTTGGAAGCTTACAAACTTTAATTATCCATTAAAGAACCCTTGAAAACACATTTTTTTAAAGAGTATAACCTGTCTATCTCTCTATCTGTCTGTCCATTTGTCTATCCAGCATATCATTTAACCAGATTTACATTCTTAGAAAATTAGAAAACCCCCAATGTTCTATATAGAACCCTACAACGTAGTGTTTTCATATCAGAAAATTAGAACCATTTTGGAAGCTATGGACCCTTAATTATCCAATGAACCCTTAAAGAACCCTTGAATAACTAAGCATGCAATCTATCTCTGTCTGTCGACTAACAAAATCTTTCCAATTTCAATGTCTCTGTAGAGCGGAAGTCTAAGGGCCTGTTCCACCAGATCACCAAGACCCACGGCACGGTTATCGGCATCTCCTCTGGTGTAGTGCTTGTTTTGCTCATCATCTCTATCCTGGTCCAGATGAAGCAGCCTCGTAAGAAGGTGGTGTCACGCCGTCCAGCTGTCTTCAATAAATCCGGCATCCAGGAAGTGTTTGACCCTCCACACTATGAGCTCTTCTCCCTTCGAGACAAAGAGCTCTCATCTGACCTCGCTGAGCTGAACGAGGAGCTTGAGAGCTTTCAGAAGCTGCGGCGTTCATCCGCGACATCTCGCTGCATCCATGAGCATCACTGTGGCGGCACCGGCAGCATAAAGCAAAATCGCAGTGCGCTTGGCTCCATGGAGCTCTCATATCACAACGACTTCTCTAAACCACAGCCCATGAAGACCTTCAACAACAGCGGCCTGGGGAGCTACAAGAAGAGCTGCTACGGCTATAAACAGACTCACGAGTGCGCCGAGCAGGTCATCGAGGACCGGGTCATGGAGGAAATCCCATGTGAGATCTATGGAAGGGGTGGGGCCATGGGTGGGAATGTGGGAGGGATTATCGGTGGGGCTGTGGGTGGAGCTACGGGAAGCATTGGAAGTGGATGCAGCAGCATCAGCATCCGTAACCATGGTGGTGTCCGTAGCAACAATGCCACTAGCGTACCGGATGCGAGTCAGCGCTCCATTTCCATGGATTTTTGAAAGACTAGACGAAGGAAGAGGAGGAAAAGTAAAGGAAAAGAAAAAAAAACAGAAAAGACCAACCATCACAGACTCTTTTATTGTCCATTATTTCTTGTATGTCTAGTAACAAGTCAAGGCATCTTCAAGAAAACCAATCCAGTCACCTTGATTTACTTATACTAGACATTCAGAATGACTTTAATGACTCAAACTCTTCAAGACGTATTCTTCATTTCTTCATCGCCAAAATAAACCCACGCCTTCCCGCCATGTGTCGGAACAAGTTGAGAGAGTGGAACCACAGATATACATATAATAGCACTTTTCCACCACATAGGGCGGTACAGTGTGGTGTGGTTATTAATCCGAATCCAGAATTATCAATACTTTGGTATAAAACAGTATCCATAAAAGTTTTCGGGAAGTTATGGCATGGTGCAACGATGTATGAACTTCAGAGTCTGTTCAACCTTTAACTCGCAATTTAGTTTTACATTTTTATTGGAAAAGACATAAAACAGTTGACCATACGGAACATTCTGGAATTTCCAGGACAATGCTGAAGATCGCTGCTTCATATGAGTTGGAGAAAAACCAATTCCAGCTAGCCAGGCTAAATCACGAAACGCATACTATTGTTCTACATATCACACTACAATAACTAAAATAATTTGCTGCATATTATTTTGATATAGAGACCCCTGAGTGAGACAAGTCAGTCTGACATCAGCCATGCCTCCTGGTTGCAAAAACAAAGCAGGAGTCTGTAGTGATTTTTAAGAGCAGAGCCAGAATTTATTTTCTAAAATGTTGTGTTATCTTGTAGGGTCTCAGAATCGGAAAAGTGTTCACGAACACCTTTTCTGTATCATAATGGAACACTGCCGAATAGGACACCTTTCCAAGCCAACAGAGGACGTTTGTGGTTACAGGAAGGATAACGGGTCAGAGAGGCCAATCAAAAATGCCTGTGTTTGCAGCACACATTTCATCTCAGCCACCTAGCTAACTACAATGTCAGTCAACCTGGTGTGCTAAGTAAGAATTTGACAGGCGTAGCTTGTTAGTTGGCTAACTTACATAGCTCGCCTAAAATCTAGGTCAAGAAACTAGCTAGCTAACACTAAATAGCTAGGTCACGTTCGTACTGAGGAGTTCCCTATAAGGGACATGTTTCTCTAGCTTAAAGTTAACTAGCGTAACTTTATTCAGCTAACAAATGAGGCATTTGTTATGACACCTCAGCTTTCAGTGCCACGACATCCTTGAAGTTGTAATCATGAAACATTACACTTTGAACTTTCCCACAAACAACAAAATTTCTATATCTATATGTATATGTCCCGTCACTGAAGGCTACCGCTTAGCATCATTTAGCCACTGACAGGATGCCAAGCCATAAGGATCTTCTAGAGTTACACCATTTAAAAGTGTTAGCTGAATAGCACTCCCTGACTTTTAGTGCTAATCTATAATAAGTGGATAACATTTTAGCTAATGTCAGTCAGATTCCTAAATAAAATTCTTCATAGATTCTTCAGTCCTATTATAACCACTTACCATTAGATTGCTGGTCTCTTCAGGTCCTTTTGCAACCAGGTTGGCTGTGCATGTGTTTTGGTTTACAAACACTGAAGGGGTCTGTTTAATACTGTAGTAAGCATTTTGGCACACAGTCATACTTGTGTTTTATTTTTTTAAATGGTGGTAGTCTGGCTTAAATGATGACTCTCGGTGATTGCAATTTGTGGTCTGTATTTTTCCTAGCTCCACCCACTCTTTCCATGTTTGCTTCTCTTGATACTTTGCAAGAAGAGGAATCAAATTTAACACTAAAATAATGTGGCGTTATGGATTTCTCACCATATCTTAACAGAACGTCTGGTGGAATAGCACTGACAGAGACCTAGATAGGTGAAGATGCCGTTTTGAATGAAATAAAGTGAACCTTCATGGCTGCCATATTGGTTCTCCCTCAGTGCAGTGAAATGAAATATTGCAAACAGATTCCCAAACTGTTCACAAAAAAATGCAGAAAGAATTGTCTTGCAAACCTGTTAGTTAGCTAGCTAAATTAGCCAACTGATTTTACATCAGATTAAACAGAAATAGCTAGCTTGATTAGACTATTTGACAAAATTCAGTGGTGTGAATGAGTAAGGCACCAAAAGTCACTATTTTTGGAGAGCAAAAAAGCCACATTATGTTATGGAACCAGAGGATTAGACTTTCTTTCTGTATTTCTTTCTTTTTTTATTTGCAAAGAAACCCCATTATACAGTGGTGCTTGAAAGTTTGTGAATTTTCTATATATCTGCATAAATATGACCTAAAACATCATCAGATTTTCACACAAGTCCTAAAAGTAGACAAAAAGAACCCAGTTAAACAAATGAGACAAAATATTATACCTGGTCATTTATTTATTGGGAAGAATGATCCAATATTACGTATCTGTGAGTGGAAAAATTATTTGAAACTCTAGGATTAGCAGTTAATTTTAAAGTGAAATTAGAATCAGGTGTTTTCAGTCAATGAAATGACAATCAGGTGTGAGTGAGAGCCCAGATTTATTTAAAGGAATCTACCAAAGTATGATCTTCACAACACATGTTTGTGGAAGTGTATCATGGCATGAACAAAGGAGATTTCTGAGGACCTCAGAAAAAGAGTTGTTGATGCTCATCAGGCTGGAAAAGTTTACAAAGCCAAATCTAAAGAGTTTTGACTCCACCGATCCACAGTCACACAGATTGTGTACAAATGGAGGAAATTCAAGACCATTGTTACCCTCCCCAGGATGTGGTCGACCAACAAAGATCACTCCAAGAGCAAGATGTGTAATAGTCTGCAAGGTCACCAAAGGAACCCAGGGTAACTAAAGGCCTCTCTCACATTGGCTAATGTTAATGTTCATGAGTTCACCATCAGGAGAACACTGAACAACAATGGTGTTCATGGCAGGGTTGCAAGGAAAAAGCCACTGCTTTCCAAAATGAACATTGCTGCCCATCTGCAGTTTGCTAAAGATCATGCAGACAAGCCTAAAGGCTATTGGAAAAATGGTTTGTGGCTGGATGAGACCAAAATAGAACACAAGTCGTTCTACCAAAGATTGGTTAAAGAAGAATAAAGTTAATGTTGTGGAATGGCCAAGTCAAAGTCCTGATCTCCAATAGAGATGTTGTGGAAGGACCTGAAGCAAGCTGTAGATGTGAGGAAACCCACCAATATCCCAGAGTTGAAGCTGTTCGGTACTGAGGAATGGGCTAAAATTCCTCCAAGCCGATGTGCAGGACTGATCAACAGTTAACGGAAACGTTTAGTTGCAGTTATTGCTGCACAAGCGGGTCACACCAGATACTCACATACTTTTGCCACTCACAGATATGTAATATTGGATCATTTTTCTCAATAAATAAATGACCAGGTATAATATTTGTCTCATATGTATAATTGGGTTCTCTTTATCTACTTTTAGGACTTGTGTGAAGATCCGATGATACTAAAGGTTCACAAACTAACTGTACTATATCAAAAAGTTGTTTAAAAAAGCAAAAAGCAGCAGAAGTCTTCAGGAGTAGTGTGCACTTTGTAGTGTGCACTCTGTCACCTGTCTAGGGCTCTAGTTGTGTATCTATGAGTGAAACCGGGAAGCCATTTTAACTGTGTACCTTATTATAAGACAATATTTAGGGCTCACGCTGTCGCTTAGTATTAACTCATGTATTAAATAGTCACGTTGCTTTTATGGACACTCCCTTAAACCCCTTCACACACACACACACACACACACACACACACACACACTACTTATTTGGAAGATAATAATAGTAGAAAGTTTCCTACAGATCAGTTATAGCCTAATTATTCTTTTTTTGTTGCTGGCTGTATGATTAATTAAAAACTTTTGTGTGTACATCTCATTTGCATCTTGTACATACACACACACACACACACACACACACACACACACACACACACACAGTGTCTGACTGTCCAGTATTCAGTATCCAGGTGTCACACAGACAGAGCATGGAAATTGTAAATGAGGCCAACGTGTTTGTACAGAAATAATTCCTTCTGTTGGTGTATGAGGGACGATTAAGTGGACTATATTTTCTAACCCATGAAAGTTGTATATCAAATCTATACTGCGCTTCCATTTTAGTCATGGCATTAATAACTGTAAAGATATCGATGTATGAAATGTCCAGTTATATGTTTTAATAAAACAGCATCACATTACTGGAAGTGTTTTTTTTTATTTATTTATTCACATGCAGCAGACATTTTTACACACGTTAATACACAAGAGAGTCTTACACACACACATACACACACACACACAAACAGTACTTCAGAATTCTTTACTACACCATGCTTAA
>CM040999.1:1988684-2017200 GCA_022985145.1 Pangasius djambal
TGGACCCTTGGACTGTTTTCCCTGTTTTTGATTGTTTGCCGCCTGCCCTGACCATTGCCTGTGTTTTGGATTACTCTTTTGCCTTTGCCTCAGATTATACTGTTTGCTGGTGCTCGACCCTGCCTGTTTTGACCACGATTGTAATAAAGCCTTGCGTTTGGATCCCCAACTCCGTTGTCCTGAGTCTACACGTTACAGGAGCGATGTAATGAGGATCAAATGTGTGGTGGAGAGACACCAGAATGATGTGCTTGTATGAATGTCCTGCTGAGAGAGAGAGAGATAGAGGGAGATGGCTCACGTAACAAATAATTCATAAATAAATATATATAGAAGTTTTCAATAAATGATGCTTTCACACTTGCCCTGTTTTTTTAAGTACTGGTACCTGAGCATTTTTGTGCTGATATGAAATAACTCGCCTCTTGCGATGTTCACACTGCAATCATGACAACACTCTTACCAGTCGTAGCTAGTATTGAACTTGCTCTCTACATTAGATTTATTATTATCAGAAATAAAGATTGGTGTAACTATGGTGATGAGGTTGTTTTGTCTTTGTTGTAGCTTTTGAGGCAGAAAATCAAGAGAATTCAGAACATCCACACAATGTTATTTTTTGTTACACTGCAACAGCAATCAATTATTTTCTATTCAGTATGTTGTAAATCTGCTCATATTCACTCACTAACTGACCTGATTGGTTCAGGGAGGTAAAAATGTGCTTGATGTCACTTGGCACTTTTCTGAAAACTTTTTTGCAAATTTTTATGCCCAAAAACACAGATGGCAGCATTCCCGTAGGACTACATAAAAATGTGTTCTGTAAAATGTGTGCTGACACACCAAGTGTGAAAGCAGCCGTATGTATGCGGGTGTTTACTGGGAATTCTTTCAATAGCAGCTTGAATGTCCGTTCCAGCTCGAGACACTATCGGTACAAACGCAATGATGACATCACAATCATTCTCTGAGTCCACTTCCTGTAGCTTCATTTCGGAATTGAGATGATCCATAAAGAGCTTGTGGGAGTTCATGGTCTTCCCCAAAACCATGGTGAAGACTCTGAGTGCTGTAGATCACAGAACAGAACATATAAATGTAATAAACACACGAGAACATTAGCAGTGCATTCACTCATAAAGCCATGTTCAATGGTTTATAAACTCAAAATCAAAAACATACGGTAATAAGTGTACAGTAGTTATAAAGAAACACATAAAACCATGACTGCACTGCAGCACTTCATTATAAGGTGGGGCGATATGACGATATCATAATACTGTATATTAGCATTATAATACACAATTTCATGGATATTGTCAAGTGTTGGTGATTTATCCAGGAGGGGCTGGTATAAATGTGCTAGCAGAGCTTTTATAGATAAATATATATATACAGTATATATATATAAAATATAATATAAGGTTTCGTTTTTTGCATCAGATTATTTGCTCTTAACAAATGTCTTAAAGTGGATTATTTTGGACTATTGTAGAACAGGAAAAGAGCAAAAGCACCACCAATGGTCGTTAAAAAAAAATGAAACAAAACGGCACCATAAAACCACACACGATGAAAAAAAAGTAACCTGCTGTAGCAACAGGACTGTAAATTAATGTTTATAAGCATAGTCAGGATTAAAAATGCTGTTTTTAAAAAGGAATTAAAAGGATGCTGTTGCTATTTGCTGCTAACTTACGGATTATTAATTTTCTTTCACTGACTACAATAATGCTACATGCACAAATTCAGAGCACAGCAATATAAATTCATCAGCCATGCAAAAGTATTTATTAGTTAAGAATACATACCGCGCATTTTGAAATTTTCTAATTAAAGCCCAGGTTTGTTGTGTGCTCTGCTGAGGATCAGTTTGAGACAGGTGCAGAGAGACAGGAAGGCTGCTAAATGCACTTTCACTTTTGGCCCTTATGTTATGGGAGGTGGCTTTTCTGAGTTGGACTGCCTCAGGGTATGGGGTGGCATAGTCATGCATTCATGACCCCAGGTGGATTTTGTGAATTTTATCAGTAAGTATGAGGTAGGTAAAATCTGATTTCCCTGCTGATTCTCTCCAAATTGCCCTCTTTGGCCTCCTGGTTATACACAGAGGAGATTAGGTTAGTATAATTATTGGACTCACCCTCAGCTCCTACATCGGTGCTGTCCTCTTCCTCTTGAGCCAAGTATGCTGGGTGGGCCTGAGCTGGGTTCTGCTGGCATTGTCTCCGTACTCGTGACCTTTGCGCACTCCAGGACCTCTACCATCTCTTTGGGGGTGCTGAGAGATTGCATGCTGATGGTCTTGCATTCTTCTGATGGCAGGGACCTCAGGAACTTGGCCACCTGCTTGGTGATCTTGATCACTGTCCGCCGCACTGGCTGTAGCCATCTTTTGGTGGTGCACAGGGTCTCCATCTGGTTCCTGGGGGTGGCCCCAGTATTGTAGGCCCATTTGTGGAACTCTACTGCCACATTGGTGGGAGATAATCCAAAGCACACTAGGATATCTTCCCTCAGCACATCATATGGAGGGCATAGTAAGCCAATTGGGCCTCCCACGAGATGAAGAGTGCTGTGATTTGGGCTCAGTCCCCCTTAGGCCAGCCTTCTTGGATGGCAATCTGCTTGAAGGTGTACAGGTAGGTCTCCACATCGTTGTGGGCTAGAAGGCTTTGGGCTTTGGGCATCCCAGCAGGGGTTGGGAAGAGTGGTGGCTGTGGCCATGTTCAGTCTGCAGAGGGCTAGCAGTACTTCTATGGCTGTTCAGAGCCCTAGTCCACTCCTTAGTGACTCCCTGCTGGTGCAGGTTGGTCTTGAGCATGTGCTTCAGTATGGGGCCCATGGCATGGGTGGGGTCTGGGTCTGGGCTCATGCCTGTATCCTCAAACAGTGTAGTGACTCATAGCAGTGGCAGGCAGAACACAGACACAGACAGGACTGGAGATAAAGGTGGTGTTTTTTTCTTTAAGTGAGGGGAAAGAGAGAAAATGGGAGTGCAGAAGGGGTGTGCAGTACTAGGGTGGAGCGTGGGTGTGGATGCTATGGGCCGGGCAGAGCGGTGTGGGCCAGTAGCGTGGTGCAGGGGTGGCGTGGGGTCTGGTCCAGTAGGTGGCGGGGGTGAGGGCTGTCAGCGCATCACAGGGGGTGAGCATTGCTGTGGTCTCTGTCGCTATCATTTGCAAGACAAAGAGCAAAAAAGATCAGCGTAGTTAGGGTGACAAAAGCTGCTCACTCTGCTGAGGCCGCAGTGCCCTTTTATCCTCTCCCGTCTTCTCTGTTAGGATGAGTAGCCTCAGTGATTATCGGACACCAGCCTTGCTCCATTCCGCCCTGCCCTGTGGCCATGTGCTCTTTCACGTCCACAACAGTGGAGCTGAAATGGTGCTGTCTGTTCAGCACCCAGGTGGCAGTTGCGTCAGAGCCATGCGGTAGTTTGTGCATGTGGTCTCTTGCCAGTCCTAGCTAGTGTCAGCTAACTAATTAGATCAATACATAGCGTACCTGGGAATGTCACAAAAAATAGATACAATTCTTGAGCAATGGAAAACATTTTCAAGTTAAGAATACACATCTGCTAGACACCGGTTGTGTACTTTGTTGAGGATCAGCTTAAGACTCAACTGATAGGTGGAGAGAGACAGGATGACTGCCAAATGCTCTCTGACATGGCTCTCAGTTAAATCATGCATTTATAGGAAAGCAAAACTGTAAGTGTGAATTTTAGCCTTCTAATCTTTAATATGAGGTAAAAGTACAGTAAGTGGGGTAGATGAACATTTTGCCTTAATTCACCCCTTCTCCTGATAAAGGTCAGATAGAACAATGTTACCACTGTATATGATGAAATGAAACATGCCAGTCCAGTCACTGCAGTGCTCAGGTACAGCTAGAACTTTCACAAAGCTAGATTTTTAAGTGATAACAGGACATGCAGTGCTGTCATGCACTGTTTAGATTATGTGCACAATGTTACATAAATATTGCATTTTATATTGTTACTAGTCTGCTTTATACACACCCACGGCTCATGTGAAAGGCCACAATAAAATGGGAGTGTATTGAAAGAGATACTGCTGTAGTGTCCCCACCATGTCTTGTGGAAATGGGCATAATTATAAATACTTATAACACATAACCAATGAATTTTCAAATCTGATTGGTCAGAAGGTGTTCATTAATTATCTGTTAGCAGCTCTAATAGTAGTGCAGCTGCAAATCACTGGTTTCTACTATTTTTTAATTCATTTTATTGTTAATTCACAGGATCTTGTATGGTGGATGCTAGACATAATCTAAACCAAATAATAAACAGATTGAAAATATGTTATTTAACAGAGAGAAGGTTATAATCTTTGATAAGGTAAAGTTTTCTGTGAGAAGACATTTATTTAACATTTTTGGAAGAAGCCCCTAGTGTCAGCGCTTTGTAACAGTCCAAGGTAAAGCTGTAATTTTAAGGATGGTGAACTCGTTTTGTGGTTTCTTGATCAGAAGAAGTAACTTTAATAATGAGAACACTGAAGCGTGTTTTGTCATGTTTTAGAAATCCATCAGTTACTATATTCAAGTAAAAAAAGGGGTCTCAATGATATCTTGTTATTAGCTTCCTAAATGGGTTCTACCATGAGCCCTCTCAGAAATGGAAATTCTCTGATGTAAAGCTATATGTTATTTATTTATTTAGGATGACTGATGTAAAATTTCTTATATTTCTTTTGACAGGTACAATTTTTACTGTAATTAAAATGTAGCTGATTCACAAGAACTGATTAAATTACAAAACAACAATAACAACAACAAAAAATTAATTGGTAAATTGAAAGATGCTTAGGTTGTTGATTTGAAATGCAGCATCAACAACAAAAAACAAACATCAGAAAAAAAATAAGTTAATCAACAGTTAATTAATTCTTATCTGTTTAGACAAAATTCGTATGAATTCTAGAAACCAATTTTTTTTGGTTTTCATGTCAATGAAATTCCTGTCAAAGAAAGCTCTTAGATTAGATCTATTAGATCTTGAATAAAGCCCCAGTTCCAGCTGAAGTGAAGCAGCCCCATAGCATGATGCTGCCACCACCATGCTTCACTGTGGGTATGGTGGTCTTTTAGAATCTTTTAGAATTGTAAAAAACTTATCAGTATAATTTGGGGTTAATCTTTGATCTATCTCTCTCTTTTAAACCCTACATTAGGGTCACCAGCTCTTTTTTCCTTTTTAGGCTGCCGTATAGTTAGTCATGCTAGGTTGCACCATAGTTCCTGTGTAATCTTGTTCTTGCCCTGTCTGAATGAGGAAGTAAATAAGTAGTCCACTAAAAGCAATATTGTATTGTGTTTAAGATTTGTTTATTATACCAGCTGTACGCTTGGAGCTAAGGGTTGCTCCAAGTGTACTGCAATGATCAGGTTCTTGTTCGTATACCAATGTGTCTTAGCACTAAAGTGCTGCATAATGCTACTCATGTGAAAACAATTTGGTCAATAGAGGAAATCACGTTACATCCGAAATCAAACCACACTAGACATTGTAACATCCAGCCTGGATAATTTCATGCCAGACCGCCAGAGGGTTACCTCCCCTGAATTTTAAACACCTTCTTTGTTGACCTTGCTCATTTTCTGTTTAACTGCTATAAAAAGCGCATGGACATTGACTTCTGCGCGAAGCCTTACAGTCTGTGTTGTCGTACTAGTACTTGCTGAGCTGTTGTTTTGTGGATCGTATACCAGTGAAAGATCTTTCCTTTTCTTTTCTTGTCTTGTTTTTTGCCTTCATCGGATGCTTTGGATTTGTTGTTGTTGACCTTGCCTGTTTTTCTGACCACGATTTTTGATTGCATTTTCGACTATCTTATATTTCTGATAATTTGGTGTTTGACCTAGAATGTTTTTTACCTTGCCTTCTGTCTCAATAAATCTTTGCATATCTATACAACCTGTCCGAGAGCCACTTGTCACAGACGTTGTTTTTACACACAGTGGGGTCAAAAAGTCTGACAGCACTAGTGAAAATGTTTCTATTTTGCATTCGTTTCTAAAGTATTTAATAAAATAATTTAATTACAACGATAATTATATTATTTACAACAATCTGAGTGAAACATAGAATCCACAAGTTTGTGCAAAAACTTTTGATCCATTTTATATCAGATCTATCGGAGTGTCGTCTGAGCACAAGGTTCAGTAGGAAAATCACACATATCACACATTTGCTTACATTTAAATAGGAACCTAGAAAAAGTGCAGAATCTTGAACATTAAATATTCAAGATATTGAACATTTACTTTCTTTGTTTTAAATATTTCAAAATTCTAAAACCTTCTGTTTATTTCCAATTTTAAGTGAAAAAAATCCCAGATTTTCAATGTGGTCTCAGACTTTTTGGACCCCACTGTATATTTTTTTTAGTACAGAACACAACACAGACAAAATAACGAGATATAATTAAGAACACAGCCTCAGCTTCTGTAATGTATAAATTATGTTAATACAGTATTTACAATAGTGTAGATATTCTACAGCTGCTAAAAAAGTAATCATTAGAACTCAAAGAAACTTGATTATATGTAAGTTATCGATTATCATTATGGAAATAATGATTCACTTTCACCATATTTACTACTGTATTTACACATCATTACTATAAGACTGCATTCAGAGAAATAGGGAGGCTGCTAAATTTTCACTTTCATTCTGTCATGTCTCTCTGTTAAATCATGCACTTATAGGAAAGCAAAACTGGAAGTAAATTTTTCAGCTGGTTTGATACATTTACAGTTAATCTAATCTTTACTATGAGGTGAAAGGACAGATTCTCATTATTTTATCATATATGGGGTAGATTTATCTTTTGCCTTAATTATCCTCCTGATAAAGGTGACAATACAACACCCTGTGTCTTTCAGTTATAAGAAAATAATCAATAGCAGAACAGTGTAATTATTGTTACCATCTCAAAGTTGATTATTTTCTGCTGCTGCTGTTGCTTTTTTTTCCTCATAGACCACAGAAATTTGCCACAATACTTTTAAAATTTATTAAAGAATGACATATCATACTTTTTAAAAAAATCAGTTTCTAGTTACATTTAATGTTGTGCAATGTCTGTTAAACAAGTCAGTTCATTTGAAGTGGAATTTAAAGTCTTAATATGTATTACATTTAACTTGACAAAATAGGAACCCTGTTTTAATCCCCTATCATAGTACAGTAAATTATCTATACAAGTGTAGCATCAAATTTATAACCATTTCAGATCAAAGTATGCTTATGATCATACCACGTATTATAATATTAAATAATATATATAGTGTATTATTTTAAGCCGTATTATATCAGCCAGAATATGTAATGATGTCAGATACACAAAAAATGCCAATAAATTCTTATATGGTTCAAATAATAATAATAATAATAATAATAATAATACATTTTTGTATTACTGTATGAAACTCAGATTGTTATATTTTACTCAAGAATTCATTTCTATATTCCCAGACTATATCTTGTGAACATGCACAGCCATACAAAGGTTTTTCATTTTATTTTATTAGTTTAATTTTCACAAACAGCACATTACATTTCAGCATAAGCACATGAGAATTTTACTGAATAGAAACAAAATTTCATGAAATCTTTACATACAGATTCAATCTTGTTATTCTGTTTCAACATTTTTGCCAGCCTTCGTTTTCGAGGCTTTTTAATTTTATGTGAATGTAATAAGCATTAAATATAGTAACTTAACTAAGCACACTTAATTGCACTAGTTTTGTCTAAGAAATTCTTCAGATACTACACGCTTACAAAAATTCTGACAGCGTTCTTTGTCTAACAGTTTTTTTTGTTATTGATTTCCTAAAGTGGTTCTACTTGGAACCCTCTCGGAAACAGAAAATCTCTGTTGTAAGGTTCTACATGAAACCTTTATGAATCAAAGAATCCTTCATAGTGTCAGCTTTAACCATTTTTTTTTTCTAAGAGTGTATGTTTGGATGATTGTATCATGACTGATGTCAAAATACTTGCAACAGGTTTATTAAAATTATTTTGAAAGGAAAAGTTTTAACTTTAATGAAAGTGCAGCTGATTCACAAGAACTGATAAAATAAAAAAAAAGTAATTAGAAGAATGATTGTTGCTCATTTTATGTTTGTTGTGCAGTTGCAGTCAGATTAGGTTTGCTGTGTAGTTACAGTTATATTATGTTGCTATTTGGTTACCATTATGTTAGGCTACTGTTATAGTTAACTTAGGCTGCTATGTAGTTATATGTAGTTAGAGTTATGTTAGGCTTCTGTGTAGTTACAGTTATATTAGTCTGCTATGTAGTTACAGATATGTTAGGCTGCTGTGTAGTTACAGATATGTTAGTCTGCTATGTAGTTAGAGTTATGTTAGGCTTCTGTGTAGTTACAGATATGTTAGTCTGCTATGTAGTTAGAGTTATGTTAGGCTTCTGTGTAGTTACAGATATGTTAGGTCTCTGTGTAGTTACAGATATGTTAGGTCTCTGTGTATTTAGAGTGTCATCTTGTCCTTGATTTTTCTGAACGAGAAAGTAAATTAGTAGCACAAAGACAATAACAACCAATGCACAGACTGCCACATAGATCCAACATCTTCGCCGTGGTCGTGGATTAACTGGTATAAGCTGTTGGAAAAAAGGAAAGTACAATGAAACACAAAAGCCACTGTAAACGTGTTCTCTATTCCAGAGGATACTCTGAGAAAACAATCCTTAAACAATTTTAAAATATGCAAATTGTTCCAGTTGCTGAATAATAATAGAAATTAGAAATGTAGAAATGATCATTTACTACATGTTCGATACCTACCGGGGTACTGGGTGCCATGGAGATCAGATAATCAGTGATTGATTTCAGTGCCTCATCATTGGTCAAGCATTTCAGCAGTCCAACATCTTCATGACAGAGGAAGTCTGCAGCAAACACACCTTCTGTCTTCACACACCATTTGCTCTGTGGAGCAATGTAATTTTCATCAAAAGTGTGGTGGAACACCACAAGGACAACAGGACGAGTTGCTGGGGGAGAGAGAGAGAGAGAGAGAGAGAGAGAGAGAGGGAGGATAATGTTGTGTTAATATGTTACTGTGTTACGTCACTATTTGCTCAATAAACACCAGATCCAAGGTGATAAAGTGAGGCAGGGCTGAGGCTGGTATGAGATGAATTTAAATGGCATTAATGGGCAATGAAAGATTAGTTCTTCTGACTTTGTTTTAAATTAATATAAATATTGCTTGAGTGCAATTATTTAAATACATACGGTGGGGTCCAAAACTCTGAGAGCACTAGTGAAAATGCTTCTATTTTGCATGCTTTTCTAATGTAATACAATAATTTTCATTACAAATTATATTACTGGCAATAATTTGAGTGAATAGTGGAATCTTTGAAATATTTACATGAATATCAGAATTTCTTAGTATTTGGTTCGTCCCCTTTTTGCTTTAATGACAGTGTGCACTTGAGCTGGCATGGACTCCACAAGTTTGTGTAAAACCTTGTTATCCATTTTAGATTAAATCCATTGGAGTTTCGTCTGATCACATGCTTCAATAGAAGACATTGGACATGAGGAAAATCTGACCAACATGGCCAGTATCACACATTTGCTTACATTTAAATAGGGACCTAGAAATAGTGCAGAATCTTTAATATTAAATATTCAAGATATTGAACATTTATTTTTGTTGTTATAAAGCCATATATTAAACTTCGAATAAAAATAAACTACTACGTTTTTCCTACAGTTAGCTATTTTATAGTGAGGCAGTAATCCAAAATAAACCTTAGTTTTTAAACTTGAAAAAATTATCGGTATTTAAATGAGCACAAAAAACAATCAAAAAGTATAAGTATGATTTTTTTCGTGCATTCATGACTACTTACCTCTCATCGAAAGTACCAGTTAAAGCTATGTCCCAAACTGCATAATACAATACTGGATAGCATCCTATTTTGTCTACTGTATTTAACAGTAGTTAGTGATTTTGGACATGGCATTAATTAACTGAAGGAAATCTCTTACTTGGAATATTTTGAAGAGCAGCTTCAATGTCTGTTCCAGCCCGAGACACAATGGGAACAAAAGAGATGATGACATCACACTTATCCACTGAATCCACTTCACGAATCTCAAGGCGTTTTTTCAGCCGCTCCACAATCTCATATTGGGCATCCAACAATTTCCCACTTTTATTGATTAAGAACACCAGTATTTTTGATCCTGGAGACAAAATGACACACCGTCTTAGTTTGATTACTGTCAGCTTTTCCATAGAGCTTATGAATTACTGTAGAATTAGCGGCCGCGTTATAAGCATCTGCAGCCAACCATTAGAGAATCAGTGAAACATTTACCCTTTCAGTCATCATTCGATACATTAATTTTCTGTATCTGCATCCAAAAAGAAAGATATAACTCCTGTATTACATATTATTTTGAATAAAAGTGTCATAATGGAGGAAAGACAGTTTCCAAACTCCTCAGCATTTCTCATAACTAAAAGGAAATTTGTATTTTTGTTTTTGTTTTTGGTGGAACAATCCATTTCAAATTCAGTTCTTCAAATTCAGATTCAAATTTTCAAAACACTACATCCTGGGACTTAGAAAAACACAAGGAGCACTGATCTGATCGTTACGATTTCAGCCAAGGATTCAAGAATGTACTGTTTTGAAACTTTTAACCTGAATTGCTTTTTATTCATTATATTTTGGCACAAATACAATTTCATATCCTGGATCATGAACTGAGAACTTCTGGTATGAAAAGTTGTATGAATGTTGCCTAAATTCATGTCTAGAAAGCAATTCTCCATTACTTTTTTGTAGTTCTGCTTTGTGGTCTGAATATGGGGATATTGCACCACATAAAGGAACTGAAATCATTATGGCACACAAACCGCATTCAGCAAAGCTTTATTTGGATCTACAATGAAAGTACTGCATTTCGTGACGCAGAATTATTACATACAACTCTACATATAAAAAGACATCCTGAATATATGGTACACAAGAGTCTAAAATTGGTGAATTAACAATGTCTGGATAATCTCTTTTATGCCAAAGCTGAAAGAAACAAGTGAACAAACCTTGAGACATTTTGGAGCTAGACAGATTACGAGCCTTGCAGAATCGTTGCAGTGTTTGTGCTTCCCTCTTCCACAAGACATTCCCTACAGACTGCTAAAAGACTCAACCATCTGTTTCGCTTTTGGTTACACACAGCACACCACTTAGCAAGAACCACAACTACAAACACACACACACACACACACACACACCTAACTGCAGATTAGGAGATCAAAGTTCACCTCCGTTTCTACCATAGCCGGCAAAATCCCACATGCGAAGATCAGATATCAGTGAAATATTATTTGTATTGTTTATTTAACACATACAGTCACCTCCCTGCTAAAATACATACCTGTCCTGTAAAATAAACATTTCTCACAGTGGTGTGTCTCAGACAACTGAAGAAACAACTTACCATTCCACTAACAAAAATCATTCTCATGAGAACCATTTTGTATAAAATATGAATATTTTGTACTATCCTTTCAGTCTCAAGGAACTCAGATGCCTTTGCCCAAGTCCTTTCTTCTTTGGAATATATTAATATTTTAATAATACCAAATGGACTATGTAACAAAACTGTTCTTGTATTAATGTTTTACAGCCCTCTAGTGGTCTGTGTTGGTAAAGCAAAAAGCCATAAATAAATCCCTCCTGGCAACAGTCAAATCCCACAGCAACACCCCCAGCAGTTCAAGTCACAAATATGGCTCAGCTCGACCCAAAAATCTTCAACACACCAGAACCACAAGCATCAAGACTATTTTCTGTACTGTGCCCAGGTGATAGAATAAACCTTCCCCTGGCTGTCTGAATTCAGTTCAATTCAGTTTTATTTGTATAGCGCTTTTAACAATGAACATTGTCACAAAGCAGCTTTACAGAAATAAATGGATTCACAAAAAATATATTGTAAATATTTGAATTTATCACTGTGAATTTATCCCTAATGAGCAAGCCAGTGGCGACGGTGGCGAGGAAAAACTCCCTGAGATGATATGAGGAAGAAACCTTGAGAGGAACCAGACTCAAAAGGGAACCCGTCCTCATCTGGGTGCAACGGATAGTGCAATTATAAATAAATCCCTTCTATTATTGTTTACTATAAGGACAAATAGTGCAATTGTGCAACCAATAAATTCATCACAGTTTTTGCAAGAAGTCCGGTTGGTTAAAATCTATCCACCGTCCACTGATGGAGTCCTGAGTACGAAGCTGCTCGTGGCAACCGCAGCCCCAAAGCCACTACAGTGATCGCAGTCCCAAGCCATCACAGTACAGCTCCCCATATGAGATCCCCAAACCATCTCTCCAGCCCCCAGGTGGCACCATCCCCAGCAATCCAAATGGTTCTTAGAATGAATGAATAACTTTACATGCTCGCTGTCTTTAAATGTGGGCTGAAGACCATGACCATAAACACAACAAACATTACTCATGAACATTAAGAACAACAACGACTTATTTTCTAAGTGTATTACCACTGAACCCTCTTATTGGAAGTCCTTTATCTTATCTATATTTTTAATGTTTTGGCAAGAGCTGGTCTGCAATAGCATAATGACATGTTTTCAAAGTCACTTTGGATAAATGCTGTCAAATGCTGTAAAAGTGAATATAAATATAAGCCACTTTTTCTTTTTATTATTAAGTATAAGGAATCTTAAGTATAAGGGATTGAATGTGTCTTAACAAAGGGCTTTATGATGTAACCAATTTTCCCCTCACAGTAAGACAACAAAAATTACTTCATGGAAAATGCAGGACAAGTCTGATTTATTCATTTATTGCATTCAAGATAAGGTTATTACACCAGCTGTGCACTTGATGTAAACTGTGCACTTGGAGCTGAGATTTGTCATGAATTGCAATGATCAGATCGATACACACGACTATATAAACTATACTATACAACACTATATTTCAACCCTTTTCTTCTTGTTCCTATACTAATGTGCTGCGTAAAGATACCCAGATTACTAAAAAATATTTGGTCAGTTGAAAAAAATGACGAAAATCATATTAAATCCAATATCAAACAACATTAATCATATGTTTTGTGTATATAGCATTTAGCAAAGCTGGGATTTAGTAGGATTAGAGAACACACTACAGAGAATATAATTTACCATAATCTACCAAAATTAATAAAAAGAACGGATTGACAAACCTCGCATCATCTTGAAGAGAGACAGATTGTTGTGCACAGCTGTAGCGTTTGGACGCGAGAATCAGTTTCACTTTCGATTTTACACATCACTCGACTCACATGCTTCGGTAGAACTACCTACCCTTTGCCTTTTTTATTCCATTACACTTATTCAGCTAAATTTCTCATCAAATCTTACCTACTGAAATATTACCATAAACCCTTAAAGCCATTATTATTAAGTCATTATTAAAAACTCAAACGCCTTCAGACTGTTATTTCTCAGCTACTGAATCATTTAAACGGCTCTTCAGATCTATGAGTCGCCTCCCACCGTTCACCCGACTCAAGGAGCCGACTCAAGGAGCCGACTCAAGGAGCCGACTCAAGGAGCCGACTCAAGGAGCCGACTCATTCACAAACGACACATCAGCTCCAGTTACCGCGAGTATTAGAATATGTAATCGATTCCTCTGTTAGAGAATCGACTCTTTTCGGGATCCTTTTGCAACCATATCGGCAGAAAAGTTTTTTTTTTTAAAAAGATGGCTGTGGTAAGAAAGTGTTACATTAATTTTTTTATGTCTAGATGAGTAAACTATTTGCCTATTTGTCTATAATAATGCTAACTGCTGTATTGTGAGCCAAGGAATTCGCATCTAATTAGCACACATGTAAATAACATGGAATGCTGTGGCCTGATATTTAGCAGAAAAAGTCAGTAGTGTATTCTCAAGCATATTTTAATGCCTCTTAAATAATATTCTCTGGCATATAACATTCACCCTCCTGCCGTCTAGCAAAAGGTATCGAAGCATTCGGGCCTTCACAGCCAGGCTGGGTAACAGTTTCTTCCCCAAGCCATTAGACTCCTCAATACCCAGACACTGGACTGACATCAACCCACACACACACACACACACACACACATACTCATGATCAACTGAACACCACTCCACTCCCTTTGCAATATTTGTACATTTCTTTCTTAAATTACTGCTAAAACACTGTTCACAATATACCGTATTGACCACCTGCACTCTTGCTGCTAAAACTGCATTTATCACAATAAATGCATAGCATCATAGTATGGTATGTTTCCATTTACAGTATTTTACTATTATATTGTTATAGCTTTTGCACAACCTGTTACATATGGCACTCTGTCCACTTTATCCACACTACAACTGTGTCCTAGTCGGCGCTGCGCTGTCCTTTACTGTGCCTACTGTTTTAGGAAATTTATACTTGTCTTGCTCTGTTTGCACACGTGCACTTTATGTAGTTCTGTGTAGGTCTGTGTAGTTGTTAGTTAGTTCTGTGTAGTTTCATGTAGTTTTGTGTTGTTTCATGCAGCACCTTGGTCCAAAAGGAACGTTGTATACTGTACCAGCTGTACATGGTTGAAATGACAATAAAAGCCACTTGACTTGATTTTGTGAATGCCTGTTCATATAGAAACGCATACAATAGTATATACATTTTATTTAACAGTTCAGTTACATGCATATAGTTATAAGCCATTCATTTCATTTTAGCCTTAGCATGTGAACTATTACTGATTAGAGGCAAAAAAGATTTCATAAGAGCTTTATATACAGCTACAATCATATATTTGACACTTTAATATTCTCATGTCTTTGCCTTTTAATTTTTAATGTGCATTAAATTTAGCCATCACTATAAAGCTAAGAGCACCAGTGGTTGGTGTGTAGCTGTAGCTAATTTACAGAAATCAGGTAAATGTATTGTATGAGGAATTCATGTTTATGGTAGTATTAGGTTGCGCTGTAGGTAGAATATGCCTTTGCCATTGTTTTAAGTAAAAGATAACGCAAATGACTGTCGCTAATAACAACAGAAAAAAAATTAAAGTGATACAGATGATGAGTACCAAGGACCTACGGGATCTCAGTGGTCTGGTTAAGTCAAGCTGTTGAAAAAAAAAAAAAAGACATTGAGACACAAGAGTTATACACAAGTACTGATTTGTGCTGATAGCTCTGGTTAAAAAAAACAAAGAATGAAAATGTAATAATGGCAGTTCGTGGATAACTGGTAAATAAATGCTGTTGTCTCTGTCTACCTGGGTATTGGGTGAAGCTCCAATAGAGGTCAGATGTTCAGTGATGGTTTTCAGCGCCTCATCATTGCGAAGGGATCTGAGCAGTCCCAGGTCTTCATAACAGAGCAAGTCCACAGCTAACACATCATTCCTGTTTACGATCCTTTGGCTCACTGGAGCAATGTGATTCTCATCAAATGTGAAGTGGAGCACCACGAGAACAACAGGCTTACCCGCTGGAATAATGAGAGATTAACAGGGCAACATTCTGTTAATAAAGGACACTCTGTTTTCTCAGAAAACACCATAGATGGAGGATGGTTTGCGTCAGAAAGAAAGAGGAGTTGTCCAATGTCCAAAGAAAATAAATTTAATAAATCTACTTCAGTTTGCCATTTTTTATTTTTTCTCTATTCCAATTTTCATTTTTAAATTATAAAGCTAATTCTCCTCTTCTACAGCTTATTGCTGTAACCAACAATGAGTTTAGAGGCAGTACACTGTATAAGCACCAAATTACAATCTGTTTCAAAACTAGAAAGGTCAATGCAGAATTTGTACAAAATAAAGAAACCTGTGTACTTTATCCAGTACTATGTACCTTTATTTAGCATTACATGGCCTTAGGTTATAAGCTTCTATCTCCCATTGGGTTTGGGTATTAGCGAAAATGGCAAACTGAAAGAGATGAACATTGTACTATCATAATTAATAGCATATTAGATTTTTACATGACTTATGGAGAATAGGAGACTATGCTGGCTTTATTGGTATTCTATTTTGCCATGTATGTGTCAGCGTGGGAAAGACTGTGAGTCGTCGCTGTGCCTCTAAATTGGGTTTTTCTGCGTATACAATACTTTCACACCTCAGTTTTAAGAAATCATACATACATTTTACCAAAAAGACATGAAAATGTTTTTATGTTTAAATTGGTGGCACACACAGCTAGTCTGTCTAAAGATTTCTAAACCCTTGCTAGCTAAGTGTGATTTCCTTACAGAGTTAATATTTTTGAATAGCTATGCGCTACAGTGAAGCGGACATAAGTCAGTTTATAATCATGTACCAGCTGGCAAAATGTCTGCAATGCTCCTGCGCAGCATTATGAAATCTTTAAATTAAATTTTGTCTCTTTTTATTTTGGGGGGCAACATTAAAATGCTAGAAGTTTAATTAGATACATAGAAAAGGGAAACAAATTTCAGTTCAGGAAAGTCTGTAGTTTTCAGAACTAGTAGAAAAAAATTCAAATTTCACTGTGAGAAATTTTCCCAGGCCACCACACATATAATCTAATAGATTACTCCTTACTTCTAGGGATCTTCTGAAGAGCAGCTTCAATGTCCGTTACTACTCGAGACACAACTGGGACAAAAGCAATGATGACATCACAGTTTTCCTGTGCAGATGCTTGAGTGAGCACAAGACGTTGCTTCAGCCGGCTTAATATCTCTTGATGGATATTCATGGTCTGCCCAAGTACCATCATGAAGAATGACAGTTTTTTGGAATCTGTTGATAAAACGACACTCAGTTGCAGTATAACCTTCTGTACAATGGTGAGCTGAAAGTTAGCTGAAAGTCTACAATGAAGACTAAACAAGCCTGTTTTGCTGAATAAATTTTAAACTTTATATTAATTGTTATACTTTATAACACAAAGTATTTTTAATTAATAAATTTCATTAAAAAATAAAATGCATTTATTGAAATGTATTTCATAACTGCCTATTTTTTATCATTCAGGCACAAATGGAACACACTACACTAGGGCCTGAATTGAGAACATTTGCTCTAAAAGGTCAAAGTTAAGAACAAAGAACATCTGTCCAGCAGTTACTGAGTGTTGGCTGTGGTCTGAAAACATAAACCAAATTATTATGGCACACAAACCACCTTAAATTTTATCAGATCAGTCCCAAACATAGAGATAGGCTTCATCTAACATCACCCTCTGTCCCTACTACAGGTATTCCTTCATAGAGGATTCCGAGTAGAACCGTTTTAGGAAGCTACAAGCCCTTAAGCAACCAAAGAACACTTGTGGTACCTTTTTTCCCCCTAAGAATCCTTAGCCAGGGCTTATTTGTGCCTTTTAGTTACATTTGTTCGACTATTCATGATAGTATTTGTACATATCTGATATTGTACCTTTAGTCAAAAGTGAAAGCTGTTATAAAATCCATGTGCGATCACATCTGATTCACCTGAGAACAGTAGTCTCAGGTTCTTTTCAGGTGAACATGCGAAAGCAGTCAGCTTTATAGAACTACACAATGGAGAACAGGTTGAAAGGAAATTCCTTATGTGAAAACAGATTTGCGATAATGAGGCTTTCCTTCTTATGAGCCGAGAATATTTCCTGAGTACAGACTTTAGTATTCAGTCCAAGTGGAAATGGAGATACAGCAAAGATTATAGCAGGCTCTCCTTTTTGAGGAGGCTCACAGTTTTCGGTCTTGAGCAGCCATTTTATCTGTTGTCTTTCATGGCCATGGTTCTTTTCTATGCTGTGGTCTGCTGGGGCGGTTTAGCGTCCCTGCAGGGAACTGCAGAGTCACAGGACTAAATCTCTAAATCTAAAGCTCATTAGAGGCAGTGACAGAGAAGAGAAGCATTTTTGGAGAACATTCTGAACATTTCTGCCCACATACTCCATGGTGTGATATCCAGGACCATGTTAAGTCACCAGATCATTTTACTAATGTGACTTTCTTTTACTCAAAGGACTGGGGATTTTTTTTCTACCCACTCCTATCAAGTTCCACAATACTTCCTCCCAGTGTGCTATCCTGCCTCCTGTTTACAGTATCCATTTTACAAATTATTATCGGGCAATACCACTCTTTTTTCTGCTTAATTTTTGTAAACAGTAATGTTTTTGCAAACATATGAAGATTTCCTGCTGTCACACTATTACTTCATAGTAATTAGGTGTACTTATTCTGTTTATTTAATATCCTGTGCTAATCTGCTACTAAATATCCCCTTGGGGATCAATAAAGCCCATCCATCCATCCATCTCCAATCTTTATTAATCTAATTGATATTATCTAATCTAGTCTGATGTATGTTTTTCTTACTGTGTCATGGCGGAAACACAGTGTGCACCTGATATGACGCCCAACATCTTTTTCTTCTCCCGTCTTTTTAACTGTTAAATAAAAATATTGTATTTGTATTTTTTTAAAGTAGCATGCCCCAACTGGATTATGTATCTCTTGGTGCTGTGACACACTTTGCTGTAACTGCAGCTCATTTCCGAATCACACCACATACAGCACTGAGAATCCATTTTATCTGATAGTAAGAACAATTTTTATTAGTTAAATAAATTTTATTAATACCTGAACTTCAGATACATATCATGCTCATAATACATTTTTTGTTAGCTACTACTTTTAAAGTTAGCCAGCTTATATGAAATTAACTTTTTGATTATGGAGGATTCAGGAGAATATTTGCCTTTTTTTTTGTAAATACATGAAGGAAAAGGGCACAAACATGCATTTATACCCTATGATACAGTATACAGTATATGTTTAATATACTTCCAGGCAACTATAATATGGGACTGGGTTGGACTAGCTAATGAATTTATATTTAGTGTATGTTATGTATATTCAAGTTAGATAGCTATGTGTGTCAAGTTAAATCTGGAAAAACCTTAAATGTATAGCATCATTTACATAATTTCTAAAACAGTGGAAGAATCTACCAGATAAAATACGTTTATTCTTGAAATGAAAAGAAAAGCCACTGGTATGTGAGCACGCAGGGCAGCAAGTGTGTGAGTACCAGCAGGCCACAGTTCTTTGTTTGCAAGCTGGACTGTGCTGTTCCTACTCAAGTTGGCTTTGTGGTCAGAAAACAAGGGAGCAAGATGGCTAAGATCTGCAGAGCTGTATCTAATGATGTATCTAAAATGCATGTTGAAATCGTTTAAGAACAGGTGGTGAAAAGCAGCAATGTGTTCATCAACTCTGTGAGACGCTGCTCAGGATAAAGACTCATCTTCTTCATCTTGTTCACTGACTATAGACTTTCATGAGAACGTTTTACTCACAAGCTGTTTATCAGCAGCACGTTTAACTTTCATACGCAAATTAGCCTTGTGCAGTAAGCGCATTTTGCTTTAATATTGCTGTTGAATTGCTATGTGAAATATATACTTTGCTATGTGAATTGAGTAATTTAGCAATATTGTCTGTAGTTTATGAGTACTTTATAATGTTCTCAAATGTGCTTATTGACTTCAATGCTGACTGTGGTAATTTATATATAAAATCAAGTTATATATATAATTATATTTATATGGTTTGTTATTTTTATGGGTTATTAAGCTAAACATATCTGACTGAAGCACAGTGAATCTAAGCAAAATGTATAAAGAAGACTAAGCTGTTGTCTGGAAAGTTTTTTTAATAAATTGCATCAGTAAGCAAATGCAGATGTTTTGAGTTGTTCCATGCGCCCTCTAGAGGTCACTGAAGCCTTTTTGCAAGTTTGGGCAGACATTGAGGCTGAAACCCTTTGATAACTTGACAATGAGTAGTCCAGCTGTGTAGCTTAGCACCTAAGTTTTTGGCCTATTGACCCAAAGGTTGTGAGCTTAAATCCCAGAGAGCCCTGCTGAACCACTGAGTAAAGCCTTTATCCCTCAACTACTCACCTCTGTGCTTACACTGGAGTCAGCTGCTGAGTGAGTAAATGTAGAGACCATGTAAAAGTCCTATGCTCATTATTTTTTAAATGTAGTTTCATTATTTAAGATAATATAGTACATAATACTTTTAATCAGAAGTAATAAGGGTTTTGTTTTTAAAAGGTCTTAGAACATCAAGAGTGCGGCGAGCCAGAGAATTAGCAGGGAGGGGAAAGCTCCAGAAACACACCCAGCACATACCTCAGCTGTGAGCGTGAGTCTGTGTTCTGAAAAAGTACTAATGATTATTACTGACAGAATAATTATAATGACCAACATTCAAACAACATTATGAGGGCACAACACCACACCTGGAGGTCCACATAGGACACTATGAAAATTCCTAACTTGTCTAATTAGCCAAATTATCCAAATCGTGACTCTTTTGAATGATTTTTTAAGAAGTGGTATTTTTTTAAAGCTCCTTATTCACCACCACTGATGCGTGATAACATGTTTGACAACTCATAGTTATGCTACGAGTACTATGTGAACCATTCTATAGAGCCATTATTATTTTAGATTTTTTTTTAGCTTTTTATATATTACATATATTTTTATGATATTACATACATAATGATTACATTATATATATATATATATTACAGGTTTAGTATAATTCATGTTAATTATGGTTCCTTTGTGTTGAGGAATGCATGCATACCTCACGCACACTTGTTTTACCTGCTGCCTGTTTTGTTTATGAAAAGGAATAACCTTTAGATCACCACATTCATGTTTGTACCTTAAAACTTCAGTTTTCCATAATTCACTGAGAGGTAAATATGTTATATTACATTCTGTCTAAAATACAGACCTAACATTAAGTGGAAATCTGTATGCTAAATATAATAGAGCAGCTGATTGCCTCAATAATGACACAAAATCCTGATAAAACACAGCAGATTGCCATTAAAAAAAAAAAAAACCCTCACCAGTTGAGCATAACATTGTAATATAATATGCATCATAATATATTTTGCATATAATCAGAATGCCAGTATGTTATATTTAACATTTCAGTATTAAAATGGACATGACTGCATATGTATGATATATATGATAAGCCTAATAAACAGACTTTGCAGTGATCTTCAAAAGCTGTTTCTCTGATCATATTTCCCACCAATAACTGATACCTAAACCTACCTCGAGTGCATCTAAGCGCATTAGGGAAGCATTCTTCTGTTTCACAACAGGAAGTGGTTTTTTTCTTTTTTTCTTTCTAACACTTTACATTTCTGTAGTAATAATAATAATAATAATACACCACAATATCTAAAAGTAAAGTCCTATTTTACTTAAAGCCACTCATTAGAGTCTAGTTAAGAACATATCGTTAATATAATTCTTATAATGTATGAATTATTAAGTCTTTTAACAGGCTGCGTGTAAAGAACACATCCTGAAAACAACTTAGGCTTAGATCAAGTACATCCCTGCAGTCTGATCTCTTTTTCAACAAAGATACCAAAAATATAAAAGCTGTATCCTATTATGAAATATAATTGTTTGACAAATGACAAAATAATGACAAACCTTCAGGCATTTTGAAGGGAGACAGATTACGAGCAACCGAACTTGTAGCAGCTTGCAGTGTCTCTGACTGAGGAGCATCAATTTTAGTTTCATTCTTTCTTCCACATCAGAAAAAGCCACGACTTGATGGGGGCGGCAGAGCATGTGAACACCAATCAGAGCTAAAGCTGCGTGGAATTAGTGTAATTAAGTGTAAGTAGTGAACATCTAAATCATAGAATGGCATAATAATAATAATAATAATAATAATAATAATAATAATAATAATAATAACAGTTGTGTAGATGTCTTTGATCATAAAGCAAAATCTGTTCTAGGCTGTAATGTAACAAGATTTCTGAAATTAATCAGAAATCTCAAATGTAGTTGTAATTAGTTTTTGGCACACAGTTCCAAATTAATCCAGATTACAGTTTACACAACTGCAGATTACTTAATCAGAAGTTTACATTCATTTGCTATCAAACACAGCAAAATCCCTTTAAAATGAACAAGATATAAAGTTGTGTTAAAGAGCTATTTTTGTGTTTGATCAGTGCATGCACACCTCTCACTGTTCAGTGTCACCACACGAACATGTTTTACCTGTTCACTGTTCTGTGAATAAACAGAGTTTAGGCCGCCACCTAAAGGTTTGTACCTTATAACCCCAATTCAACAGATTTCACTAAGAGTTAAGATAAATACAGCAAAATTGAAGTTGTAATTTTTTTTAATAATATAAGTTTGTGCAAATTCACCCACAGAAAGTCACTACAACTATCATTTTTTGCCAATAAAAGCGATATAAAGGTGTGCAGTCTGGTCATTTTAATAGTCGACAGTCAAATTGAGTGAATATGTTAATTCCTGGTGCTAAAATTTAATCAAGGAAACAAAATACCAATGAAATTCGATTTTCTCTTAATAATGCAAATAAAATGGAATATTTTGTGGCACAGCATGAAACTCATGTTCATGATCGTCTGATATTTCATTAAATAATAATCAATACAGAGATGCATATAGTCAATCAGACAAAATTGAATTCTTTATTTCCACAAACATAGTTCACAAATAACATATTACAGTATGGCATAAGTGTGTATATATAGTATTGTATATAAAGATACAATTATATAATAAATAGTTGGGTTCAACATTATTTAATTCATCAGCCTTCATTTTGTCTTTTGAATCAAATGTATATTTAATGTGCATTAAATAAAGCAATCAGAAAAATAAAGCTAAACACACAGAGGCTAGTTTACGCTCACTTAAAAACACTCACTTCCTTGTATGATCATTTACATGCATTTACAAGATGTTTATTAAATACACTTACAGATACCATTTATCACTGACAGGTCATTTCTTTTCATAATGAGACCTTCTGAATGCACTGGTCAAATTTTCTAATTTTAATGTTGTTTTATCTTTGACGCTGTTGAAATTTAGAGTAAGTAAGTAAGTTATTAATTATAGCAAGCTATTAGCTAATAATTGCTAGCAGAACATTTATGCTAATGTGCTAATGAACTCTTTAGCCTCTCTTTCTTTCTTTTTTTTTTTTTTTTACTTTTTTTTGTTGTTGTTTATCATAATGAGACCTTGATTATAAGAAAGATATTACATTTGTTGGTTCATTAGTTTATGCGGTTTAAGGTCAGATTAGGTTGCTGTTTAGTTACAGTTTACCAAAACAATCAAGGAATATCACAATTAGTCCCACAAGAACAAGTAAACCAACTGAAATGAGTGCAAGCAGCCAGCAGGGATTTCGGCACCAGTTTGTTGAATCAGGCTGTTGGAAAAAGAAGTAGAATTAGTGCAGTACAGTAAAAGTGTTTTCTGGCTCGGTGTAACTGAACTAAAACTGAACTAAATAATGGTGGAAATTGCATGCTGTTTTCTTTGCTAGCCGTTCAAAACCTACTTCTGGTGTAGCGCCCATAGAGATCAGATGATCAGTGATAGATTTCAGGGCGATGTCATTGTGCAGGCCTCTCAGCAGTCCTACATCTTCATGAAAGAGGACGTCCACAGGAAACACACCTTCCCTCCGCACAGTCCATCTGCTGTCTGGAGGGATGTAAGTTTCATCAAACGTGTGGTGGAGCATCACGAGAACAACAGGCTGACTCGCTGGAAGAAAGAACGGTAAAAGAGATAACATTGTGTTGTTAATACAGGATTGCCAGGGTGACTCCCAGCAGGTTTTTCTCTGACCCAGTCTCCTGAACCAGTAATGATTTTTTTATGTGTTCAGGACTGTACACCATTAGTTTGGTTGATGTTATCTCCCATACCACATACCACTATACATGCTGTAGTTTGTAACCTATGGTGGTGTTTTATTTTGAATATTATCACTAATATAGTAATAATAAGTATAATATTGGACATCACTCTGTACTCGGAATTTGTTGAAGAGCAGTGTCAATGTCCGTTCCAGCCCGAGACACGACAGGGACAAAAGCAATGATAACGTCGCACTCCTCCTCTGAAATAACATCACTGAGACGAATACGTTTTTTCAGCCGCTCTATGAAGTTGATTGGGGCGCCCAGAGCTTTCCCCGTTACCATCATGTAGAACTTCAGCACCTTTGCTCCTGGAGACAAAATGACACAATGAATGTTTAAGATCAATGTTTAAGATCAGTGGTACTTGTACATTTTATATACAATTAATATTCATTTTAGAATCCTGTAAATTCTGTATTATAAGGTATTTTGAGTAGAGAGACACATTAACTCATTAAATATAAACCTGCCATTATTTCGCTAGTTAAGTGGAAATTCTGCCCTTAATTTAAATACAGTGATTCATGAATGTTTTTTTCCCCCCAGCGTGCAAGTGTTCCTAATAAAGTGGTCAGTGAGTGAATATGGGTTTAGTGAATAGCTTTTCTCAGTCCGAGAAACCAACAGGATGTGGTTTTTTTTTTCCTCTGGTGGTTTAGATAATAACTATAGCAATATGTCACAATGTGTAAAAGTAACTGTAGATTTTACTTTGCCTTCTTGTGAAATGAACATTAATTAAATTTTTAAAATACAAATTGTCCCCGAAGTCTCCATACATGGGGGAAATGATCTCTTTAGCAAAATGTCTTCCAAAACTTTTCATACTCAGTTTGTAGTTATATATATTATTATATATATATATTATATTATATATTTTTTTCAGATAGCCTTTAAGAATGCCGTTGAAAAACGAAGAACGTTTTGAAATCATTCTCATGGCTTTATCAGGAAGCTGTCACAAGGTTGTAACAGACATGTAATTACACGCATAACACCAGATATGATTACATTACATTAATTGCATTTGGCAGACACCCTTATCCAGAGCGACTTACAATTATCTCATTTATACAACTGAGCAGTTGAGGGTTAAGGGCCTTGCTCAAGGGCCCAGCAGTGGCAGCTTGGTGGTGCTGAACTCATGACCTTCCGATCAGTAGCCCAACGTCCTAACCACTGAACAACCACTGCATATGATCCTGATGGGAGAGATGACTCCATGTGTGTGTTCACAAAGAAATCATACAGAGGATGTTTTGCAAATAGTCACATTTTGCTAAAAAGTGTTAATTTCCCCTGTGCATGGAGACATTTATGTATCGAACAGTTGCCTAACAGACACTGTGTGTTAAGAACTCATCGTGAAAAGGCCATGTACCGCAACAACAACTTCAGTCTGGTGTAGAAAATGCTTCTGCACCATAGCTGTGAAAACAGCTGCTAAGAAAATTAACAAAACATATGACAAAGAGACAGACTGACAAACCTGAAGTCATCTTGAAGGAAGACGAATCTCAAGCATTCAAATGTCTCACAAGTTTGCACTTTGTTTTTCCTTCATATGGCTGCCGAAGGTAATCATTAGTTTCACTTTCACTTTTACACAACGCCCTGCCCTCTTGCTCTTTAGTGGACGCCTTAGGATGAAATGTTTAAGTTAAATTTGTGAGTGTGATTAAATTCTACAAATAGTTTCTACTTTCCCCTGACCAAACCCCAAACCATTTGCCCTGTTAGAAGATCCAAAACATTTTGTAGCATATAAAACTTTTCCAGTTTATTAAAATTGCAGTTAGATTCAAGCTGATATTATTTATTCTTATTTATGTTATATATATATATATATATATATATATATATATATATATATATATATATATATATATATGATTATTTATTCACAAAAAAAAATGAGTGAAAAATTAACTAAGTCAAAATAATAAAATAAAATAATCAGTGCTGTAAATGCTAGCACACTTTGATTTTATCCTCATGGTTAAATTTACTAAGAACGCAAAGGTTGAATTTTTTATAAAGTATACTAATATATGCTGGTTTTTGTAATGTCTCTGTAAAGACTTGTACATTACTAAGCTGGATTCTAACGTCTCTTGGTCAGAGGTTTCATGGGTTCTTCCTGTTTCTTATTACTAGTTCCTGTTTACACTGTACGCAGAACCTGTGTGTTTCAGCTTCGTTATGCCTCTGAGATGGCAGCCACCTCTGACTCAATGGAGTTGCAACATCTAATCTAGTGTGTTGCTGTAAAAGCCCAGCTTAAACCACGTGGCCTTCATATAATGTCTATAAACACGTACCACTCTGTCATTTACAAGTGGCATGTTTTTTACACACAAAAGAAAAGGGTTCTTCATAAATTAAGGGTTCTCTGCATTCTAAAAGGGCCTTTCTGATAAAGAAACACTTGTAGGGTCTTAAACACAGAACCAACGAACGCTTAAGGATCCCAGATTTGTGTGTAATGCAAATATTAGTTTAAAAAAGAAAACAAAATCTGGGATTGTTAATGTGATGTATTTTGAGAATACTTCCAATGTTGCAGAAAAGAATATAATTAATAGCCGGTGCTCCGTATAAATGGGTTTTTTTTAAAAATTTGTATCAGTGTTTTACTGAAGTTTTCTGTAAGGAGATATTTATTTAACATAAAAAAATGCCCATCATCAACTCAGAACAAGTTTATTTCTCATATTTGTATATAGTCTTTTGATGAAATAAAACAATTAAGCTGGAAAAATTATATAATAAGAGTATATCAGAGTATATCTTAAGCTGAAAGCTAAACAGTCATAACATTGATTGCTGTTAAATTATGTACAACTATCTGTACTATTAACTATCTTTACATATCTAGTCTTAATTTCCATGAAAAAATTATGTCTGGACAATGAGAGCTGCAGTGGTGTAATTAGATACAGGGCAATAAAACTTCAGGGAGAACTTCATTTCCAGTTTAAAACTATCCTGACACTTTCTAAATCATCTTGATGTCTTGCAAATACTTTGCTGTTGCTTCCAGTGCCTTTGTGTTACATTCACATTTCAGCAGTCCCTGGTCTTCATGAAAGAGACAGTCCACAGTAAATATGTTGCTCCTGTTAACAGCTCGTCTGCTTTCTGGAAAACTGTAATCCGGATCAAAAGTGTGATGGAGCACCACAAAAACAACCGGCCGGTTTCCTAGGAAGGAAAATATAATAACAATATAATACAGTAAAATTTTCATTTTCAGCAGAAATGGCTGTTCATTTTTAAAGCACCTGCCATGAAAAAAAAGATTAATCCCTCTGTTTCCTGTGAACAATTACCTGGTATATTTTTAAGAGCAGCTTCAATGTCAGTTCCAGCGCGAGATACAATAGAGACGAAAGCAATGATGACATCACACTGACCCACAGAAAACATTGTGTCTTGGGGACTGACACGCAGTCTTCTCAAAAAGTCCTCATGACAATTCATGGTATTTCCAATGACCCTCTTGTGGAATTTGATCGATTTTGACCATCCAACTGAAACAGAGTTAACAAAGTGCAAGTGCATACATGTTTTAGAGAAGTACAGAAAATGGCATATATTTCCATTTAAATTTTTTAACTTATATAATATATACTGTATAATCATCAATACATGATTTTAACTCGACAGAGCAGGAATCCTACCTTTCTGGAGTATGGAACTGATCGATTCCTGGAAATCAGAGAATGAAGATTAAATCAATCAATTTTCTGTTTCTGAAATACTCAAACCAGCCCATCTGGCACCAACAGTCAGAATGAGGTATCTCAGTTACATGGCAAGCTGTGTTTCGGGTTTTTTTGTGTGTCTTATTAACTTCAAGAGAGACGTGCAGTAAATATGCTTTTCTAGGTTAAAACCATACCAACAAATACTTTAGGAGTCCCTGGTCTTCATGATGGTGACGGTCTACAGCTCGTTTGCTATCTGGAACCACGTAACCTGGATCAATCACATCACATCAACAGATTAAGTTTTCCGTTTGGAGAAGTTTATTTAACATTTATGGAAGGAGTTTCAAGTTTTACAGATGTTCCGCAGCATTAAATGTAATTCTAAATGGATAAAACACATGATGTGTCATTCTGTAATAAATAAAACATTAAAATCGCTGGAAATTACTGTGGTATAAAAGGAATGAAACACACTGGAACGCGCTGTTATAGAAAAATAACAGTATTATGTGGTATATAAAATAACAGTAGGTGTTAACGTAACTGTGGATCATCACACTATCCAATTGTTGATTATTTTCCTGTAACAGCACGCTCTCAAATGTTTTATTCCTGCCATATAACATTTCATATATAATTTCAGGTTAGTCAGTGGGGAAAGTTACCTTGTAGTGGTGTGAAATCCACTTCATCCTGCTGCAAAAAAGTTGAAAAATTAAGTTTAACTGCAAACTGGAAGGCTTGTGGCTGATGATGTATCTATCAACCTTTCAGATAAAATCACTTATACCACAGCGCTACATGCTATATGCTACAGTTTCCTGGTTTATATTACATTTACATTTACATTTACGGCATTTGGCAGACGCCCTTATCCAGAGCGACTTACAATAGTGCTTTGAAGTCTATCAAAAATACATCCTGATACCGGCTTGCTAGGTCA
>CM040999.1:2017300-2050586 GCA_022985145.1 Pangasius djambal
TGAAGGTCTGGCAGATCTTTCCAATCTTTTCATCATAAAAAGCAGCAAAGTCTTCAGCAGTCAGGGAGGATGGAGCAGGAGGATCTGGTGGGTTGAGTAGTGAAGAAAAGATGTTGTGGAGCTTGCGAGGATCTTGTGCAGAGGATTCCAGCTTTTCTTTGTAGAAGACAGTCTTAGCAGAAGTCACTTCGGATGAAAACTTGGACAGGAGAGCACGGTAAGAGACAAGATCTGTGTCGAGTTGCGATTTCTTCCACTTCCTCTCTTCCTCTCTGCTGCTCTATTAATGCACTCGTTCTCATACATTATTGTTTCTATAGTAACAGCTCATTCACAGGCGGACGTTCCACATAAATGGATTAAAAAACATGCATCACCGTTCATATGGTGAAGTCTTCTGTAACAACATGTTTATTTAACATTTATGGAAGGAGTAAATTTAAGTTTACTGACATCTTCAGGACAGAGAAGTTTACGCTTTTCTCAGTAACAGTTTCTCGATTAACTTCAAGGGAGAAAAAAAATGGCTGGTGAGGGAACGACCATTTATAGCTGCTTTAACATAAGTGATAACAAGAACTATCTTCTTTCACGGATGTTCCATAGCATTAAATGTAAATATAAACCAATAAAACAAGGAATGTGTCTGTCTTTAATTGGTAAAAATATTTGCACTGGCAAACTGCTGTGGTATAAGAGGAATAAAATACTTCGGGACATGCTGTTATTGGAAAATAATTAACTTTGGGATGGTAGCAGATACTCCGCTTCATCACACCACCCCATCACTGATTGTTTCCCTATAACAGCACAACACGGCGTGGTTTATTCCTTACAGCAGCAACACTACTTATGGCTGAACGAACACATCTACATGAACTAGACATTTAATGGGACATTTAAGTGATTTGCTTAATTAGTCCAAAGAATGCAATAACAATTATTCACCTGTGCTGGACCCTGAAAATACTGGAAATATATCTGCTTCACTGGAAAAAAAAAAAGAAGAAGAATAAAAAAAGTCAATTGCCTTTTTACATAAACAGAATACACTGTTATAATTTCTGTTATAAACAGAATACACTGTTATAAATGCTCTGGTCTCTGTAGTGGAAGAAACTTACCTGTATTTGGAACACATTCAGCCAGAAATCCCTGAAGTAGAAAAAAAAAGTGTAAGTTCACTTGCAGTCTGTATGAAATGCATATGATAATCGGATCAAAGTGGAAAGCTTGTCACAAATGATATGGTAATCTACACTATACTGCAAAAAAATATGTGCACCCCTGACCATCACACCCATATGTGGTTCTTCCCCAAACTGTTACCACAAAGTTGGAAGCACACAGCTTTGTACAGAATGTCTTCGTGTGCTGTAGCATTACAATTTCCCTTCACTGGAACTAAGAGGCCCAAACCTGTTCCAGCATGACGACGCCCCTGTGCACAAAGCGAGCTCCATGAAGACATGGTGTGTGAAGGTTGGAGTGGAAGAACTCGAGTGTCCTGCACAGAGCCCTGACCTCAACCCCACTGAATACCTTTGGGATGAACTGGAACACCGACTGAACCCCAGACCTCCTCGACATCCCAACATCAGCGCCTGACCTCACTAATGCTCTCGTAGCTGAATGAACACAAATCCCCACAGCCTCGCTCCAACATCTAGTGGAAAGCCTTCGCAGAAGAGTGGAGCTCATTATAACAGCAAAGAGAGGAATAAATCTACGATGTTCAGCAAGCACATACGACTGTTTTATGCTCGGGTCTGCACATACTTTTGGCCATATATTTTATCTCTATCAACCTTTCAAATAAAATCACTTATACAACAGTGCTGTTGAGTTCTGGATTCTAACTGACCAGAAGGTGTTGATTAATTTTCTATAACAGCAGCTCTGACAGTAGTGCAGCTGCAAATCACAGATTTATATTAATGCACTCGTTCTAATATCTTATTATTTCTATAGTAACGGCTCAATCACAGGGACTTGTGCAGTGGATGTTCCACGTAAACAGATTAAAAAACTTGCATAATCATTGATTTGGTGAAGTTTCCTGGATGGAAGGAGTCTCCAGTGTCAGCACTTTGTAACAGTCAGAGGTAAAGCTGTAACTTTAAGTTTTCTGACATCTTCAGGAGAGAGGAGTTTATGCTTTTCTCTGTAACATGATAAGCTGCTTTTTTTGGCTTATTAACTTCATTGGAGAGAAAAAAAATTGGCTGGTGAGAGAACGACTCTTTATAGCTGCTATAACATAAGTGATAACAAGAAATGTTATGACTAACATTAAATTGTAACATTAACTAACATTAAATGTAAATATAAACCACTAAAACTTACAATGTGTCTTTAATTAAGAAAACATGTTTACACTGGCTGTGGTATAAGAGGAATAAAATACTTCGGGACATGCTGTTATTGGAAAATAATTAACTTTGGGATGGTAGCAGATACTCCGCTTCATCACACCACCCCATCACTGATTGTTTCCCTATAACAGCACAACACGGCGTGGTTTATTCCTTACAGCAGCAACACTACTTATGGCTGAATGAACACATCTACATGAACTAGACATTTAATGGGACATTTAAGTGATTTGCTTAATTAGTCCAAAGAATGCAATAACAATTATTCACCTGTACGGATTGTGCTGGACCCTGAAAATACTGGAAATATATCTGCTTCACTGGGGAAAAAATGAATAAAAAGTCAATTGCCTTTTTACATAAACAGAATACACTGTTATAATTTCAGCTCTGGTCTCTGTAGTGGAAGAAACTTACCTATATTTGGTGCCAATTTAGCCAGAAATCTCTGAAGCGAAAATAAAAATAAAAAGTGTAAGTTCACCTGCAGTCTGTATGACATGCATATGATATCACTGTACATAACCTCTATTTATCGGTTAATACAAGTTCAAAACCATGTTCAATACATGTCCAGAAACCAAGAGCTAAATACACCTTGGATTAATTTCTGTAAACACATGACAGTTCTACTGAAACATTGTCTGTCCTCAGTGAAAATGTACTGAATCCAGAGGCCACTGTGAAACTCATGACCTCACCTCTCTGTGACTGAACAAACCCATCTACATGAACTGTAGGTTATATGCAGGAAAAAGAAATGACAGTGTATCATGGTTGTGATACCTGTCTGCTTTTCAAACCACATAAGAATAAAATTACTCACACAAATGAGCTGGAGTATGCAGTAGATTAAACAAAGAATAAAAGCAAGTAAACGGAAAACGCATCCCAAAAAAGTCCAAAGTGAAGCCATAATTGCTGTCCTTCGACCGTCAGCCGCAGGAAAGAGAGATATTATGAGCAATGTTCGGCTTGTACAGATCTTTATCTCTCGGAATGAAAGTGAAACCCTTTTAACGACCACATGGCTTGCTATAATAACAGTCCCTGGTCACATATATTACATTACATTTTACATTACATATAATTACATATATATTATAACATTGTAATTGCTGATGTGTTATGTATTAACTGCTGTACTATGTGTATTATAATAAATAGGTCTTATTTTTTTTTAACTTAAATAGGTTATATTTAAGAGCGCAACATAAACGGTCCTGTGATTCTGTCTCCATCTGCTGGTCATGTGTGGTCATTGCACTCAGCAGTCTGTTAGTATGCGCTACTATACACGTTCGGTTCTATTATTATTAGTAGTAGTATTATTATTATTGATATTTTTAATTGTTTCTTTGGCTCATACGGCTCACGTGCGACTACATATGTTTAACTTCTATCCATATAAAATGGGGTCCTGGGGGGAAAAAAAATAGAAGAAAAAAAAAAATCATAAAGTGACGCAGCAAGGAAAAGTTATGGTGCCTTCACCTGCTCCTATGTGTTACTGTGCAGTTGTAATTACGAAGTCTTTGCGTTCAGCTGCATGTTAGTTGTTAACTAGCCCATTCTATTTGTCTTTCTAATATTTTCACGTATTAAATTGTAAAAATAAATAAATAAATAGATAAAATAGTGCATAATGCAACAGGAGTTAGAGATGGAAGCTTAATTGTGTCTGTGGGTCACAATTAATAATCAGTAACTAAAAAAAAGTAAATTTTTGGGTTTTTTTTTTTAACATGGTGATTCAAATATTTTATTGCTTTTTCAATTTTATGTTTTCAGTAAATGTTTAATGGGAAAGAATAAGGAGATTCTGAGCACATGCAAATCTAGTAAGCTATTTGAGGAAAAGAGAATTGAAGACTCGAGTCTCGCAGACTTTCCACAACATTAAAAAAAAGTTTAAAAGCTCAATAATGTGTCGTTCATTAATAAATGTTGGTATAAGAGAAATTTGTTTATCTATATATCATTAATATTATTTTAGCAGTTGCAGTTAAAGGGAATAACAGGAATAACAAGCCAGAAAGCTTAACTAGGACATTATTCACACGAGCAGAGTGCATTTTATTTCCTAAATCCAGTTTTTCAAATTCAAATTCAAATTTTATTTGTCACATGCGTAACCATACACAGTACAACTTGCAGTGAAATGCTTTATACAACTGTTCCGACATAGAGTAAGAAAATATAGAAAAATATTAAATATAAAGAAAAATATGCATAAATATATATATAAAGAATAATATAAAATATAAGAAAACATATATACATAAAAATATATGAAGGGATTTTTTTAAAAGTGTATAAGAATATATATATATATATATATATATATATATATATATATATATATATATATATATTATATATATATATGGATATATGGATGGTGGCAGCAGCAGTTTTTAGACTGAGTGTCCACACTGTGAGTTAAAGTAGGCTCTTCAGAGTGCAGAAAATATTTCCTTCTTGAATCTGATATTTCAGAAACCTTATTTTGAGCTTTCTTTCTGAGCATAGCTGTTGAGGTTTTGAAGTTCCTTTTGTAACTGTTATGACTCTCTTATTGCTTCCAAAACAATGTTTTAGCATTTAGTTTTCCACTCATCACTGCTCTGTCGTTCTTCTAGTTGACGTGCACTATCCAGCGTATTCACTGTCCTGTGTATTTATTGTATTTTTGCACTTGTTTAACGCTGCCATACATATCTGCACTTTATGTTGTCCTATGTACTGTGCCATTGTATTCTTATGTGTTGCACCACGATCCTGAGGAAACAACATTTCGCTCAAAATGTGTACCAGCTACAGAATATGAATGACAATAAACACCACTTGACTTGAAAGGAAGTCCATGCTCAGTGCAGCTTAGCTCAGAAACGCGTGTTTCACCATAAATAAGGGAGAACTTGAAGGAAGCATGAAATGCGTCACACCGCGCATGCGCATACATCTCCCTCCGGGACGGGAGGTTAAAGTAGCTCCACTGCGCATGCGCCGGTTTCCTCTCTTCACCTCCCTGCGCTCAGCTTCACCATGGCGAACGTTGCCGACACAAAACTCTACGACATTCTCGGCGTGTCTCCTTCAGCGTCTGAAAACGAGCTCAAAAAGGTAAATTAAAGTGTTAGAAATCGATCGCTGTCGGTTTGAGATCGAGAAACGCTCCCGCGCCGCTTTATTTCAGACCTCAATCCGACTCAGGTGTGCGGCTATCACAAGCAGGAAGGACGGATTAGCCGCTTAGCTAGCTTTGCTAGCAGGAGTAGGGGACGTGTTCCGAATTGGCGCGCACTTCCGGTCTCCGTGCACTAAGTAGGCGCTGACTGTATTGGCTGATGCGCACTATGTAGTGGTCGAGGAAGCGATTTGGGATGCGTCCCTTGATAACGCTGTATGTCTAAGCAACGAGGCCTAGTAGATTTAGCTGGTGATTATTACACAAATACGCTTTTAGAGTCTTTTTTTTTTTTTGCTTTGACTGGATATTGACTGTCTCTTTGAATCGCTGTTTATTTATCTTTAACGAATTTAATTGGCCAAATTTAGTTGTAACGTTTCTTGTGAGCTAGGAAGCATTCGCGTGATTAGCATAACGTTGATAAAGCCGGTGAACAGGCCGGTTTTGCTAGCAAACCGCTTTCTATCGTGAGAAATTAGCCTACACACACAAACACACACACACACTTTAATATTTAGTAAAACATTTTGAAGAGTGTATATACGAGTGGTTTTATATTTCTACATGTTTAGATAAACGACACTGGGGACATAATTGGGTCGACTAAAACACAAACGCAGTTATTAAATCAACATATTGTTGCTTAATAATAATAAAAAATATTACTCAGTTTGATTTATTTCACATATATATTTACGTATATATTTTGACGAGTCGTATCCTGGATAATAAACAACTTTTTTTTTTATAAAATCATGAGTGTGTAGTTGGCTAACTAGCTAGCTTTATGTGCTTTAGCATAGCAGGCCTGATTTCATTGTCTTTTTATATTCCAGTTTTATCAAAACCTACAGTTTAATCAACCTCGCGCTGAGCTCGTAGTCATGGTTACGGGTAAAACTAGCCAACTAGCTAACTATCTATCAAGCGAAACGTGTTGCTAGCTAACAGGCTAACTGGCTGAGTGAAGCTAACAAAAGTTGTTCGCTATGAAATATCACTTACGCAATTTTCCCATTACGTCATCAAGCTAACGGTACATTAGCATGTTTTTTTCTCCTTTTTTTTTTTTACGCATTTTTACTCACACAACCTTTCTATTCAAGGCTTAGTTAACTAGTTAGTTAACTAGCAACTACCACACGTGGTGTTTAAAACATAAACCAGAGCCTAAACTGTAAGAATTATAACTAGTGTTGCTAACTTTTTCATTTTTCAGGGGAAGTCGCTGCATGATGTCACAGGATAATTTGCATATTCATTAAATCTCCAGGGTCGTTTGCATACCGTGGCATGTTATAAGGAGAAAGATGGGTTTTCAGAAGAAATAGGATGTAATAACGGTAACGTTTGTTATAGAAAGTAGACTTTTGGTCATGACATCGAGAGCTATTTAAATATTCGCAGAATTCTGTCGTTTCTACCAGTAATGAAGCCGCGGCAGTGAGGAGTCGGGAAACGGGCACGCAGGAAACGGTTACGAACGAAGGAACTCGCTTTTATTACTGTTAATATCCCCAAGGAGAGAGTTGTAAACAGAGAAGCAGTGGTGATCAGGGATCAGTCGCTGGGGAATGGTGGTGTTCAGTGATTGGTCATCGAGGAATGGTGGGGAGCGGCGGTGGTCGGGGATCGGTCGCCGGGGAGCGGCGGTGGTCGGGGATCGGTCGTCGGGGATCGGTCGCCGGGGAGCGGCGGTGGTCGGGGATCGGTCGGCGGGGATCAGTGGTTGGATGCCGAGTCAGACTGGAGAGCAGGATGAGCTGATTAGACGAGTGGAATCAGGTCTGACACTTGCTTAGCTGGACTGAAAGCCTGCAGCCACAAACGTCCTTTCTGGATAAAACCGAAACCCACTGTACTAAGATTTATAACTCGTTACTCAACACTAAATGTGAGGCGTTTCGAAAGTCTGCTCCGGTCTGAATGGTATCTTACTGACCGAAGTATCCTCCATTATCCACATAGAAATTTGTAATAACCACATTGGCGTAATTGTACTGTTTTTTTTTTTTTTGTTTGTTTGTTTTGTTTTTTTTAAATCTGAAGATATTGTACCTATTCTGGTTCATTAAGTTGTTTTTGGACCGACAAATTCTCACCTTGCGCATTGGTTCTTAAATTGTTAATAGAAGGAAAATGTTTAATTCTGTATCCCAGTCAACACTGTTGCTTTTAAATAAATATAAACTTTTAATATAGCTTTAATAATATTGATGTGATTCTACATGCGAATGTTCTGAGGCCTTAAACATCATAAGTTTTGTGTGATTTTAAACAATGGTTCTTGAGCGAAAGGAATAAAAATGTGACGGATGGCCGATTAAATCTCTCGGTATAGCAGCGCTCTGAAGTAATTAAACGCAGTAGTTTTGTAACATAGCCGTTTTAATAAAAGAGAATTTGCTTTCCTGATGTTTCACAGGTCTAGAAATGATTCAAATTTGAAGATGCTTTTTTTATGCACTTGTCTGATACGTTACTCCTTAATATACGCAAGAGAGTACTTTTTATTGTTAATAAAGAAATCCCTTCCTGGTGGCGTCTGTCTAACTGTTTGTAACATACATTTATTTCAGGCTTACCGCAAATTAGCAAAGGAGTATCACCCGGACAAGAACCCCAATGCTGGAGACAAGGTAAGGATTTATAAACAAGCTGTACTGTGTGAGTGTTTATCCTTATGGGTCTGGGATTAAAAGCTAATAATGAAGCAAAATGATGAGCGGATTTTATCAGAAAGTCTCACAGATGGACGTTCGTTTTGAGGAATGTGTTAGTTTCATATCTGGTTTTATTACAAAATTAAGAAGTTCAAATCCCTTTCTTTTAGACTGTAGCAGAAAAGAAAATGCGTCCAAGATCTTGCATTGTGTAGCTCCGTAACGACAAAGTTAACAAAAGAACAACAGTTTAACTTTAAGAAACTTTTTAAAATACATTTTTTAATTATATTTTGCTACTGTTTCCTGTTGTGAAAATAGCCATGGTAGCTGACATGGTGTTACATTACAAACAAACAAAGGAAAACTTCATGAACTTCATTTGAGTGATTGAACTGCAACTGCAAGGTGAAGAGCTTTAAGAGAGTCTGGGGTTTAAGAGAGTCTGGGGTTTAAGAGAGTCTGGGGTTTAAGAGAGTCTGGGGTTTAAGAGAGTCTGGGGTTTAAGAGAGTCTGGGGTTTAAGAGAGTCTGGGGTTTAAGAGAGTCTGGGGTTTTAATTTCCAGAATTAGTAACGTATTCATCATGGCAAGAGCTCAGAGAGGAGTAAACAGAAATGGTAGAATAGCTGAGCGGTGACCTTTTTATCTCGTTCACTTCCAGTTCAAAGAGATCAGCTTTGCGTACGAAGTGCTGACTAACCCAGAGAAGAAGGAGCTGTACGACCGCTATGGAGAGCAAGGCCTGCGAGAAGGGGGCGGAGGAGGACCCGGCATGGACGACATCTTCTCTCACATTTTCGGCGGTGGCCTCTTTGGCTTCATGGGCGGTCAGGGGCGCAGCCGGAACGGCGGCCGGCGGAGAGGGGAGGACATGGTGCACCCTCTCAAGTGAGTCGCCGCGTTTTTCAGTAGATTAGTGACGTGTAGAAATGGAAAAGCGTCGTAGTGGGTTGACCTTGAACTCAGAGGTTACCTTATTTATCCTATTAGTGCTGATCTAGTTCTTTTAGGAACCATGCTCTTCATAGTGCGTAGGATATAGATGTATTTTGACCGTAGTAAATTTGGTTTTTGGTGTTTTTCCTCTTTATCTCTAGGGTTTCGCTTGAAGATCTGTATAATGGGAAAACAACCAAATTACAGCTGAGCAAGAACGTCCTTTGTAGCACTTGTAATGGGTAAGTATTTGGAATGAAGGGATTTTGTCTAGTTAGCGATGTTAATAAAATGTCAGCCATTTTACAAATGGTCCCCAAAAGTCAGTTTTCTATTCTCATGTTTGTTTAAATTAATAAGAATGAATAAGTAAGGAATAAAACAATGTCACGCTGTTATAGAAAATAATCATCAGTGCAGTGGTGTGATGAAGCGCCGTTAAAGTTGATTATTTTTCGAAAACAGCATGTCCTGAAGTGTTTCCTTCCTCTGATATTGCTGCAATTTGTCAGCGTTACAGTATTTTCTTTTCTTATTAAAGAATGATTATATTTAAGGAATACTTTTTTTCTGTTTAATTACGCTTAATATTGTGGAACGTCTATGAAACAAGTTAATTCGTGTTATCACTTACTTTACAGCAGCTATAAACAGTCGTTCTTTCGTCAGCGCCTTTTTTCTCTCTTGAAGTTAATAAGACAAAAATAAAACACAGTACATCATGTTAAAGAGAAACCGCGATGTATAAACTCCTCTGTCCTGAAGATGACACAAAACTTGGCCACAGCTGTTACAAAGCACTGACACTAGAGACTCCTTCCATAAATGTTAAACAAATTTTCCTTATCGAAAATTTCACTATATCAACAATTGTGTTTTTAATCTGTTTATGTGGAGCGTCCGTCCGAAAAGTCCCTGAGAATGAGCTCTTTTGTCGTCTTGTGTTTGCAGCCAGGGAGGGAAGACTGGCGCAGTGCAGAAGTGTTCGACCTGCAGGGGGCGTGGTATGCGCATCATGATCAGACAGCTGGCTCCTGGCATGGTCCAACAGATGCAGTCCGTCTGCACTGACTGCAATGGTGAAGGTAAATGCTCCAGCAAAGCTAAAACCCAGACGTCTAGCTGTCGCTCGTCAGCTGGAATTGGTCCTGTTTATGCACCGAAACCTTTTATCAGCAGTGAATGTGTATGAAACATGAGAAATGTGTGTTTGTAGGTGAGGTGATCAGTGAGAAAGACCGCTGTAAAAAGTGCGAGGGGAAGAAAGTGGTGAAGGAGGTAAAGATCCTGGAGGTGCACGTGGACAAAGGCATGAAACACGGGCAGAAGATCACCTTCGGAGGAGAAGCGGATCAGGCGCCGGGCGTGGAACCTGGAGACATCGTCCTCGTCCTGCAGGAGAAGGAGCACGAGGTACGCTGCCCGTCCACACCATCACAGCATCTTCCTATCACTATAACAACAGATACAGTAAAGAACGGAGAATGTCGAATCTTGTTGAAGCTCCACTCTGGAGGTTCTGGAGCGTGACTGTTGGGATCTGTGTTCATTCAGCTACGAGAGCATTAGTGAGGTCAGGCGCTGTTGTCGGGATGTCGAGGAGGTCTGGGGTGCAGTCGGTGTTCCAGTTCATCCCAAAGGTGTTCAGTGGGGTTGAGGTCAGGGCTCTGTGCAGGACACTCGAGTTCTTCCACTCCAACCTTCACACACCATGTCTTCATGGAGCTCGCTTTGTGCACAGGGGCATCGTCATGCTGGAACAGGTTTGAGCTTCTTAGTTCCAGTGAAGGGAAACTGTAACGCTACAGCACACAGAGACGTTCTAGACAGTTGTGTGTTTGGGGAAGAACCACATATGGGAGTGATCGATCTTATACTGCATCAGCATGACTTTGCAGGATGGATGCAAGTGCAGCAAGCTGATGCATCATGCACTTCAGACAGATAACCGTGTGTGTGTGTGAGAGAGAGAGAGCGAGAGAGAGCAACGCAGATTGCAGTGACAGAGTGTCAGGACCATGCTGTGGTCTGTTCTCCAGATCTTACCCATCACTAGTTCCTGCTCACAAGCACTCGCCTCTCTGTAAATGAAAAAAAGCAGTGTTTCTTCCTCCTTCTTTGTTTTATGTTACATTGCTTAAGAAATGCACTGGTGTGAAAGCTGTTGAATCATGATGACAGACTTGCTGATGTTTTTTCTTTTTTTTTTCCCTTAACTTCATTTAGCTCTCAAAAGGTCTCGGTGAGATGGAGACTGTAACAGTGAGAGTGTATTAGCGATAGTTTATGGGGATACAGGTCAAGTGGCAATGGTTTATTTTGATCGTACGCGTTATTTGTGTACATTCTTGTTAGTTGTTACATTCTGGTGTTGACGCCTCTTTGTCTGACTCGTAGCCGCAGCCTCTGTGTTCCTGTCACCTCCAGGCCTAGAAGCTGCTGAAGCCCTCTTCAAAATAGCCTGGCAGATCATGCTGACGCAAGCTTTCATGGAAACTGATGAGAGAGGGCTTAAGGGGAAGTGCTATTTTAGCATAGTCTTCACCGTTAACTATCACCAAGGCGACATGATTGCGATTGGCCCCCTGATAGGCAGCCGCCTGTTCTGTGGGGTTTTGACTTTTTCATGCAAAGTGGAAGCTTTTAACCGTTAAACGACTATCGTACATGTAAATGACATTCAGGCAGAGTGAGACAGTTACAGTGACGGTGTGTGGATGCGGTGATGACTGTGGGAAAATGACTTAATGTCAGAAAGATGTGGTAGGAAATTACCTCCCTTTTTTTTTTTTTTTTTTTTTTTTTTTTGGGTTTTATATCCTGTCTTCCTTCTTTATTGGTTTGGGTAGATTCCAGAGTGAGTGCAGGATATGCAATGTCATGTAAATTTTATATATATATATATATATACACACACACACACACACACACACACACACACACCTTACCTGATGCACATTTAGTTTTGTCTCTTAGACCTGTTGCTTTCTAGTATCAGATTGTGTATCAGTCTGTGTAAATGTGATCAGATTTCAGACAAAACAGTGTTGTGTGCATATGTACTAGGGCTGCACAATATATCAAAATATCGCGATATGCACATCGCAAGGGCTTGCGAAAACAATGAATTTATTACTTCAAAAAATTACGAAAAATTCAAAGTGTTAGGGCGATGCAGACAGCAGAGACTGCTTTCTTTTCCTCAAAAGAACATGAAACATTTATGGTGGTTGTCATTTTCAGTTTTTAAATATATAAATATATATAATTTAAACTGATCTTGCACACTCTCAAGTTATCGCATATCGCTTTTTTTCTTCAATATCGTGCAGCCCTAATATGTACATAGTTTACATAGATGATTACATGATGCAGGAAGTCCCAAAAGTGTCTCCCTACACAGGGGACCGTGTTCCTGTTAAAGTCCATCGCAACCTTGCGACAGCTTCCCGATCCAGCCATGGGAATGATTTCAATACGTTCTTCTTTTGTCAAAGGCGTTCTTAAAGGCTATCTGGAAAATATTTATAATACAAACTAAGTAGGAAAAATGTTAAGACATTTTGCTTTTTTTATTAAAAAAAAAAAGTGTTACTTTCCCTTGTGTATGGAGACATGGGACACCCTGTAAAGTAATTGAGATTGCATCTGTATTTCTTCCGGTTTTACCCACATGATCTGTAATCATCTTCCTTTTTCTAGACGTATAAAAGAGACGGACACGACCTGCACATGACCCACAAGCTCGGCCTGGTCGAAGCACTTTGCGGTTTTCAGTTCGTCCTGAAACATCTGGACGGCAGACAGATCGTGGTGAAATACCCAGCTGGCAAAGTCATCGAGCCAGGTGAGTGATGTGCAAACGATGTGCTCTGTTCGGTTCTGAGCGGTTTATGGTTTCATGCAGAGGGATTATAAAACTAGCTGCGTGTGTGTGTTGCAGGTTCTGTCAGAGTTGTGAGAGGTGAGGGGATGCCACATTACCGCAACCCCTTCGAGAAAGGAGACCTGTTCATCAAGTTTGAAGTTCAGTTCCCAGAGAGCAAATGGATCAGCCCAGAGAAACTATCGGTGAGTGTAATAATGACACACGATCGCAGGTCCTTCGTGTCCAGCTTTTATGTCCGAACATGGGGATGATGCTAAATTATGAGTCCAATGTGCGAATAGATTGAATAAATTAGTCAGGAGGTTTTCAGTAAAGCTGTAAAGTTTAGCTGTGAGTCAGGGGAGTGAAGTAGATATTCGAACACGTTTTTCCTCATTGTGTGACGCGTTTCTGAGAGAAACAGCATATTTGAGAGGGCAGGGCTTTGGTTTTATCAATCAGGATTTTGATTGGCTTGTGAAAAAATCGCTGCACTTTAGTAGAAGATATAAAAATATATACGAAGGTCAGTTTTGATTTTTTTATTCACCACGTAGCTGCACGCTGGAATGTTCTGCAGAATAATTGAATATTTTTCTGTAGCATAAGGATGTCCGTGGACAGAAGTATGTGAGGTTTGGTGTGTTTTTTTTTTTTTTTTTTTTTTTAAAAGTTTTGCCAGCAGCTAAAATTGTTAGCAGCTTTGTGCTACAACACTAAAAATGTCTAGGCTGATTTTGTCTATATCTAGCTTTCAGTTTTCATCGAACTATTTTATTAATAACGTTCACCTGGGAGTCAGAGACTAGTGAATTCCCCACCATTTGCTACACTTGAAGAGCCTTGGCAAAATGTTTTTAAGGTATTACCCCCAAGCTAAACAGTAGCGGGTGGGGTATGATGATGTTGATTTAAAGCCTGATTATTATCTCCTCGCCTGCAGGAATTGGAGGATCTGCTGCCCTCGCGCACCGAAGCTCCCATCATCTCCGGCGATGCGGAGGAAGTGGACCTGCAGGAATTCAACGTCAGCCAGAGCTCATCCGGCAGCCATCGGCGCGAAGCCTACAACGACAGCTCTGACGAAGAGGGCGGCCATCACGGCCCCGGGGTGCAGTGCGCCCATCAGTAAGCATGCCCATCCCAACCTGTGTGGATCCAGAGAAGGAAAAAAAAAATGTTCTAGTTGCACAACATCAGATCAACAAAGGTGTGGCTGTTTTTGTTTGTTTTTTTTCTTCCCCTTCTGTCTGATTGGGGTTCGCCTTAAACAGCGAGTACGCTGCTTTCCCTAGTGAACGCACATAATGAGCCCGTAGCTCCTCCCCCTTTCTTCTCTGGCAGCCTCCCCTTTTAGTTTCCTATAAAGGCAACCTCATATCAGACAGAGGAGAAGAAAAAAAAGGTCGTTTCTCTTTTACTTGGTGTGTAACTTGCATTTTTTTTTTTTTGTTGTTTCTGCTGTCAGCATAGTATTTAGAGTTAATTTAAAACTAATCTCAACGTGCAGTTCTGGCCTTGGACTCGAGTATGTTTGTGTGAGAGAGAAAGAGACAGTAAAAGAGAAAAGTCCTTTAAATAAGACAAAAACACCTTTGGGACGTTATAATAAGCATCACATTTTTAGGTTGGTTTGTATGTATTTGTGCTTGATTGATTTTTACCACTTTACTTTGTAGATTTTTACTTTTTTTTTTCCTTTCTGTTATTTTAAGAATTGGAACAAGAGTCTACAGCATTGTGTATAAAATTAAAGTGTTTGTCATTTAAGCTTTATGAGCTGCAGTTATGATCTAGTTTAAATAAAACCTTCACTTGCCTGTATCTGTTTTCAGCCCAGGTGCATGCTGGGAAAGCACTGAAACATCCAAATAAATAATTTAAAAAAAAAAAAAAAAAAAAAGAAAAGTGGGTGGAAAGCAGCTGTAGGCTTATAACTTCTGTGGAAAAAAAGTTTATGAAGTTGTTAAATAAAACTATCTCTCCGAAAGCAACAGAGTCCTTCCTTCATTTCTTTTCAGAAGGTAATTTTAGTGAAATTTACTTTCATTTTGTGCCTGAAATTTTCCACTTCTGCTTAAGTGAGAAGCGTCAAGCCTACATTTTCAGCAGGTAAACCTACATGCACTTTAACCGAGTTTCATCACTTTTTCAGAAGAGATGACGTATTGTGTTGTGAAGCTGAGTCACAGCATAATGCGATGGGATACATGGGCTTTCTTTAAGACGGCTCAATCAATATATTCAGTATGCAGGATGAATTTTGTGGCCTCTACAGAGCCAAATCAACCCCCTATTATAATACATGAGAGACAAAGTGACCAAGGAGAGGTGGTGTAATGATTTGGTTTCCCTACAACAGCATGTCCTAAACCAATTTTATTCCTCTTACCTCACAAAATAACATTTTTTAAAAGAAGACCTTGCACTTTCATCTGTTCATAGTCATATTTCATGTTAAGTGATTAATATCAGGTGAAGATCTACTTAATGAGGAAATTCAGCATGTTACCCAAAAGAAACTATGCATGTACAGTAGAGAGCATTTAACTTGCTTTTTTTGTTTATTTTGTTTTGTTATGGGCTTTTGCCTTTGCTATGTAAAGTGGAAGCATTTGCCAAAACAAAGGGTTGCTATACAGATTGTGTTACATTCAGGTTCTACACATCTGTAATCGTGAGTCATCATGACCAGATGAAGCCGATTTCCAGACTAGTGCTCTCGTTGCCCATCTAAAATAAACTTAGTCATTTTGCTGCAGTGCACCAAAAGTACTCCAGGAAAAAAAAAAAAAAATTCAAATATTTATTATTAGAATATTTAAAACATTAAAACCAATATAAGACCTCAGTGAGTATTGTTCAGCTTGACTTTGTTGCACAAGTACTCCATCAGCTCCTGAAAGCAAAGATTTTTTTTATTTTTTATTATTTCATAAATAAACTAAACACCCACACACCCGCACTGCACCAGCATTTATACAGCCCTCACCTTAATCTTTTGCATCTGGCATATAGCCAACTCATCCAGAAGTTCAAGTTTGACTTCATCTTTGTTCTCTTCTGACAGAAACAAGGTCTGGCAGGGGAAAAGGCCACACATTTTAGTGACTACATCCAATTTCTCAGGGACAAACCTCTAAAGTGATTACCCTTACCTCTCCAAGAGAGGTGGTGATTGTGGCGGTAGCAAGTCCCGAGAGATCGTCACTAAGTGACCGACTTTGTAGTCTGTAGAAAACAAAAAACATCCAATGATTTGCCTTCACTTCAGAAGACCTCGATCCTGCACTGTTCAATATAGAAGTCTTACCTCATATGACCACCCAGCAGGAGAGCTTGGTCACTCAGCTTCATCACACGGCCTTGAGTTCTTTTGGCACTGACTGTTGATACACATCTGCAAAAGAAAACCAGTACTTTACAGGCTTCAAATATTCAAACTCTAAAAGAAGTCTCAGAATATTTGTTCTCAAAATAATCCCTTTTAACAATAATTAGGTTTCAGACAGTAACCATAGTTTTATTCAATGCTGCAGTTCAAAGTGTATCCAGCAGGTGGCGACAAGGTCAAGTGTATACCACTTATGGCACAAGTATACTTAAGTCAGTGCACATTAATCAAAAATAAAGAGTCAATATTGCATCGATGGTTAAAATAAACACCATCTGCACACCTTTAGATTCAGGGAACTTCAATAACCTACAGTAGAATACGGTCCTAGCCACTTGAGCAGAGGTGTCCAGTCTTATCTGGAAAGGGTCCATGTTGGTGCAGGTTTTCATTCCAACCAAGCAGAAGCCACACCCGAGTCTATCGAAAGCCACGGTCAACTGATTGGACAGGTGGAATCAGGTGTGGCTCCTGCTTGATTGAAACACACACTGGTCCTTTGTGGATAAGACTGGACATCCCTGCACATGACAGAAGTACAATAAGGTAAAAATTTTAAAATAAGGGCTGTAGGTGTTCCCCATGTTAGTCTGATTCAGTCCCCAAAACTATACCCGTGTGTTTTCTATACACTTGTTTAGACTCGATGGCATACAAAGGATATTTTATACCCCACCTTATGTATTAGACTGACTATGATACAGGGATACAGATGGACAGACTCCTGTCTAAATGGGTCTCAATACTTAAAAGTAGTGCACAAGTGTCTTCCTGGAAGTTATATGCATTATCTAGGGCTACATTTGATGCAAGATGAACATTGTGGAGTCTACCTCAGATTCCCAGTGCTGTTACTGGGCTGCAGTTTCTTCTTGGGTCTTCTCTGTATTTATATTAAAAAAAATATATATATATATATATATATATATATATATATATATATATATACATACACAAACAAAAAAATTAAGACAAGTCAAGTTAGTGTATAAAAAATTAATTGATATACACTCCATGCGAAGGCTTTGTACCTTATCATCCGTCTTTACCAGACCCGTGGATCTTTGTGCTGCCATTGTGGTACTCGCTTTACCTTAAGGACAGCATACACAGGATCAGAAAACTGAATTATGACAACTGAAAGGAGATTTCTTCATTTAGACAGTTTGAACCCGAACAAAGCTATTTGAGGTGCTTCCATGAGGATTTTCATGTTTAAGCAAGCAAATATATTCATTTCTGTTCAATACTTTATTTTAAACCAAGTCAAAAGACCCTAACTGGATTGGTTTGCATATATTCAAAAGCCTTCCTAAACTGGAATTAAAACTTGGCCTTCTCCTTAAGCTTCCACCAACTTGAGAGAACTCTAGCACCACATTACAACATACAACAAGGCCAAAAATTCATCTTAGGAGAGCTGGGATTAACATTTCATTTTGAATTATCTTTTAGAATGACTTTAAAGAAATTAACAGGTTCTTCCCATGATGAATTTTGTTTGACCCCAAAACAAAGCGACTAATCAGCATAATGGTGCTTTTGATGGCCCAAACACCACTAACGATCCAGACCAAGTACCATTAGTTTCTGTTGGTATCAGTCTTTAGGGGGACAACAGATTGTTTTAGGTTTCTGTAATCAAGAAGTTACAGTGCTTTGTTAAGTACATGTATTTAGGGTCTTCTCATTGCTACAGTTTCTCAAGCCAACAAACTATTTCTCAAAACTGAATATTTTGATTTTAAAAAGTTTAATGCAAGTTTGCCACTTTGCTAACAACTCCACATTGAGTTACACTTTCCTCACTGACTCCTGAACAAATAGAAGGTCTTTTTGTTTTTTGGTAATACTACAGATCACCTTTTTTGCTGGGCTTTCTGCTGAGCGGCTTGCTAATCTCCGGAGACGCGGACTGCAACAAAATAAACAGAAATATCAAGTTACACACATTAGAATGAGCCAAAGGGGGGAAAAAAACTGCAGTTGTATCAACTGATCACATTTCACACAAACTCACCTCAATCACCATTGTAACTTCCCCAACAGACGTTTCCTGTGCTGTAACACAGCCACGTTGAAGATTTTAAAAAGTGTGTGTGTGTGTAATATATATTTTATAATCTACAGAAAATTTATTTAATGTATATCTACCACTCATTATATCTTTAATCAGTGTGGTATGAAGAGACTGAGGCAGTTTCATCATCTCTATTTTCACAGCTCGGTCCAGTGTCGCCAGTAACTTGTCCAGTTTGGCCTCCATTTCATTTATCCGTTCCTGTGCTGTTACAAAACAGACATTCAGCCTTAGAACACACAGGGAATTGCTGATAGTAAATATGATATTAATAGTACTGTGGGTAAGAAAGAAAAAAAAAAAATCACCTTCCTTCTCAAACTGCTGAATGAACAGCTCTTTCCTTTTCCTGAGTTTATCAGCTGCTTGGTCTTTCTGAAGACCTTCAGAGCCTTGGCTTCCTTTACGAGTTCTTCTGGCAGCCATGTTCTCCAAATCACACCTCACCTCTGAACCCTGGCTTTAAACTCATCATGAGAGAATATGATTAACAACAGGTGCAGCAACAATCAGACAGGATACACTGAAAGCTGAACTCTTTTTTTTTTTTTTTTTTTTTTTTGTGGATGAATCTCAAATGCCTCACTGTTTCCTGTATTTGTGCACTCCAGTTACAGATAAGATTTTTAATCTGTTTCTCAGGTGATTTAGAAGACCAGGTTCCAAACTTATGATCCTGGAGAACCTACTGCCCAGCACATATTAGTGTGGTTTTTCTCCTCCCAAGACGCCTGATCCAACTTATCAGCTAATTATCAGCCCTTTCTGAGTTAATGTGGATGTGTTGGAGTCAGGCAAACACTAAAATATCCAAGCCCAGGGTTGGGAATATGCATAAATGTTAAAAGTTTGAATGAAATCCACATGGTTCCACCTTCCTACTTGGAACTGTTTCCAAAGAGAAAGCCTTTGGTGCAAGGTTCTTCAGAGAAAAAAAACACAAAACGGCAATTTAACAGTCTTCACTTTAATGACAGCTTTAATTTGGCATTTAGATTCACTTACATGGAGGTTTCAGGTTGTTTTAAACTATAGTGTTAAGATTTCCAAATACTCTTTTCCCCCAAAAGTTCAGTGTTACAGAGAAAGTATTTTTTTAAGTAATGGTACATATTCAGTATCAGACCACATTTCCGATTAAAAAAAAAAAAGATCTATGAATTTTGCAAGCATTTTCAGATCAAATCAAGGTCACTGGTGAATAAGAACTTCATGCTGTTTTGGCTGATTATTGGGATAATTATGTTCTTCTTAATTTTAAAGTTTTAAAGTTCCTACATTTTGGAAGTAATTCTACTGATTAATTAAAGAGAGAAAACCTTAAAAATTTTTTTTTGCTCTAACAGATAAATTAAATAAAGAGAGAAAAAAAACACAAAATGGTAATTTAACAGTCTTCACTTTAATGACAGCTTTAATTTGGCATTTAGATTCATTACAATTCACATGAAATTAGTCAAATTAGACGTTAACGAAGCAATGCAAAACGAATGTAAACGTTGATGAAAAGGAAAAAAAACCATGTACCTTGCAAACTTCAGACAAAACCGATTTGCCTTCATTAAGTCAAACTCCAAGACAAAAATGTCCACGAATAAAAGTCAAACTCACTGAAGTGAAGTGACGATAATGCAGTAGTCCAATCTCTCAGATTAGACGTGCAGATAATCAGTAAAATATACTGATATAACGGACACTTCAAATTACAATACACTTGGAAGGAGACTGCATAGTTAGGCATCGTCTCTGGGCATCTTTTTTGCTTACTGCATACACAATATTACAATTTCATAATTCTGTTCAGGAGTTTTTAAAATTGTTAAAATGTGATGGCAAAATGAGGAATACTGTTTTAGTATAATGATAATTGTTAAACTGTGACGAAAAGGTTTGGCAATTCTCTATATCGGACATGCAAAATGTAATCATCAGTTACTTCAGTACAAAAACACACATAAAACTGAGTAGCACATGAGAGCAGTAACACAACTACATCCCTGGAGGCAAAATAATAATAATAATAATAATAAGGTGCAAATGCCAGACACACCTGGCACAGACACTCCCTTTCTCTAATTAACTTTTAAACAATGTTCACAATATGTTTAGCACACAATGTTCAAAAAGTGTACTTTAATTGTCACGAAATGTGCGTTTCTGTAATTACATCAACACTGTCCAAGTGTGCGTTAATTAATGCTGTGTACAGCAGTTTCCCTGGGAAGTGCAAAAGTGTTTTAAATAGAGCATAGATCATTACGGAGGACCTCTCTTCACATCCCTTATCAATAAAAATAAAGCAGAAACTATTTACAAATACGAATCTGAAAATAAAAAAATCTAAAACTTTCTTTTAATTATAATTAGTAGCTTTTGTTGGCCAGTTTAATGGCTACTATGGCTACTATGGGTACTCGTTTCAACTGCATAACTTAGTAGTTTGTGTTGGTTAGTGTACTATTTTACACAATATAATAGTTACCTTAAAAGTTAGTGTAATGTAGCGCTAGTTTGCTAGCGAACCTGGCCATTGTTTTAATTACATAATTGTTAGCCGAATGTTAGCTAGCTTATTAGCGGACTGGCTACAAGTTTTAATTACACACATTGTAAAGCCATACGGTATTTTTATTTATAAGGGATATATCTGGAGGGGCTTTTTATACTATGAAGGAGGTCCAAATAAAAACATTTTAATATTCAGAGACATACTGACAAACCTAATTTTGTAATCTCATTTGTGATGTAAAAACGTGCGTTTAATGAAGATGAGTCATGTTGTAAATACTGAGAAAACAGCCTATTCTGACGTTTCATCATTTCATGCTTTAGTGTTAGTTCTTTCATAACTAAACCATATTGACTCCATCCCATTCCTAATTATGTTACAGTAGCACAAAGGCACATAGATCATGAAACAATAGTCCTTTTGAACCTTGGGAGTTTGTGAGGGGATTTAAAGCAAATTATGGGGATTTCATGTAGGTAAAAAGTTACTTAACACTACTGTTACTTGTGGTTAGTGTGTTAAGTAATATTTCAGACGTGTCCCGTGGTCGGCGGTCAGCAGCTCATGCTGCGACACTGCACTGAGGGTCCTGTAGGTCCGAGTACTCCTTTAGAAACCTGATGTGGAAATCTCGCACCTTCTCCAGGAGCACCTTCAGCTTTTCATGAGATGGCAGGATGGTCATTCTGAAATAAAACAGAGAAGCAGAATTGGAGTGAAGCTTGAGAGGAATGCAGTACAGAATCTGATAAATGCAGTTCCCCTCCTACAGCCTGCACTAGAACAAGGCACTCCTTGTTCTTGAGAATTTCAGCAAATGCAAATCTAATGCCACCCTGCTACTGTGGAAGGATTTTGCCTAATAAATATAAAAACCTGGCATTAACTTCAGGTGAAGAAAGCCATTTTAACTCTTATTACACCGAATATGATTTGTGAGATCAATCTTATCATAAATATCTACAAAGTTAACAGCGAAATAACAAAAAAAAGTGCTGTTAGGAGATCTGTACATAGGGGAAGATTTATCAGTCACACGACATTGTGCAAGTAGTCTATAGCTGAATCCTGGCCATCAAACATCCTGATTCAACAGAACATGAAGTTTAAACAGAGTCTAAATGAAGCAACAGTCATTAAGCAAAGTTAAGCAAACAACCTGCACCACCAAACAATGTCATAAATGTGCGTAATTGCAGCTTATTCTTTAGATGGCTAATATCTATGATCAAGATGGGTAATTAGTGGGTTAGGAGAAATATCAACACTGTCAGGAAAAGTCTGACACGAACGCTAAACACGTACGATCTCTACGTAGCTTACCTTACACTTTATTCGATTATAAATTCATCTGAATGTGTATTTTCTAAACAAAGTCACCACTCACACGCATTTCTCAGTGTTAAACCTCTGGCAGTGCATTATGGGTAACACGTGCTTCCTCTGCCACGTATCGGTAAATACGGACACGTTATGGACACTTAAATAAAATAACGAGAATCAACATTCTATCTAGGCGTGTCTTAAAACAGCTGCCTGTAGACGTGATTTTAGGAAGTTGGGATGGAGAAAGACGTGCATCGGGAGTGGGGGCTGAGGAGAAGGAAGTAAGATTACCTGAAATGGTACGTGCCCTCTCTCTGTCCGAAGCCGCTGCCAGGCACCACGCAGATTCCCGTTTCCTCGAGGAGCCGCAGGCAGTACAGCATATCCGGCTCCATTCCCAAAGCCTGCACGCGGCCATCAGAGTACAATCAGTAAACCATAGTGCAGGCGAACAGGCGCTGCATTTCAGCTGGTCACTGTGAGTGGATTTTAAATCTCACAACACACCTTTTTCTATATGCTACTTTACACACCATGATACACCCTTTGCGCTTGTAACTGAGTTTACAAAGTCACTGACGAATGCCAAGGTTCAAGCTACAGTATGAAGCAGTGAAGACGTACCTTAGCTTCTTCCACTGCTTTTGGAGGGATGAAAATCTGAGGGAAGGCGTACATGGCCCCCTGCACGGGATTACACTTGATCCCAGGCACTGCGTTGAGGATCTGCTCCGTTAATTTCGCTTTATCTGCTAAAGCTCCCAGTACTGCTGCTTTCTCCTGAAACACACGTCAGCGTACGTATATTTAATTTAGAGTTATGATTCTGAAGTACAAACAGACGCAAATCACACAAGCTATTCCAAACCTTGTGGAATTGCGTGAAGGACGGCTCGTCTGGTTGAGGAGGATTCACGATCACGTCCATGGCAGCCTGTCCGGCCACGGGGGGGCATAATCTGACCGAGACCAGCTTCACCAGCTGGGCCTTGACCTCCGGGTCCAGGTTAAGGATCTCCATAAAGCCTCCTCTGAATCCACACCTGAGGAACACAGCTAGGAGTTAGAGATCATCTAGTGCACGCTGTCAGGATTTAAGCACTTTATGAGCACAGAGATTTAAAAATTCCCCAAAAGAAACTCCAGAATGGATGCAGAAATACTCCAGTGTTTTTCCAACCTCATCGACAATTACTGCATCAGTAGCATGTGTGATTTCAGTCATTTGAACATGTTTCCTGCTTGAAGCCATTGATTTCAGGTTAAAATGTTGTACAGAATCTTCAGAATTGCAAAATGTAATTTTAAGAATATAGTTATTTTTGATTTTGTTCTCATTTTCAGGTTAAGTGATTAATTGTGTTTTTTCTCTTTGGTAGATTCAGCAAACATTTTTTTTTCCCGAAAATGCAGCACAGGTACTTTTCCGTCCATATATATTGCGATGCATATTGTGTATTGTAGAAATGTCTTCAAGTACCCCTTTTTTTTTTTTTTTTTTTTTTTTTTTTTTTTTTTTTTTTTTTTTTTTTTTTTTTTTTTTTTTTTTTTTTTTTTTTTTTTTTTTTTTTTTTTTTTTTTTTTTTTTTTTTTACATTTAATGTTGTGGAACATCTGCGAAAGTTAGTTCTTGTTATCACTTATGCTATAGCAGCTGCTGTTCCCTGACCAGCCTCTCGTTTTTTATTTTTTTAAAATTTTTTTAACACTCTCTTGTAGACAAAAAAGCGCATAAACTCCTCTGTCCTGAAGATGTCTTAAAACTTAAAGTTACAGCTTTACCTCTGAGTGTTACAAAGCACTGACACTGGAGACTCCTTCCATAAATTTTTATTTAATTTTATTTATCTCCTTACAGAAAATTTCACCATATCAATGATTACACACGTTTTTAATCCGTTTACAATGAGCGCCCATCTTACGAGCCTCTGTGAATGAGCTGTTACTATAGAAACGATAATGTGCAAGAACAAGCGCGTTAATACAAACCTGTGATTTGCAGTTGCACTGCTGTCAGAGCTGCTGTTTTGCTGGCAGTTTAATAACAGGAAGAGAGCAGTACTTGGACTACAGCAATGTCTTTCCGGTCTGTCAGCATTGTCACAGCAATCACCTCACCTGGCCTCTTTAGTGAATAAGAACTGAGCCAAATATCTCTGCTGGCTATTTATCTGGGATTTGATTTATTCACAGTGTTGCACTGGATTGTATTCATATGCTGATATGACTACACAACTCATAACTCTTTGTTAGCTATGCCATTATGTGTATTTATGATATATTTTTTGCACTTTATATTGTCCTGTGTTGTGTATACATGTTCAAATCCACCGTACTGCACACAATGTCCTGGTCATTGTATTTCCTGTTCGTCGTGCCAAATGTGTATTTTAGTTTAAGCTGCAGTAAGCATTAATGTGCCTGCAGGATGAGGCGGTTATGTGCGAGAGTCTAATTTCAGAGCCGTGCTGACTCAGTTGGCTGTACTTACTCTCCTGTGTAACCTTTGGAGGTGGAGTGGAAGGAGGCCAGCTCCACGCTGTTAAAGTACTCCGGCCCCATTTCATATAGCACCTTCTTAAACGAGTGGAACTGGCAGTCGGGAGCATACACGTTGTCCTGATACACCTGCAGGGTAAAATAAGGCATATTAATACCGAAGAAATAAACATTACACGTAATATTTAGCACATGAACTCTCGTAAGGAGGAAGATTATGCTTAAGCAGCAAGATGACCTGAAACTGAAGCTGCAACTAACAATTATTTCTAGAACTGCTTAATTGTATGACCATTTCTCCCCCAATTTACTAGTCCAAATATAATCCCCATTTCGATACTTAAACTTAACAGAACGCTTTGGCCTCTTAAGTGTGAAGTAGCACGAGAGCCGCTAATCGGAGAAAACAAACGGTCTTTTCTCCTGTTGGCTTTACATCATTACCTCATCAGCCATAACAAAGAGGTTTTCCTCATAGGCGAAGTGCAGGACGTCCTCGATACACTTCTTGCTCTGGACTTGACCTGTTTTCACAGGGAGAGGAAGGACGGAGAGATAGATAGAACAGTACACTCAGTACAGACAGCAAAATGTAACCAAACTGATTCATTAATCAAATCTTATTTGCTGTCCTTTAAATCTGCTACATCTCCAGAATCTATACATTTTATATGTTGAGTGTTTTGGGCTTTGTTTTTATACAGAGAAGAACTTCTCTGAAACTTATCATCATAAGATTTTTAAACCGTTACGAATGAGTATTTATGTAACGACAACCTAAACTATACACGAGTATACACACACACACACACACACACACACACACGTTTGATTCCAGCAGTATAGCAATTGTCATTATCATTAGTCTGCTTGTAATGCAGTATTTGACGTTTTGGAAACAAACATTTGGAAACCTTAATGTAGCTACACTTTCTAAGACTTTCTTTGAGACTGAAGTAATTAATTTGAGCGTACAGAGTTGCGTGAAAATGTTTATATTGCTGTAACGTAAATGAGAACACGAGCTAACTTGTTTCGGACATTCCAAAAACATTAAATGTAACTATAAACAGATAAAAAGGACAACATACCATTCTTTAATAAATAAACAAAAGTAACTGTTGGCAAATTGCTGTGGTAGAAGAGGAATAAAACACACAAACAGTAACTCTGCTTCATCACACTACTCTGACATTGATTATTTTCCTACAACAGCACAGCACAGTGTGTTTTATTCCCTAAATAAACACATTCTACAATATTTTGATATGCAGGTCATGAGGATTAGAGAACACTGTTCTTTTATTACACAGGTTTACCAGCTCCTAACACACCTGAGCAGGTACTTCAGGCCATGGAATGCTGATTAGATGTTTAGAGATAAACAGATATATTAACCTGGAGTTAATATAGCTCAGCTGTGAGCTTAGTTATAATGCCTTGTATAATGTGTATTAATCAGAAAAAAAAGGCCTTTTAAATCCAAATGCCCTGAACGCAAAGGATGTGCATTTCAACCCTGTCTGCAATGCAAATATTTAGTCAGTAAAGGAATGTATTGTCCCACCGGTGGGGTTTCCGGGGTTGATGATGCAGAGGATTCGGGGCTGGCAGTGCTGTTTGGCAGCGTGGTACGCTCTGTGGAGCTCGTTGACATCCAGCGCCCAGCAGTTGTCCTCGTCCAGGTAGTAATTGATCTGCACTGCGCCCAGCTCAGTGATAGCAGCTGAGTAAAGCGGGTACTGAGGGATGGGGATCATCACCCCCGTACGGTTATGACCTTCACCCGACACCAGCAGCTTCAGAATGTTCTGAGGAACAAACAAAATCAACACATCAGTGTTTATTAGCTGAAGTGGCATAATGGATCGCCTTAACACCACTGTAACACCACCACTTTATACATAACACGCATGTACTTTGCTCTACAAACTTGGGCATCTACAGGAGAGACTATTATACGAGTCTTTGCATTAGACACGTTTCAATAAGACACACAAGAAACATAAATAAGTCCAAGTACAACTGTGGAAGATGTGGTGTTCTTGCTGCATATTTTCCCTGCATACTGCACTTGTTCCCATCTTGATATGATCTTGATCCAGTTTTAGTTTCACTCCTATGCTGTGGGTCACTCAAGTTTAAATTTGAACAAATCTAGCTCATGTGCTGTTTGGAAAACGTTCAATACAAACTAAAGCACGAATATAGTATATGATATTTGTAATTTTTCTAGCTAATGAACATGCCTGTGCTGCTTCTGTGTGGCACACTCATCTGCTGTAAAAGGCTGCATTAAGGCATATGCGCCTATTGGACGTATCGAGTCACTACAGGACTGAAAAAAATAAAATTAAAGCAGCTGGAGGATAGGATCCAACTCATGGGATATAGTTTGCCCATGCATGCTCTAAAGGGTGAAGCACACAGTACACACAGCAAGCACAGTACCTGTGTGAACACCGTGGAAATATAAAATTAACTCCCAAAATCCCTGTGGAACTAATACTATTTGAATAGACCTTATAAGTGACATTTCTGTGGAAAATGCTACAAGCTTGGGGCTGATCTTGGGGCACATTGGTTCATATTCAAGGACATTTACCTATTACCTGTTTGCCCGTTCTCATGAACAAATATGTCGCAACAGTTATAGTGACATGTTGTACTTGTTGACACTAAAATGGGAAAATGTTTTGGTGTGAGCTTGTATGAGGTTTGTTCATACAATGTTCTAGTCATTAATGTGTCATCTCCAAAAGTTTACTGCATGCTCTCTGAGCTCAGAGCTGGCTTAAGGATCGTACCATGATGCCATCGCTGGCCCCGGTGGTGAGGAAGATGTTGTCCCAGTTAGCTGGTACGCCATGATCTCTATGCTCGATGTACGCTGCGATGTCCTCACGGATACACTGCACCCCCTCACTGGAGCTGTACGAGCCTGAGACATGACCATAAATACACACACACACACACAGCAGGAGAAATCACTTACTGTTGCAAAACTACTGTGTCATTAGTCAAGGCCAGTGTTCACTTCTTGCTTTGTGTGATTTACAGCACTGTGTAACACAATATCATTCTCTCCCTCTCCTGACTTTGCCTTTAACTGTGTCACACTCTCAGTCTGTGTATAATGATTTCATTTACTTCCTTTCTGGCCGTCGACAAACGATCTGTCCGTCTGTCCATCCATGTCTGTCTGTCTGTCTGCCCCACTGTCCATGTGTCTTTCTCCTATTGTTTGCCTGTTTTTCTCCATCAGCTCCTTCCTTCTATCTATTTCTCTCCCTCTTTGTCTCTTCCCCAGTCCAAATTTTATTTATTTATGTATTACACACACACCAATGCTTTGTCCCCCGCAGCCCCGCAGGATGCGCTGTGCTCTCCACTTTGCGTCCTCAGGGAAACTCGGGCTGTCCATGAGCTCGGGGAACATGCAGAGAGCCACCACCTGAAGACACACGTCAGTTGAAAAGTTTTCATCAACTGCTGTTCTGGTAAAAGTGGGAAACAATTAATCATGTTTTGGGTTATCTTTATGTTACTAGAAAACAGGACAAAACAGTATGTTTAATATTGTAGTAGCATGTGTGTAATTGAAATTAAGCAACTGAAAGACTGCTACTTCATCGTTTATATATAGATCTGTTTCCATCACGCTGTTACATGTTCTGCATTAATCAGAGCAAAAATGTTTGGATCACATCAAAGCCACGATTTATCAAAACACCCAGTGAAAATTCATCTGGAACCTCAGACTGGTGCAAGGGCCAACACCCTGAGAACAATTAACAAACATTACTGGAAAAGCAATTACAGCCGACAGTCAACATCACATTGCAGAGAACGCTTAGAAAGAGCGTGGAATATTACTGCAGGATGATTACTTAAGAGGCCAACAGGGGCATTTTGGCAATGCTGGGTCATAAATCTTGTCTTTTGATCACAGGCCAAGAGGCTTAAGAAAACAACCGGTGTATAAAATGCCCTAATCATGCAACTCTCGGTTTAGGCAGGTTTAAAAGGACAGCAGGACGGCTCATCCTCGGCTCATTACACACACTTTATTCTGAAAAGCAATAAACAGTCACACGGCTGAACTGCTTTTCAATTTAGCCTCATATCACTGCTGCTTTCTCATCTGCACGAGGTTACTCCCTGTGCTCATCTGACTCCCTGTGCCCTGTAAACTGAGACATGACACGAGGCTGGAGCACACGACTCATGACTCGGGCTCTATCTGATCCCAACCTGTATGATATATTACACTCTGCCATATTTACTTCCATGTCACCTGCTAGCCGCTTCAGTAAGAGACGATGCTGACGACACAATGGGTCACGGAGATTTACACTGTCCTACAAACATATTCACGGTCAACAAAGACAGTTTGGCTCACACTGAGACAGAAACTACAGCCTGGGCATGAGCCCAAACTGGCTACTGTCATATACTGTAGTATTTAATATTCAATATTAGGCTTGCTTACTAAAGACTTTTTGATTGAGTGAAAAGCTGTATGTTAGGCTACAAGTCGGCTAAATGTATTTTTACGTTTACGGATATTTAAGGGCATTAATTTAATTTGTCATTCAATGGTGAAATTTGGGTCAGCCGTGGGCATTTGAAAACAAACATGCCAAGTAAAAGATATTATTCAAGTCTGGCTAGTGTCTTTGTTTTCAGGTTACCTGTTCATCCCGGGCATAAGACAATAAGCTGTAGCCATTCTGGCTTTTAATGCAACCATTATCAATCTTAGGAATTTTATTTTTAACATTACATCCTAAACTTAGAATCTGTGGAACTAATTATTGAACTTTTTGCTCAGTGCTGGATTCAATTTTTGATTCATATTGCTATTTGTCCATATTTTGTCTATATTTAGAGCAAGTTCAGCCTGGTCGCTCTGAAACTCTCTGGCTCGGTCGATGCTGATGCAACAACATTCCATTCTGCACTTCTCGCTTCCTGAGAGGTTCGGCTCGGACACCTTCCAGCTGCTGCTCAGCTGTCCCGAAACGTCTCACAAGAGCAGAATGTGCTGAATAAAACAGTACTCTCAGAGATCACGTGCCGACAATAAACAACGGCCAAAGAACCGAGCTTCCCGTCTCCCAGTGCCACATCATCAATCCTTCCTCAGAGCAGACTAACACACAGACAGAGATTTAGCAACAAGAACATCTGAGCGCGGTTACACGTTTTCCACGCCTGCACCTGAACTCACCTGTCTGAGGAATGTGATTGGTTGTTGTCCCATAGCGTGGGCATCTCCGATGTTGGCTTTAATGACCTCGGTGAAGGGCTTCTTCCCCCCCTGTTAGAGTCGGAGACATAAGTGGTCAGATTTAACATTCCAGTGGAAATAAATGCTGTTTACAGCGATTATAGCGTATTACGATTATACCACGCCCAAATTACAAGCTACACCCAAAGTGGAAACAAACAAATCAGACACTAGGCTTTTATTTTCCTGTGCCCTTATAACACCAAAATCTGCAGCATCCCAAAATCCCTCAGACACATGCATTAAGGGAAAAACATGCAGAAGAATAAGATGCTCAAAAATAACATGCTCAGGTTTCTCATAGAAATTAAAGAAGAACGAATTATTCATAAAAAGCCTTTCAATTTGATTTAAAGCATTTCATTGACTCTCTATGGCATCGTCAGCACTCTCTATAGCAGCAGTATATACTGGATTGATCTTCCTGGTGACTTAAACAAGCATAAATTATTCAATTAAATGATTTCTTTTTCTTATGGCTACGTCGTTGGTACACCTTTTGGAAGACATTACACCAGAATACAGCTACGTTCGGGCAGTTGGGAGAAGACGAAACTGAAAAATGAACACAGGAAACTGGTTAGATTTTAAAAAGTAGTGATTTACAATGTAAAGTGCAAAAGTTTGCATCCCCCATGGCCTTTGAATGAAAAAAACAGAAAACGTTTATCTTTGTTTAAACATAAAGTTTATCTTTAGAGAGAGAGATACAATATGTTGGAAAGGACATGTAGATGTTTGCTGCAGCACAATAACCCAGAATAAAATGAAATAACATTTTTAAATGAAGTTCCGCCATGAGCTTCTCCGATAATTTCTGCAGGAACTTCTGTCTCATTGCTATAAATGACATTCCTTATTAATCTTCAAAGTGGCCTAAGGGTGTTTATACTTTTGCGTATTCAAAACGTTAGCTGTTTTTACATTCAAATTTTTAGTCAAAAAGTTCTTTCAGTCACATACATAACATCATCTCAGACCTGTGAATGAGGGATTTTTAATCTAACATTTTAATCCAACATTAACATTTTTAATCTCATCATTTCATCCCTTCATCTGCATCCCTGACTCCAGCAGTGCTACAAATCCTCAGTCAATATGACGTGTCAGTGTTCGAAATGTTTCGCCTTCAGATGACTGCTCTGTCATGCCGTGTGAGCACATCCAGAGCACGAGAAAGCTGCGTTGCATCATTGCTGGCGGTTCGGTCCAGTGGAGTGTAGACGCTGGAAAAGTGGGCGTCTGGGAGGGTTAAGAGCTTGCCGAGGCCTTCGGAAAACACCTGTTACGGCCAAATGCTAAAATTAAATCTGCCTATTTGTTTATGCTAGGGTCAGCTTGGTGACGGACGAAAGCACGCCGCAGAGAGACGAGCTGAAAGTAAGAGAACTCGTCTGGACAGCGCGTCTGCACTGGTTTGTTCTCATACTGAACGCTTGTCTGCACATAAGCAATCGTTTCCCGGAGACTTTCTGAAGCACGGCTCATGTTTAATAGACTTTACAGAAGAACAATCCCAAACGTCCACTCTGAGGTGAAGTGCTGAAGGAACGATCTGCTCTGAAATGCACAATTACGCAAAAAAGTGGTTATTATTTTAAAACGATTCCATCTGGTACAACTACGAAGCGGTGCATATAAAAGAAGTTTGGAAGTCGTTCACATTAACGCTGGCTGTATTTCACTTTCAGTTGTTTATGTAACGCAAAGAACGTGATCCAAAATTCACGACATAGTGAACTATTTTCTACATTTACTCCTTTGTCCAAACAGAAACAGATACAAAACCCTCCTAATGCACGTTAATGCGTTGTAGTGAATAGGGCACAATTTCACCAACACAGAGCTCAAATGTCTTGTTTTAGTCACATTTAATCACTACTGATGCCACTAATAAAGCTAAATAGCACCAAATGGCGATGGAAAAAGGAAAGATTTTAAACAAGTGCTACGTTAAAAACCCACATCTGTGCATTTTAAAAGGTTTAACAGGCAATCTCTCGGATCCTAATAGGATTTTAAACTACATAAATGTGTAAGAACATAAAAAAGTTCTTAAAAAAAAGAACATAATCCAGCTGCAAAGTTTTCTTTTAATTCGTTTATTTTTCCTTCCCACTTAAATTTTCGTATTATAGACCATTTCAGAGCCCAGTGCTGAAAGATTAATGGAAATATTATAAGTGGATGTTCAAAAACTTTGACTGACTTGAATACTTTCAGGAAAGATGTACTGTGCGAAAGTTTGTAAAGTGAAGACAAAGAAATTCCTTTTGCTCTTTGCTGTTACTGGATCATTATTTGGGTTTGTACACAGAGGTTACAAAACTGTCAAACAAGGAAATAAATTTTTTTTTTTCCAGATGTGAAATATTTTCTAACCACATGTCGATCCATACTTTGCTTTATTTTCAATTCCTATAAATCGTCTCAGTTGGAATGTCCACTCCATCTTGATCTGTTTATGCATTTAGTTTTTAGATCAGCTGTAAAACAGGGGAACTTTTTTTTTTTTTTCCCTTTAAACAACCATATGGCGTTTTTAGAGCAGACACAGGAAACTCGCACACAGGTATGATGTACAGGTAAACCACACAAACCCAACGCACCGAGAACACTGACAACTCGTAATTAAAGAAATATCTTACAAAATACTGCATAGGATTTATCCAGCGAAGCTGAACATTTCATACACCTGTTAATTTTTCTGGAACAATTATGTATTTTGTTTTAATCAGTGTATGCACTCACGATTATTTGGGAAGGACTTAGAAACTTATATCAGTAGAAACTGGGATGTCTGATAGAAATTTTTGTGTATTTGATGCACTTTTTTATTTCCAAAATGCAATGTAATGTAAATACCATACACACAGGAAAAAAAAAATTGCTTCTTTTATAATGTAGACTTTGAATTATATATAAACTTATAATAAACTAAAAATTTTAAAACATGTAAAGTTTTAAAATTGAACTTAATTTTGTGTAGGACATTTTGTCTGGCTGCATTAATGTTGTAGACAATGTGACTATGTTCAACACCTCTTGCTCTTATAGCACTGAATATAAAAATAAATAAATTAGTAATTATAAGGGGGGGGGGGGGTAATTAATGATGACACCCCTGGTAAACCGGAAGTGTGCTCGC
>CM040999.1:2050686-2062490 GCA_022985145.1 Pangasius djambal
GCTGATGCTGCGGTCGCCTCGGCGGTGCTGTACCGCTCCATCCCGCACCTCCATTTCCCAGACACGCGCCTTAACACCGCACACTGATCCAGAGCTCCGGAGATCAACCCCCGGTGTGCGAGAGACCGCAATCTGTGCATTATTATGATTATAGTAATATACAGATATCTCCTGGTAGAACCTTCAAAATGAAAGGGATGAATGGAGCAGGTTCCTCGGTCCCTCCTCCTCAAAAAATGCGCAATGGAAATATGAACCAATTCCTAATATCTCACACCAAACAAACCCGCGCTAAATACAGCCTTTTTCCCCCCCTTCTAGCCTTAAACCCGTTTTATTCTTAATATCTATAACATAACCCTGACGAACAGATCAAGCTGTCAGATCCTCCGCTGCATTTCATTTCCAAAACCGCCAGACTACACTCTTTCATCAGCCGGTAACGCGTGTGTCCTCGCTACTGGGAATTGTAGTCCACTTCCGGTTAATCTCCTCATCTGGACTACGAAGAGGTTGTTTCTAAAGAACTACAAATCCCAGAAAGGATGTTGTTTATCGCATACGTCAGCACACAAATCCCCACCCACTGCAATGCGATTGGCTAAAAACACCCCGCCCTCGTCATATAAAAAACGAACGCACAGTTTTTTGTTTAAATGTTGTTCATTTTTATGCTTTATTTGTTCTATTATATGAAATACACATGTACAGCCTTAAACAAGAGCGCAGTCCCGAACAGCCAACGTCAATTTTCACCGAATTAAAAAGAAATACAAAGCAAATAAATGCCGAACTAGTAATATACTGTAGTGTTGTCCATTACATCAATACAAACATGCAGCTCATTCCTCTTCCCTTCCCAAAAATATAATTATTATTACATTTTACCGTTTATGTGCACTACACACTCATAAAAAACAACAGAAAACAATAATTGTTAGTAAATTGGCAACTGTAGATGAAATTAGATCTCGGATATCCACAAAATGGAACATATGTGTGCTCAATTATTAATATTTACATATAGTTTAAAATTTGATGCGCCATATTTTATAGAACAAAGCAAACATTTTGTCAGGATAGTCTGGAAATCCGCCGGGTAAACTATTTTTTAAAAAGATTTTTCATTTAAAGTATTATGTGTAAGTTTTAAAAAAAAAAAAAAATGAAGATCCGCCATTTTGTTTTGTCAACTTTCGGTTAAAATGGGCCACGCGACCGTTAAAACTCCACGGTTGCTATGGTTGGTTATTTATTTATTTATTTATTTATTTATTTATTTATCAGAAGTGTGTAGTACAGTACAGTGGACCAGCACACAATGTTAGACCGCTGTAATACACAAAGTTAGAACATAAAATAATAATAATAATAATAACAACAGAAAAGGAACAATGAAGAACAATGAAGGTAGGGGCTTTCCACGGTTGCTATGGTGTTATAATTACAACAGCAACAGGAACGTCATCTCAACTGTCCAATTGCAGGCCTGGTTGTGAAAGCGATTTTCCTAGCCAATCAGCGCGCAGGAGGCGGGACCTTTTCCAACAGCTTGACTCTACACTGCCACCTGCTGTCCAGTTTGATGTACTGCACTGACTGTCATACTGTTACTGACACGTGGCGCAAAACTTGACCAAATTTCCCATAAGAGTGATTTCATATGGAATGATTAAATAAACACAGTGCCAAAATGTGAGTTTCATGAGCGTAGATTAACGTTTATATCTGTCTATATTGTCTATTTTCGATGTTTATTTGGTTTTAAATATCCATGGTGAGAGAAAATTAATAAAAAATAATAGTATTCATGGTGAAAGAAGAATCTGAGCATGTGTAAAATGGTAATAGTAATAACAAAATCAACCAGTTTGATTATTTTTATGTGTATAGGGGAAAAAAATGATACATATTATTCAAAATTATACAAATCACTTATATGAAAAAGGAGGTATAACATGTCTAGAATGTGAATCTCTATGGGAAGATGAAGGGTAAACAGCTGAGAGACTGTCTGAATAAATCATATTTTATTATACTGTATACTAAACAACATATTCAGATTGACTGGTGGCCATAAATTCACTGAAATAAAGAAACAGGGTACAATTCAAGCATGTAGCTTTGACCTTTATTTTACTGAAACTTGCAGTCCAATGAAATTGAATTCTCATTTGCAGCCAAATATTAAAAAATTGTAAAATGCAAATAATAAAAAAAGGTAGTGACATGATGAAGTTTGATAAAACGCAAATTAATTAAGCTACAACATAAAAAACAGTACATCAATAAATGAAATATACAAGCAGAAAGCTTAGAAATGTAAAGAAAGTGATTTTAAATTATGTCATGAAAGACATAATTTTATTTTTGAATCATTCAACAGAATCAGTTATTTTATTTAATACATTGAAATATTTTAATCACTTACATTGTGAATGTAATAATATATAACAGCTCTGTGTTTTTCTTTTCTGAATTAAAATAATCAGTAGAGTTCAGCTTTTCAAAAAGAGTAAATGAAGGGTGTTTTTTTGTCATAATGAATATATTAAATTATTTAATAAGCAAGTAAGTAAATAAATAAATAAAATGAAACACTGCTATCTGGTGGACAAATCAGATCACGACCTCAGTGACCTCATTATACATAGTTTTAAATGTTAGAACTGCAATAAAAGATATTACCAAAAAAAAAAAAGTTAACAATTTGTGTCTAATAATTAATAATTCTGTTTATTCACAAGTTTTTTTGTTTTTTTTAGAAATCCATCTGCTCGGTGATGTTGGTGACATATCACATAACAACAAAGTAATTTTTTCTTTTGTAAGAAAAAACAAACCAGTAATCTTTTTTTTTTTTTTTTTAAACTTTACATTTCCATTCTCGGCTCTGAAACACACAAACAAAAGCTTGTGTATTGATCACGTTTCTCCAGGAAGAAGCCGTCTGTCAGAGACGAGCAGAACTTTTTAAAGATGCCTTTGTCTGCTTGGTGACGGCAGATCTGTGGGAGAAAAAGGGGGAACGCAGAGCCGCAGATATTCATCAGTCTTTCATCAGTTCATCATGTGAGCATGAGAAGCAAAGTGCACCAAAATGCAGCTTTTTTTTAAAAAAAAAAGGAGCTTTTTGTAAATAATATACCACATAACATTCAGACTCCTTATAGAGTGCACAGTATTGTGAAGAGTGATGAAGGGACATGGAGAGAAACACAGATTGTAATTTACTGTGTGCTGATTTCAGACAAACCTCACGGCCTTTCAATGATTTCTCTTACATCCTTCTGTAAATTGATTATATCACATGGCAGTGAAGATTGTAAACCTGATGGAAAACTCTCCACAGGCTTCTGCTGCCTCGTCCTCCGTCTCCAGACCACGACGTCTCGAGCAGCAGGAGACGATCTGAATAAAGCCTGTGTTTGGGAAGGAGGGATTGTCTTTATTTTTCTTTATTTGCCTTTATTTCTTTATCTTCACCGTAATGATAGGGAGATGTGACATTTGGCCAGTTCCAGTTGATGAAAATTAAATGTATAATATTATTATATTATATATTTGATGATTTATTTTCACAAAAATACAAGCTGCAGTTCTTAAGCAGGCTTTTTTATGTTTTTTTTTTTTTATTTTATTTTATTTAAAACCCAGAAACTGGCAGGAAATTTCTGTTTACATTGTTATTGAGGTTAAAGCTAGGGTTTAGAGGTTAGATTATTTAACTGTGTTAATATACAAGTCAGTGGAAAAAACCCACAGAAAGTATATGTGTGTGTGTGTGTGTGTGTGTGTGTGTGTGTGTGATGGGGGGATGGGCTGAGAAAAAAAAAAGATCCTTTGACCTTAGTTTCAACCAGCAATATTAGAAAAGTGTCTATTTCTATATAGTTGATTTAAAAAAAAAAATTATAGACTTTAAAAATAATATGTAATGTAATAATATTATATATTAGATTTGTATTAGATATTCATGTAATTAAAATATAAAAACAGATTTGTTTAAAAACATTCCTCACACTGTTTTTCGTATTTATTCAAAAAATTGCGATTATTATAATATATATGTATATAAATATATAAAAAAATATATATATACATATATATAAGCAATACAAGAAAATGGTAAATAACAATATAGGCTTTCAACCGGCTCGTTATTGTTTCCTGGGTCACGTGACCCGGTAGCGGCGGAGCGCGCATGCGCAGTGCGGGTCACATAGAGACAGAGGAAATATCAACAGCATGTTCATGGTTACTGTATCTTTTTTTAGCCGCACTGCGCATGTGCAGTGTGAATAATGTGGAAAATGAGCTGTAGACTTTTTTCTTTTAGGGTTTCGGGCGCTGATTGATGGTTTATGTATGTGTGTGTGTGAGTGTGTGTGAGTGTATGTGTGTGTGTGAATGCGCGTGCACGCGTGTGTGTGTGTGTGTGTGTGAGAGAGAGAGAGAGAGAGAGAGAGAGAGAAGTGGCTGATATTACAGGCAAAGGATCGACTTGATTATTCCGTCCTCCACATTTTGGACTTTTTTTTTTATTTTAAAACCCAAAATAATGTCCGCAAATAAAGTGAAGAAAGTGAAAATGGCTACCAAATCGTGTCCGGAATGTGACCAACAGGTGAGTGTTGATTTTGTGGCTGATGATATGCATATGATTGCATGTGGAAGTGTTCCTGATGTGGAGAGGAAGTTTGTCCAGGCTGAAGTTGCTGCTTTTATTATTCAGCAAGGGGGATGTTTTTTTTATGGCTCCTTCAGTCTGTAGCATGAAAAACACAAACAAAAAAAAAGTTCAGGCAGAAAAGAAACATCTCTGTTTCCGATTTCACTCCTGAAAGGATACAAATGTGCTCTTATATCACCGGCAAGAGATAAATAAATAAATAATTACATACACAAATACATAAATCAATACATATGTATGACTGGTTATTATTTTCAGCTCTGAGCCATTAGTGTGTATTTGCTCTCTCTCTCTCTCTCTCTCTCTCTCTCTCTCTCTCTCTCTCTGTGTGTGTCGCTCTGTGTCTCTGTCTCTCTCTCTGTCTCTCTCTGTGTCGCTCTGTGTCTCTGTCTCTGTCTGTCTCTCTCTCTCTCTATTTCTCTCTCTCTGTCTCTCTCTCTCTTTCTCTTTCTGTCTCTCTGTCTCTCTCTCTCTCTTTCTGTCTCTCTCTCTCTCTCTCTCTCTCTCTGTGTGTGTGTGTGTGTGAGCTAGGTATAATATTCCAGCTGGAGTCTTCCTCCTAATGGAAATATGAAATATTTACGCTTTTGTGTGATTTTATCTGGGAAATGAGAATAATCTGGCTTTAAAAGTGCTGCAGTGGAAATGATTCATATTTAGAGCTGTTGTGGGAATCTTTCAGCCTTTAAAAACATATTTCTGGTTTCTAAAATCATTTCTTATCTTAAAAAAGAAAGAAAGAAAGAAAGAAAGAAATATCCTATTGTTCATGGTGCTCATTTCAGATCATTGTTATGGGTTCGGTTCATTCATTATGCATGAAATTCTGCTTATTTGTCATATCTTTAATATTACATTATGATATGCTTCTCTCTATAATGTTCATTTCTAATAGGCTGTGTGCTCATCTGAATCATTTCCTTTTTAATTCCTCCCCCTCCACACACACACACACACACACACACACACACACACACACACACACACAGCTCATATTACCTCTGATTTAATTTCAAGCTGTTTTTATGTCCTAATTTCATATCATTCCTGCTAAAAACTCATCGTCAACGTGGAGTTTCCTGCTTGCCAAGGCCAAGGCCACATTATTGGGTTTCTGCAGGGCAGGATGCCCAGATCATGGGCCACTTCTCATCATTTACTTTTCTCTGCTTGCACATTTCACGTTGACTTACAAAAAAAAGGAGTAGTTTTATTCTTTCAACTTGGTCTGGTGAGGAAAATGTAACGCCTGGTATTGAAATCATATTCCCTGGGATCAGGATTTGTTGAGCCTAGGCCATTTGAAGTCAGTAAGAATACTAGGAATAAAAAGCTCAATATTTGTCCGTTACTACAGTTTGGCAGACGATTCAATACTCTAACGTTTACTGCTTTTCATCGTTTATTTAAGTATTCTAACAATATGTGGGCAATCGATTCAAAACGAGTCAAATTGTGCAGTGAGAAGTAAAAAGACCACAGACTTCCTTCATACTGTAAAATTATAAACTGGTCATGTGTAAGACAGAAATCCAGTCCATTTGATGGCAATAAAATCCCAATTTTAAGGCCTGAATCAAAAGCATGCGCTTTTATTCACTAACGCGTAAATGAATTTAAGCTCCTGGAAACAATCTCTGTTTCCCGAACAAACAGAAATACAAAATGATGTGATGAAGATCAGATGATTCTGCTATCATACGAACCCAGAAATTTCAGAGATGCTGAAATTAAACTTAGAACAACAACAGGATGTGATGAGTCGCAGGAACTTGGCCTTTTTCACGTTGTAAAATTTTGCACAGAAGCAGTGCTGTTTTAGTTTCTAATGCATGTCATTTTCACTGTGCTTGGAAGGTGGGTGTAGAAGGTGGTAGTGATGGAGAGCACGGTGTTATTTCCATTACAATCCACACACCAAAACCATCACAATGAATAATTAAACAGGCGCAAAGGTTGATGTGACGCCGTTAATAATCAAGATCAGAGTAAATATCTGTTCTTTTACTGATGTGGTACTGTTATCCTGTTAGCATTATGCAATCAGGACGTAAAAGCATTGGAGTGTATTACAAAACAACGCTGTTTACACTGTTTATGTGTCTGTGTGTCTTTCCTCTTTCTTTGGTTAATCAGATCCCTGTGGCCTGTAAGTCGTGCCCTTGTGGTTACGTCTTCATCAGCCGAAAGCTGCTCAGAGAGCCGCCTGCTATAGGTAACGCCTTTAAATGTTCATTTCTTTAAAAACAAAATAAAAAAACAAATCAAGCACTGCTCCATTGGTACACATCACATACCTTCCATTTCATTCTTTCTTTTATTGAAAGCTGGGCTGTGTGGCGTTTAAGAGGCTTTTTATAGGAACCATAATCACAGGTTGTAGTCTGAAATATTGGCCTGAGTGCTATATAGATGGTTACTGTTCTATAAAAATAAAAAAGAATAAATTAAGTGGATATTTGTGCCAAAGGGTGTGTCTTGTTTTAAACTGAATTGCATTGAATGCTTTTTTTTTTTTCCCCCACTCGTGTGGTATTAATATTTGCATCTCAGTGTGTTTTAGGAATTTAAAACATTCATAAGGTTTATAGCAAAGGAACAGTTTGGTCAAAAATGAAATGTGTAAAATTTCCCTCGTTCATTAAATGCAGCTCTGAGGCTAATGTGACTAAGACGTAAGGGATGTTTATCATCCCAGTTTAGCATCGTGTCTCAGTCGTCGTTCGGTAGTGTGGACTCGGACAGATTGGTGGCGATTTCTGACGGTGTGTGACGCCGTATTTTCCCTCAGTATGCACAAAAAGAAAAAAAAAAACTCTGCACAGCTAAAATCAGTCATAGATCTGAATCACTTTCCTCTACAGCGCACAGTTTGGTGTGAGAGCCGGGAGTGTGGCCTAAAGTATGAAAAAGGAAATTAGACGTTAGAAATAATTTGGATGATAATAGATTCAGTTTGATTTGTGTATTTACTGAGTCAAACTGTTTTGTTTGTTTGTTTGTTTGTTTGTTTGTTTTTATAGTGGTGAGTGTGTGATTAATTAGATATGCAGTTTTTATTTGACTCATAGCTCTAGTGCAAAACTGAAGATATTAAATATGGCTGTGCTTTTAGCCTACTTTTAGTTTTAAGGGGAAATTTTGTGTACATTTGTAGCTGATCTGTTCCTTTAATCTGTAATTTAAGTGAATATCAATCACCGTCAGAGTTATAATGTGTGATTTTTTTATTCTTGCCCCGAATTAAACACGTAGTCTCATGGTGTAGTCGGAGAAATAAAGGTAAATCGATTGCAGTTGAATACAGAGGTGAGCAGCAGTGCTGGTGTTGTGCCTCTCCCACTTTTATGAGCAGTTTTATTCGGCACTGAAATGCTTCACAGGAAGTTTAAACAGTGAATCACTTAATGCCTCTGGTAACACGCTTTCAAATGATAAAAAGCAAAAAAAAAAAAAAAAAAACTTTGTCGTACTGAAGATCTGTCATTAAGGAAACATTTATTAGTCTTAGATCTAAGGAATATATCCCTAACTTTGATTTAATATCTAAATGTTATCAGAAGAAATATTTTCTTCCTGATCGGATCTGCGTGGGTGTGTCAGATTGCGTAATGAGTGACAGCTGCGTCTTCAAGGCAATGCAGTCACTAACGCTGGCACAGAGCTCGTGCCAGAAAAGCGCGTAGGAATGATAGAGTAGTGCTTTCACAGCGCTTTTGTTTTATTACATACACATGTTTTTAGGAGTTCATGAACATTGCATTGGTGTATTTTGTACTTATTTCAATGGGAAATCAGCTAAGATTGCAGTTTGTGTGTACTCGACTGCTGATCAAATGGCAAATATTCCAACTCTAAGCAATTTTGCTTAAGCTCAGGCGCAAGAAAGACGAGAGAGCAGGAAAGAAGTCGTTTTATTTGCTGTGGTTGGGGCAAAGGCGCAAATATTCTTCATTTTCAGCATGAGAACGTGCGCGCGCAGCTGCTACGCCAGCAGCGTTGTTCACGTACTCGCCTGCGTATCTTATGTGTACCTTCAGCAGATTGTTTTCATGATCCGCGTCTCAAATCAAAAACTCTCACTGTATATTCAAAAATATTTACTAATCTTGAAAATCATCCAAATGACTAGTTCTCAAAACAGGGCTTTCGGTAGGTTTAAGAGGTTTTTAAAATTCAAACAGTAATTGTAATTAGGAAAACCTAGAACCTAGAAAATTACTTAAGAGTGCAGTTTGAGATGCAGTGTTAGTTTGCGTATTCAGTTGCAGATCGTGTCACATGGCGCTATACTGCGTTCTTTTCTGAGGACGTGCACAAGTTACAGTTACAAAGATACATGCGGCGGCCATCTTGCGAATGCGTTCACGTAGTTAATAGCAAGTATAAATGAGCCTTAAAAGGGGCACAGATGTAAGCAGATGGCTAATTCTGATTGGTACTCTGGTAGTACTGATGTCACCTCTTCCAAATAAAGTCCCGCCCACAACTGCAGAAAAAAGAGAGTTTCTTAAACAAATAAAAGAACAGCGTTCTTGGGGTTGGGGGGGGGGGGGGGGGACACTACAGTTAGTCTTTCAGAATGTTATCAAATCAGTGAGTGTATATTGAAATAACAGCTCTTTATCACTAAAAGTTAAAGTGCTGTTGCTCTTTATTACTCTAAAATGACTTAAAAAAAATCTTTTCACTTGGCTGTATCTCTGAATCAAAATAAGACACAGTGTAGCTTTCAAATGATGCGTAAAAACACAATTATACTCTAAAATTAAGCAAAATGCCATCACGCTATGAGACTTGATGAGCAGTTAAACTATAGAAATCGTATGAAGGAGCTCATTAGTTTAAAAAACATAACTCAAGAAAGCTCACTCGTGATTCGCATACATTTAATAGTGCAGTGTTGGACTGTGTTTATATTGCTGTGTGAATTGGGTGTAAATTGGAAGTTTCCCGGTCAGCGGCGTAAGTGCAGGACTTCGAGCGTCTCCGCACTGCTTTAGTGACTTCTTGCTGAAATTGCTGTTCGCTTGAGTGAGTAACGTCGAGTGGAAAAGGGGGGAAGGGTGCACTAATTCACTAATTCCTGCCTGAAAACGCTCCCTTCCTCACTCCCTCCTCCCCTACAGCACTCAGCATTTAGGCCTCACGAGCCTCATTAACTTCATTATGGCTTTATAAAAAAAAAAAACGGGAACTCTGTCCTTACTGACTCGTTATGATCAGCTTTAGCAGATGAGTGAGAGGTGATGACTTTCAGCTGCAGCGCGTTGATAAACAGTAAACGCTGAATCATTATAAATGTTTGCAGCTTTAACTATGCAAAATGGATGACATTAAAAGAGTGTATAACAGTGTAGGGAGGTGTTCAGATGTTTAAATGTAGAAATGTTGGTTCCAGGAAAGTACTGACTGCAAATTTTTTTCCATCTTTGGTTCAATAGCGATATAACAGTGCACTAAATATAGATATGGCACATACTGCTCTAATATGGTTATGTATTTTTACAGTAATAATTGTAAGATTGTTTAAAAAGGTGTTGCCATGAGAAGGCTTTGGAATTATTTCGCTAAAGCTTTACCTTAGCTATGGTTATTTACTGTCTTATTTAACATTAACAAAGCATGAGCTTGAGCATAATGTTAATAAAGTCGCAAGTAAGGAATAAAACGTCCGCCGTACGCGTCCCTGTGAAGGAGCTGTTACTATAGAAACGATAATGTATTGGAACAAGAGCATTAATATAAACCTGTATTTTGCAGCTGTTGTCACATTACATCATCAGTTTCATAAGAGAAAATGTCATATAAATGATAAAGCAGCGTGTTTTGTCTTTCTGTATTATTATTATTATTTTATAATTTGATCTGAGGCTGGATCTTCAGTCTTGATTGCATGTTAATAATGCTTAAAAAATAATTAATGTATATTGTGCTTTCAAAAGCCTAATGATGGTTTGTGATGCATTATTTAAAAAAATATATTAGGCCTGCCATAAGTAGGATAGTTCGGCTCATGATTACTTGTCGTGCACAGAATTAAGATTAATGATTCATTTGTGTTTTCTGTTAAAGTTATGCCACTTTTATAATAACACTGAACATGAGAAAATCCCGAGAGAATAGGCGCGAGCCTCGTGTATTATTATTTTCAGTCCGTATAACAAAATAATCGATAGTTGCAGTCATCGTTTCATCACAATCATTCTGATTATCTTTAAATAATCACTATTATTTCTACAGAAGAAACAAAACGATACTGAAGAGTGAATAATTAATGAAAGCAGTATTGTTGTGGAACTTACTAATCGCTCACGCTCAGACTCTAATGCAACTCTAAACCAGTTATTTATTACAGGATTAAAGGTGAATAAAGCTGTTATTCATAAAGATAAATGACTCAGAGGCAGCACCAGAATTAACCGTAAACCGTAAAATATGTGCTGTGATATCAGAATTAGAGTGATTTGGCTACGTTCACATTATTACAAGCTTCTGAGTACAGGTGTAATTTATTTATTTTTTTTCTCAGCTTGGATCTGCCTGTCTTGATGGTTCACATTCATAACAGGAAGTGATGCGTATCTGTCTTTAATGCGAATGCACTTGTCTGCTGACGCGTCCTGCATGTGCATGTGGATTTCTCGGGGATTGTTTCGCAAGCTACTCAGGTTGCGTTTCTTCTAGTTTTGCTGTAATCGATCCTCCAAATATTGACTAAATCCCCAATTTCCCTTTCCTTCCTCTGAGTAGAGTCGCTTCTGTTGCTGTTCTTATCCTCCGTTGTTGTTTTGTTTGTTGTTTTGCCGCACTGACACCTCTGGATGATGATGACAGCGACACGCGCATTCACACTAGGGAAAAAGCCGACGTCCTGGCCTTCATGTCACATCACTACATATCAGATATCTATCCGATCTAGGGCCGCATAAGAAAGTGGCTCAGGTCTGATTTACAAAGATCAAGACCTTAAAAATAAAAATTCAAGATCTTTATTGTCATATGTACTTTGGTACAATGAAATTCTTATTTAGTTTTTTCCTCATGAGAAAGACGGGGTAGTATAAGGAGCAAGGCGGGAAGAATAATAAAAATAAACAATACACAATAG
>CM040999.1:2071941-2084112 GCA_022985145.1 Pangasius djambal
TTCACTGGAACTAAGAGGCCCAAACCTGTTCCAGCATGACGACGCCCCTGTGCACAAAGCGAGCTCCATGAAGACATGGTGTGTGAAGGTTGGAGTGGAAGAACTCGAGTGTCCTGCACAGAGCCCTGACCTCAACCCCACTGAACACCTTTGGGATGAACTGGAACACCGACTGCACCCCAGACCTCCTCGACATCCCGACATCAGCGCCTGACCTCACTAATGCTCTTGTAGCTGAATGAACACAGATCCCAACAGCCACACTCCAACATCTAGTGGAAAGCTTCCCAGAAGAGTGGAGCTCATTATAACAGCAAATGGGGAATAAATCTGGAATGAGATGTTCAACAAGCACATATGGGTGTGATGGTCAGGGGTACACAAACCTTTGGCAGTAGTGTATATGGGTTAAAAAAAAAAAACAACCCCAAAAAGACATCTTTTTTTTTGTGCCCAAAAGTCTATTTTACTGCAAATTATTCATTCATTTATCATCAGTAAGCACTTCATCCTGGTCAGGGTCATGGAATATCAGGAGTTTATCCCGGGAACACTGGGTGTGAGGCAGGAATACACCCTTGGTGGGAAACATTCACACACTCATCACATGCGAACATGTGAAACTCCACCCAGACAGTAACCTGAGCTCAGGATCAAAGCGAGGACCCTGGAGCTGTGAGGCGGCACTCGGTACTCAGTGCACTTCCCGAAATTATAAATACAGTATATAATTCTACTTACTTCTGCATTGCTTCTATTGCGTAAAGATGTTTAGAGGAAAAAAGTACACAGTGACAGGGAGAAGTACAGGTGTAGAGTGCAAAATATGCATTTAGAATAACAACCTGTATTACAATTCTAACATTAAACAGTCGGAGTAAACTTAAGATAATCTCTGTTGTATATAAAACCCGCGACTCAGTGAGGGTTGGAATGGGGATTTTCCAGCATGAGTCAAGCTGTGTGTGTGTGTGTGTGTGTGTGTGTGTGTGTGTGTTTTATATATCTTTGGTTGGAACCAAATGTCCCCACAAGGCAAGGAATATCTGAAAGCTCTGACCTTGTGAGGACATTTGGCTGGTCCCCATGAAAAAGAAAACAAAATAAAATAACCAAGTGCTTTCCTTTAGGTTAAGATTGGATTAAGATTTAGGGTCAGCATAGCATTAATAAGATGGATTAATAATTATGTTACAGCAAGGTCCTTACAAAGATAGTAAGACAAAGGTGTGTGTTTCAGCACCTTTATTTGCATACGGCTGTCACATCCATCAAAAGCACAGCAGGAGCTGAGAGACGGCCGTTACGCCGTCTGCACTCTTAACCCTTCTCTTCTGTTCCAATCCTAATCTCACAATTACATTTTTTTGCAATGCTAGCATCTTTTTTTTTAGTATGTATGAAACTTTAACTGCTGAACTCCTCTGATAAAGATCATCATCTTTTAAAAAGCCATATTTATAATATGGAGATTATATAACTCTAAAAATATCAGAGTGCAATAAAAGTGTGCTGAAAACATCTTGACTGTGAATCTGAGCCAGAAAAGAGAGAGAGAGAGAGAGAGAGAGAGAGAGAGAGAGAGAGAGAGAGAGATGATTTATGGTCGTCTCGCTCACAGCATTTCTTATTTCTATTCTTGCTTGCCATCAGGAGAAGCCCTGAGCATGGGAAGGGACTTCATTTTCATCACTATGTTAATACTGATCATCAATGTGATAAATAATGCATAGATTTGGTATTTTAGATTGTATTGCTATACAATATGAAGATGCTGCATTGGGAATTAGAATAAAAATGAGCATCCACATCATGCATTAATTTTAATAACTGAAAACCTCAAACCTGACTCGTGGGAAATATTTTCCATTCTTCCGTGAGTGGATGACGTAACACGCCTTGGTCCGTGTGTACATTCTAGCTGAAAGTGTTCTGATTTAAATTCATAGCTTTGCTCCGGAGCATCATCTGTATGAATAATACACACTCTCCTGCTCTATGCCCTGGGGATGGGAAGGATAACACACACACACACACACACCTTTATGTCTCAGTGCGGATAATAAATCACCCTGATTTAATTAAAACTAAGGTCTCAAGGATGATCACAATAAATTTTTATAATGTGCTTTTCTCAATAACTCAAACATAGATTCTATACACACATACAGTATAACACTATTTTCTTTTTATTTATTTATTTATTTAAAATCTATAACTATCAGTTTGTAAATTATAGTTGAGGACTGTGTGATAAATTCATTTCTCTTACCTTTTTTTTTTTTTACGCAGCTCTATTGGAAGAGAGTTTGGTATTTCATAATTGTTATTGGTTCAGGTATGTTTATTTCATAACCAGTGTTAATCTGTTTTTAAATCGCTAATTAAAATGTCATCATGAATATGCATATATGCAAATGCAGCACATTCTGCAAAGGTTTACTTGCCTTCTCTTTAAAACGCATCTGTTCCTGTTTTTTTTTTCCTTCCTGTAAACCAGTTAAAATCATTCCTCAATCAGAGGAAATGAGAGAAGTTTCTGAATATGTAACTTACAATCCTAGATGTTTTGATTCACTGTAACTGTAAGTGATTTCTTTTGAAGCTTGTAAAGCTGTACATCAGGCTAACAGACCAACAAAAACACATTATATTTGAAAAATTCAAAAAATTACATTCACACTCACTGTTCATGAATGGCTAAATGTAGAAAGCTAGCTACTGTGAGCTAACAGGATTTCTGAAGGAATTTTAAAGTCATATATGATAATAATTATAATCTTAAGTGCTAACATTAGCCAACTAGCTGACATGAGCTAACCTGACAGGATTTATGAAAGGGTCTTTAATTCATTTTAATAAATCCATAACATCCATAAACATCTAGACTGCTAACTCTATCCAGCTGGCTAACAACAGTAAACCTAAAAGGAATTTAGGTCATATTCATAAATGTTCATAATATACACATGCTAATCCTAGCCAGTTATCTAAAATGAGCTAACCTGACAGGATTTCTTGAAAGGACTTACAATTCATATTAATAAACACTGCAAGCTCTAGCCAGCTAGCTAACAAGAGCTAATCTGACAAAAATTTCTCACAAGATATTTAGGTCATATTCCTAAAAGTTCATAATCTGCTAAATCTCATCGGTTAGCTGCCTCAAGATAACCTGAAAGAATTTCTGACAGGATTTTTTAGATCATATTTAAAAAATTGCATAAGCTATCCCTAGCCAGCTAATCTAGCTACAGTTAACCTAGCTACAGTTAACCCTACACAGCTAACCCTAACCAGCTACCTAACATGAGTTAACCTGAGAAGATTTCTGAGAGGATTGTTATTAATAAATATCCCTAATCTACACCGCTAACCCTAGCTAGCTAGGTAACATGAGCTAATCCAAAAGCATTTCCTGGTTATTTGCATAATTGTTTATAATCTTCACTGTTACCTCAGGCTAGTTAGCTACCACAAGCTAATGTGACAGGATTTCTGACAGGTCTTTAGGTTTATCACATTTTATCACATTTCTGACAGGAATTTTAGGTCAGATTAATAAAAGACAATAATCTTCACTGCTAACTCTTGCCAGCAAGCTACCACAAGATAACCTAACAGGATTTTTATGTCATATTAATAATTTATTTATGATATACATTACTAACTCCAGCCAACTATCTAAAATAAGCTAAAATGACACAATTTCTCATTAGGTTTTTAGGACACGTTCATGATTTCTTTTTAAATAATGTATGCTAATTCTATCCAGCTGGCTTACAATTTAGGTATACATATTTATTCATACTGTATATTTTATAATGTACACTGCTAACTCTAACCAGCTAGCTAATAAGAACTAAACTGACAAGATTTCTGACAGAATTTTTAGGTCATATTCACAAATGTTTAAATTCTCTACTATGCTAGCTAGCTGGCTGGCGTGAGCTAACCTGACAGGAAATTTCAGAAACAAATCTTTTAAGTGCACTTATAAAGCTGTGTCTATATATATATATGCTGGTTTTAGGTGCTTATTATCAGATTGTACATCTATGAAAATACAACCCAGATAAAAGATAATAGAATAAAATTATGTAAAAGAAAAGTGGATTGAGCTTAAAGATACATTGTACTGTATTCAGAAATATGTTGCTCCATGACTGTATTCATTTTGGTAAGTAGGACATTGTGTACATTTGATATTTATTTATTCAGTTTACCATTCTATATATCTTTCTGAAATTCTGAGCTGTATTTGAGAGTAAATATCTGCTTCACTTCACTTACAGCCTATTGTGTATTTACCCACTAGATGGCAGCCAAATCCTAATTTCTGGAATTTTCTCCACAGACATTTTTATGAAACCATAGTACTCAGTGTTGTGTGTTTATTAATTCTGACTGAAGCTGATCTGGAAAAGAGCAATAGGTTATGATTTAATAATGTGCTATACACATGAATAAATCACACCTCCTTTATTTCCTATGTACAGAAAAACCATTTTTCATACTTATATATGTTTATATATGTGTATATATATATATATATGTATATATATATATATATATATATATATATATATATATATATATATTTTTTTTTTTTTTTTTTTCCAGATAGCCTTTAAGAATGTCTTTGACAAAAGAAGAACGTATTGAAATCATTCTCATGGCTGGATCAGGAAGTTGAACTTTAACAGGAAACATCACACATGACACTGTTGCCAAACTTATTAACAAATTCAAAACGACTGGAAGTGTTACGGACCAACCGAGAAGTGAACGTCTACGAACATCCGCTGATGAAGGCACAACTGACGTGGTGCTGGCAAACACGGTCCCCTATACATGGAGATTTTTAGGACACCGTGTAGAATATTATGCAGGAAAGGTTTCAACATCCAGTGACACAATGTTTAAAACGCAATATTAAGCCTATGCTGTTTGGGCTCATGTTTTTTTTTTTTACTGCTTACTGATTTTTGCTCATCGTTGGCACACAGCCTCATAAACAGTCACACTGCAGGAACTGTGAGATAGAACGAGTCAGTGAAATCCACCTCGCTTTAAGACAAATCACTCATGGCAGTTTCTGTGGCCTGGCACACTTGCTATACCACCTGCAATGCCAGGAACAACACACCATCAGAAAACACACACTCCGTCCCAGAACACACACTTAGTTATTAGGCTGTTAACAATTTCGAAGTGTTTACAATGCCACCTAGAACAACAATACACCCCTCACACACACACATACACACCTACACACACACACACACACACACAAACAAACCTTTTATTAGCAACAGAGTCTCCAAGCTACTTTTCCTATCAAATACACACAGCTGGCAGGTTTCCATCCTTCTGCTGATCTCCACGAAAATATCAACTGTTTGAAATTGAAGGTAATTGCAACATGAGAGACTGAAAACTCTCCTCCTTATGCAATATTATCCATTTTCAAAAATTTTAATTCCTTTCTCCCCAATTTAGCACCATCCAATCCTACTTTAGAGCTCTCCTTTGCCAATACACTGCATATTGTTTCCTTTGTGTTTTCTACCGGCTCTGAGTTATATTAATGCCTAGTATTTTCAGCCATAATAAGAACTCTAATCGCTAATTTCTGCTCTACAACCCACTGGGTAATACATATATGATTGCATAATTATGTGCAAGAATGGCTCCCTGCTGTCCTTCTTCCCTGAAAATGCAGTCAAGTGCATCACGCAGAGATGTCACGGAGTGTGGTACACCTGGGATTCAAACCGCTGCTCCAGTTGGACCTGATGTTCAAACAGTCTTAAAGGAGTGGCCAGAAATTTTAAGGGCAAAGCTCTATTTGTAATAATTGGTGAGGTTTCTCTCACATCCATGCAACTCTTGCAGACTTTGTAAATGGGAGAAGCAAGACTTGATGTGGACCACCAACCTTCAACCAATCAGGACAAAGAGGCGGCTCTAAACACCTGTCAGTCATGTTACCTGTCAATTCAGAAAGCTCCACCTCTTGTGCTAGCAAACTGCCATTCCAACAAAACAGGAACATTACAAGAGGGTTTCCCTTTTCAGAAAAATTCCAGGTAGAACCTACAGTATATAGAAAGCATCATGTCAAGAATCATTGGGAACTCTTTTGTTTTTTTTCTTCTTTGTTTCAAGACAGGTAACTTCATCCAAGTTCCATGAAAGTTGCTGGACATTTTTAGAAAATATTTAAATATTTAAATGTAATAATTTAGAAAATTATATATAAAAAAAAATACAATTCCATATATTCTTATAAGGGCTCTAGAATAAATGCAAAATGCAGCAATACATTATTATTATTATTATTATTATTATTATTATTATTATTATTATTATTATTATTTTTGCTAAAAGGATGGGACTCCTTTGCAGGGCACCATGTGCTCACACACACACACACACACAGATTTACACACTCAATCCATGTATGAATGATGATGTCAATAACATCGTATATTTTCCCCAGAGATAAAAGTTCACTATAGTAAAGTTTCCCAAATAAATGTAAAGGGTGGCACACTGGTACCGCTCCAGGGTTCCTGGTTTCAGTTCAGGTTACTGTCTTTGTGGAGTTTTGCATGCTCTCCCTATGTCTCTGTGGGTTTCCTCTGGGTTCTCTGGTTGGACTGGCTGCGCTAAATTGCCTAGGTGTGGATGAGTGTGTGAATGTTTTGATTGCACTGTGCTGTCATTCCGACCAGGGTGTGTCCCCGCCTCGTGCTTACAGTGTTCCTGAGATAGGCTCCGGATCCACCACAACCCTGACCAGGATGAAGCACTTACTGAAGATAGATGAAGAAAAATGAAGAAGAAGAAGAATTCAGTGTTAGTCAGAACCTCGTCTCCCCTGATGACTGTGTCTGCGCCGTTATTTGGTATGTGAGTTTGACGCATCACATATCACAGCTTGTTGACCATCATCCCAAAATAAATACCTTCACTTCAAACCAAGCGTTTATAATGAAGAAAATCTGAAAGTGTTTGAGTTTTATGGATAAAACTCTGCGTTGAAGATGTAAGGAACCTGATGCCTCCACAATGCAGTGCTACTGACACACTGTGAGAAACACAGAGGAGCACAATCACTATATCTTTATTCCAGACCAGAAAGTCCTGTCTCTCCTGTCCTGCCCTCTGATCTGCAGTGACAACACCCAAACCCTCTCTGGGGACAGTTCTGATGTATAAAACCAAATCTGTACCCCGTTAACAAAACAGGACTCTGACATTTCCAGCATACCGTACTAATCTCAGGCAGCTGTTATCTCTGTGCAGGAAGTGCTCTGGGCCTGGTGCCGCGTTGAGGGGACTCTGGTATAAGGAGGGGCGCAAACATAGACAAAAGGGAACAGGGCAATGAAGCCAGAACCCCTTTAGGGGTCCAGAATGATCCTGGCCTCCTGAGAAACCAGATTTAAAGAATGCCGCTGTTGTGATCTGCAGTAAAGAAATCAAGACATGGGGACGTCACTGTACAAATCTCTGCTCCTCAGCACCAGCGGGTTCAGTGTGTCTGACTACATCCGCAAGTTCACGGTAACTAAATGCAATCTTTTCTTTTTTAACACTATTCGCATGATGGCATCGAGCACAGAGTGTGCTTTACGCAAATGGAGCATTTCAGCACCAGATAATGGCAGAGCTTTAGAAGAGAGTGCTCACTTATTTCGCAGAATTCAGATGGTGATGTAAGCAATAGAAGCTGAGCATCCCTAAAAAGAGCTCACATATATGCAAAAAGGTGGGTTGTGAAACGCCATGATTTGCATTTAAATGAGAAAACGTGGTTTGGATTATAGAAGAAATCTAACAAAGCTCACTTTTTTTGGTTTTGCAGCTAGAGCTGGCATGAAAATGTTTTATTTCAAGTGCTTTATTGATATTTTAAAGCCACTGCTTTGTGTGAATGCCACAACCAGGGAGAAGATTAAGATCTTCAGACTGGTGCCTTTGCTTTACCTGTCATTTAAAGTGCTATTTTGAGTCTGTTTCTTTGTTTTGCTGCTGTGGCTTTGCCTTCCATCGCTCCTGAGCTGTGAATCATCCTCAAATATATTACCACCTGGATGAGTAAAACTCCTTTTAGGAGCACAACCTTGAAATAAGCAAGCGACTCGGTGCTATTTGGGTGGTCAGGAAAATGATTCATAGTTACTAAGGATCTTTTTTTTATGCAACCAAAAAAAAGGAAGCCCAAAGTACTAACATGGGGGAAAAATAATCAATGATGGAAGTGAAATGTTATTAGTACATTGGTCTGAAGCTCAGGAATTGGAGGAGCTCATTTCACAGAGTGTGAGCTGTCCTGCCATGTCCTGCCATGTCATGCATCTCTGGATGGAGAGAAGGCCTCTGTAAACGGAGACTGCGGTGTAAAACTTCGCCTCATATAGGTCAAGGCTAAACGTTGCTATGAACAAACAGCGGGGGGTCGTCCATGTCGTCCTGGACGACGGAAAATCCACCCCGTTTGACTCACAGCACGTTCTTTAGAGCAATGTCTGGGGTGCGAATAGCTGTGACAGGATATTAACTTACACACTGGTCATTTGTATTTTTGATCATAATGCATTCATGAGATTCTGCGCATGACTGACCTTTTGCATAATGCATGAACATAATGCATTCTCACTGCTAGGCATGTTCGTTTATTTTAGAAATATGTTGTTTACAGTGGACAGCACATTCATACTTGTTAGTGCAGAATTATATTTGCTTCTTAACTTATGTTTCTGCCAAGGCAGGTTTTACTGATAGAGCTGTATTCTTTGGTAGGTAACTCTTCACATAAGTGTTCATAGGGCTCCATAAAACCTACATAACCTCGTCCTGCTGCTGATTTAAACCTACAGAAACATGTCATCTCTCAAACGCCTGCCTTCAATAATTTTGAGGTTAAGTTGACATAACATGTGAGTCAGGTGACATAGAGGTTTTGTTGACATAGTTTTGTGTTACGACACTTTCCAAACTCCAAACTAAATTACGTAAGAATGTTATAACAACTGACTTCTGGTATGTCAGAGTCACGAAATGGTGATGGTGTGACATGTCAAACATCCAGAGCAAACAAATTTATGGTTGCAATTATGTTTTATTTTAATATATATACATAACACTGATATTACTGTGTCATAGAAGTGTTATGACTTTACATTAAAATCTAATAAATAGTTAAATTAAACATATTCACATAGAGACAAGAGACATTATATAAGACATTTATATATAATTCTGTAATTGTGGTGTCATGACATTGCCATAAGTATTAATAAATATCTTATAAGCAGAGGTCTATCAAAATATACACAATACTGGCATTATGGTGCCATAGCTTTGTTATGAGTTTACATTAATATCTAATACATATTCAAATTAAACTTCCTTCACCTAAAGGCTAGAGAAAGCCTACACAATTCTGTAATTATGGTGTCATGAAATTGCCATAAGTACTAATAATTGTCTTATAAGCAGAACAGACGTATGCTCTTCACTGAGATACAGATACAGATGTCAGCTGTTATAACATTGTAAAAAAAAAAAAAAAGTCAGCAAGTATAATAATGGAATGTTATGTCAACAAAGATTTCTTCCTTGACTCAGAGGTTATAAATGGCTTATGTATACCTATGAAAAAATGTCGATTTGACATGACAGTTGTCAATTAGGCTATAAATGTTTATTCTGCCTTATGTCAACCGTCATACAGGGGTTATGTAGGGCATATGTAGACCTATGAACAAATGTCACCTAGCCATGGAAATTATCAATAAGGCTATAAATGTTTATTCAGGGTTATGTCATTTGTCAAGGAATGCTTATGTAAGGCTTATGTAGGCTTATGTAGACCTATGTACAAATGTAATTCTGACATCGAAATTGTCAATAAGGCTATAAATGTTTATTCAGGATTATGTCAGTTGTCATGAACTGCTGAATCACTATGGTATTAGGCGAGCTCACAATTCTATCTTAGCAGAATGTTTTCTGAATGTAGTAGTTTTAGGAACATGTTTTTTTCATTCAATCTGTCTGAGTATTATGTAACATATATAAAAGTTCCTACGACAATGTGGCACATCAGATTTTAACATTAACATTTCCATAATGCTAGGGTTTTGTCTAACTTGGAACATTTTAAAAACGTTGTGAAGCCTATTAAGATATTTTATAGAGCAGAAATATTATTTTCCTTTTAAAACCTGCACAGATTTTACTGATAACGTTCTCCATTTGCTGGGGAATTCAAGTAGAGAAGTTAGAAAATATATTTTTATCCATTTTTTGGCTACTTAGACCAATTTTATGGTTAACCTCATTTCTCTGGGTAGAATGAAGAGATGTATGCGCTTCTTTGTCCTGTTCATAGTCTCTTTTATCACATGTAAATGTGTGGACAGTCACAGCTGAGGTGAGGAAATATCCATTTATGAGCAGACTCGCTGCCAGCCCCATATCCTCCATGCTCCCAAACACTCTGGCTCGCTAACACACCCGTGCATACAACGTGTGAACTGGGAAATTGAGTTAACACCAGCTGGTAATGATGAATTTCAGCCACTATAAATGATCACCATGGAAAGGCCATGATGGAGTCACATTCCAGTGACAGAAAGGAAAGCACCCAGCTGGTACCTTTCCACTGTTTGTCCATTACATAACACGAATCTATAGAGTACGCTCGGGATCTGGCACCAGTACAGGGTGGAAAACCATATTCTCACTGGGGAGAGATTTATAAATAAAGCCCACTCGCTAACATGTGAGACATGAGTGTGTACAAAAGGCTCATTAACTCCTTGTGCTATTGTATGTATGCGATGCTTTAAATGCAGTGGGCGTGACAGTGTTATGATTCCATACAGTCTGGAGACAGATCCTAAACTATTGCTGTTATTTATGTACTTTCCATGTTGTTAAATCCATGTGGATGTTTCACAGTGTTATAACAGATACAGGTTATTGAAGTTATTGAAAGAATTTTTGGATTTATTCCTGAAATCTGTTTTTTTATTTCAATAATCAGGTTACTTTGTATATGTAAACACAGTCTGCGTCTGATTTTGAGACTATTTCCAGCCATACTATGTACAAAAAAAATTTGCCTGGTGGTGTCCGGGGGCAAACTGAGATCCAAAATTGTTTTTTAAAATGACAAGAGTGAAGATCACAATCAAGGATTATTAAAGTTGTTATAGTTATTATTTGGTTATTGTAGCTATAAGACTCATTAATTTAAACAAATAGGTCCAATAAGAAGTATAAATAATGTTCACTTGAACTGAGTGGAAGGTTTTGGAATTAAAAAGCTTAAATTCAATTCAATTCAATTCAATTTTATTTGTATAGCGCTTTTAACAATGAACGTTGTCTCAAAGCAGCTTTACAGAACATAAGAAACAGAAAACAAAACATGCAACAGTCCTAGATGTTAGACAGAATGATCCCTAGTGAGCAAGCCTGAGGCGACTGAGGCGACTGTGGCAAGGAAAAACTCCCTTAGATGATATGAGGAAGAAACCTTGAGAGGAACCAGACTCAAAAGGGAACCCATCCTCATTTGGGTGACACTGGAGAGTGTGATAGAACAATGTCCTTTCTGCATTTATGTATAGTCATGTAACGTTTTATGTGTATATTGATTTGTAGGTTGTTGTCTTCCTCAAAGTCCACATAGGGTTGGCAGCGTTGCTCTGGCTGGAGCTGGTCCATCTCTGGATGCCTCAGGATCCTCGTAGGGTTGGCCTCTGTCTACTGGAGCTGGCACAATCTCTATGTGCCTCGGGATGGGTAGAAGAAGGGAAACAAGTAGAAAGGAATTAGCGTAGCTGCTGTTCATAACATTAGCAAGCACTAAATCATAATGTATGTATTAAGTCAGTGGTTCCCAAACATTTTCTATCATTCCCCACCTCAGAAGAAAGGGATTTTCTGCGCCCCACTTGTCCCATATTGCACCAACAAAATGGTAAAAAAAACACAAGTTCAGATTTATTGAAGTAACATCAATATATTTTTGTAAGTAACAGCTTACAACACCAGATATAACATTAACATCAGTGTTCAAAATAAAAAAGATATACAGAAAGTGGTCAAATTAATTAAATTGTGCAAAACTGTACAAAAATGAGC
>CM040999.1:2084212-2121390 GCA_022985145.1 Pangasius djambal
ATTCGCATTACGGTTCCGGTTTTAACATGTTTAGGGCAATTACTGAATTCATTGTGAGTGGGTGTTTTAATATACTGGCAAAACAGAAAGGCATTAATAAAGAATGCAAAAAAATAAATAAATTCAGATTTAATGCGCCCCACCTGCAATACCTCCGCGCCCCACTAGTGGGGCGCGCCCCACACTTTGGGAAACGCTGTATTAAGTGTATGCTTGGCTAAAGATATACTGTATGTCTTTAATCTACGCTTGAACTGGGAGAGTGTGTCTGAGCCCCGAACACTGTCAGGAAGGCTATTCCAAAGTTTAGGAGCTAAATACGAAAACGCTCTACCCCCTTTTGTAGACTTTGATATTCTGGGAACTACCAGAAGTCCGGAGATTTGAGATCTTAAGGCACGAGGTGGATTGTGACGTGTTAGAAGACTGGCTAGATACATGGGAGCTAAACCATTTAGAGCCTTGTACGTGAGTAGTGCTAGTTTATAATCAATTCTAAACTTAACAGGTAGCCAGTGCAGGGATGATAATATTGGCTACAATCAATCCATCAGTCAATCAGGTGGTACATATTTGTCTAATATACCTAATATTTGAATAGTTGTTTTTTAAAGTATAAGGGCTGGAAAACATTCAAGAACCCCTTCACTACAGGAATCACAAACCCTCAAACACATGATAATGTTCAGTACATGATTCGCTGCTGGAAGGGGGTTTAGATGCAGCCATTTTCACGTCCTGTTTGATTTGCCTTCAGTTTTGTCTTCAGGAAGTGAAATTCAGCTCAGTGTGGTTCAGCTCGGATGTGACTACACTCCATGACTACAGCTGTTCAGCTGATTTCTTCATGCCTGGAAAAATACAGGCATGAAGAAATTGCATGGCCAGTCAGGTTGTGTGATATTGAGGACAGCAAATGTTTCCACCCAATTTAGTTTAATTTAATTTAATTTATTCAGGGATGCCATGTCCCCATGGAATCGGACTACTTTTAGGTAGCTGCTGCGCATATTGCACACATTAGAGTAATTATAGCATATCAGTGTAATCCAGGGTTTATTTTAATGCAAGTGATAAATTCTCATTCTACTCATTCACTGTATATCTATAGTATATGTAGGCTGTGGATCTAAATAAACTGAAGTGAACTAATGGTGCATCTGTAGAAAATAGGGTATTATAACAATGGTAAATGCTTATAGTATAAAAAATAATGGATTCCCTTTACTGGTGTGAGTGCATTGGATTTCCTGTTCTCATAGCTATTCTTTATTTATGGCAATATGTAATAAGACATTTTACGTATGTCTTCTTCGGTTATTCTAGGTGTTTGTTTCTTATTTTGACCTTAGCCGGCCTGATGTAATTTTACCAGTGACTGTACAAACATGTCTTTCAATATAGCTTTATATATATATTGTAAATCTATTAAAATTTTAAACCACACTTTCTATTTTCTCCCCAACCCTAGACTTGAGCATAAGAAAATTCTTAGTGAAAGTGTCTGGGTTTTAAAACAGTACATTAAAATGTATTGCATGATGTTACTTTGGAAATATTACAATGCATTTGGCAGTGGTAGCCCTGATTTTTTATTTATTACAATGTTCAGGATCAGAATTTGAATTTTGGCATTGGCCTGGTTTTGTCACAGGGACCTGACAACCTTGGCTATATTGCAAGCCAGCTAGCAACAGCAGACACGATGAAGGCTAAACATGTACACAAGAAGCCACTGCAAATTTTAAACTGTTGCTCAACTGCCCTACTTTATGTATAGATGGGTTAACACATTGGCTAACAGCAATCTGATTGTCAGGGTAGAGAGGAAAGTCCTGTCATTCTCACCCAAATGGCTGAATATGCTCTCTTGGACTCTTGACAGTGGATAATTGTGGCATTCAAACTTCAATCTCATGATTCCCGACTACAAATGTGTAACCTTGAACAGCTAGGCCACTCGGGAACATTCTGCACTGTACTACTCTCTTTCATTTCACGTCCTGTGTGCTATATTGCACAAACAAAACTCTTGATACCGTCCAATTATTTTCTGCCTGTACTGTATTGCAAATACAAGAAAGCCTCTGGATCAGGTATCAGTTGTTTTTCTTCCCCTTTCTCAAGCAATGTTCCTGGCAGGAGGCAGCATGATTGAATTCTTTGTTCGAAGTGGGAACACATCTGACATTCCAGTTCACAATTAATCTTCATACCAGTGTCCAGAGGGGTTTATTTTTACAGGAAGTGTCAACCCAAAGTCAAGGCACATTCAAGCCACAGACCACGATGCATTAGGCAGATTTGGACCAGTGGGTTTTTAATCAAAGAGGACATCACTATCCCAATCCAGACAGACCTGTACGACATTCCAACTTATTCAGTCCAGCTTTGCATTTTCAGATTTTTGGCCCTTCATAAAAGGTCATTCCTCGCATGTATGCTTGTCAACAGCATGTGTGGTGTTAAATTTAAATGTTTTGGTGACGTCAAGGGACTGCTGGAACTTTGGCAGCTCTAGGTCCTATATAAAAGCGCTTAAACAGAGTGAGCCCAATAGAGTGGAACAGAGAAGGGGGAGGAAAAATAGAAGTGTCTCGATAAGATACCAGAACGGAGGTGTTTATTTAAGTGGTGTCATGTCTCTGGCGCATACTGACACCATTCTGGATGAGCTGCTTGCTTTGGTGGGAGGCACAACGATACCTCAGAGAAGCCTTAAGAGGAGTAAGATAGGAGGGACCGAAATAGCAGTTCTGATAACTTTTGGTCACTGTGACCCAAGGATTATTGGTGTTTCCTTCTCTTGCTGTTTGTCTTGCCCCTGAGCTGCTATCCTGACTCTATTTCACTCCAATCATGAGTAAACCGGTGACTCTGGCCACCTGCATTGCCAAGATGTATGAAGGTGCCAAGCTGGACAACTCTGGAGCAGCATCTGGGACACCAAAGAAGGCCAATTCGACTCTTCTGGGCAGTCTGGGCCACATTGAAGAGAAGATAAACCTCCTGGAAGGAAGGGTTGAACAGATCACAAATACACAGAGTTTAGTGCTTCAGAAATTAGAGTCAGTGTGTCAAGGAATGGGTGCGTTGGAGAAAAACTTTGCACAATTCAGACAAGACCACACTCTAGGACAATCCTTATTAAAACCTCCTCATAGAGATGCAGAACAAGGAGTGAGTGACTCAGCTGTGATCGCTGAGGTCAAATCCCTTTGTGGAGAAACTGTGGCACTGTTGATGAGCCTGAAACAAGAAGGCCAGCTGCAGAGAAAGAAAATTGAGGGGATCGAAAGTTCAGTATCCACCCTGGATAAAGTGCTCGGTTACGTGGGTGAAGCTTTTCGCAGCTCAAAGATAGTGGACTTCATTCTCAGTGGCGTCGTACCTTGGAGGAAGCAAGGCCTGCTAGACACAACAGAGGATGAGGTTAGTGAGCTTCTGGGCATTTTGAGGGCTTTTGTCTGTTTTTTTTTGCAAGTTCATGCAGTGTTGAGTCATTGATGACTCAGTGCTGCTGGGTTTGTTATCTGAGCTAATTGTTGTCTGAATGTCGGTACACTTCATAGGAAAAATTATACCTGAGGAAAAATCTGGCTTTTTTTTAATGATATCTTGTCATCTAAAGCTAGTATATTTCACTTACAGCCTTGACTCCATTCTTATGATTTGGTAAACAGAGTCCAGGTTCCATTGGAACATGTTTCCCAGGTCACTGCTGTGTCCACAGAGAAGCTTCAGGTTTCATATGCCATTGCAATGGATGTGTTGTTTAAGGACACTTGACCTGGATTACTGGAAGTGATACTCAAGACATAAACCATGAAACTTTCGCATTCAGTTGTACCATTTTCTTTCCAGCCTTTTTTTAAAATTTTGTTGTAACAGTACTGTGAGATCTAGTTATCATACCCCTTTGTCCTGGTAGCAAAACCAACATCAAAACTAAAACTCTTGTGACACATGCTATAAGAAATTTATACTCAAAATATGACAAGGCACAGCGCTCTTGGATTCTCGATTCTGATTGGTCAGAAGGTGTTGATTCATTTCCTATAACAGCAGCTCTGACAGTAGTGTCAGCTTCAAAGCACAGGTTTATATTAATGCTCTCGTTATAATGCGTTTAAAGCTCATTCACAGGTACGGCGGACGCTCCACATAAACAGATTTTTAAAACGTGTGTGTAACTATTGATGTGGTGAAGATTTCTGTAAGGAGAAATGTGTTTATTTAACATTTATGGAAGGAGTCTCCAGTGTCAGGGCTTTGCAACAGTCAGAGGTAAAGCTGTAACGTTCAGTTTTCCGACATCTTCAGGACGGAGGAGTTTACGCTTTGTGATTTCTCAATAATTAGCTGTCTTATTAACTTCATGAGAAAGTGAGGGGACAGCTGTTTATAGCTGCTATAAACTAAGTGAGAACAGGAGTTCACTTGTTTCACAGACATATGGCATGTCATTATTTAATAAATAAAAATAGCAACTATTGTAATTAAAAATGGCAAACTACTGTCATATAAGTGGAATAAAACACTTCAGGATGCGCTGTTATTGGAAAATAGTCAACTTCAATTTGATAACAGAAACTCTGCTTCATCACACCACCCTGTCGTTGATTATTTTCCTGTAACAGCATGACTCTGGGTGTTTTATTCTGTAAATAATACATTATCTGATGTAGCATGCTTGTTTTCGTTGTTTAAAAAGTTCTCTACTGTTTCCCGAGATGCTAAGTCTTTCTTTAATTGGCACATTACCGAACAAAACAAGAAAGTTTTTTGCAGTTTTTTTTGAACAGTTAAGGATGCCACTTAGATGTGCATCAGTTTTAAAAAGATTTCTCAGTTCCTCGGAACACGCTGATCTAATTACTCCATGCATATTCTACTTACTCTTGGTCTGATCTTGGCGAAAGAAAGTCAGAAGGCCTCGCTCTAATTGCCTGATCTGTGGTCATACAGCGTAACCGCACTGTTAAGCGGAGTGTGTGAAAAGACAGGCCTGGAGCGCCATAAACACTCAGGGAAAAATTATGTAGGAATGTGACTGGGAATTGTGACAGCACATAATTTGTAGCTCAGTCTCAGTCTAGTCTATGTATTTGAAAAAAAAAAAGTCCTTCTATATTGTTTTTCTGCTCAACTTGTGATTGAAGGAACACTCTATAACCAATTACTGAAAGGTCTGCATTTCCCTGCAGATTTGAGCACCCACTTGTGGAGCTAGACTAGTAGGCATGCATACCAACAATATACAGTCAGGTCCGGAAGTATTTGGACAATGACGGCGTTTTTGTGATTTTGCCTTTATACACCACCACAATGGATTTGAAAAAAACAATCAAGATGTGATCGAAGTGTAGACTTTCAGCTTTATTTTAAGAGGTTCCACAAAAATATGGCATTTACCATTTAGAAATTACAGCCATTTTAAGCAAAGTACCTCCATTTTCAGGGGCTCAAAGGTATTTGGACAATTGACTGACAAGAAGCTAATTGACCAGGTTCGGTCCATTCCCTCGTTACTTCAAGACAAATGAAGCAGATAAAAGGTCTGTAGTTGATATCAGGTATTGAGTTGGCATTTGGCAGCTGTTCCACTGGAGCTACCAATATGAAGTCCAAGGAGATCTCAATGCAAGTGAAGGAGGCCATCATTAGGCTGAAAAAACAACATAAATCTATAAGAGAGAGCAAAAACAAGCCAAATAAAGCTGAAAGTCTACACTTCGATCACATCTTGATTGTTTTTTTTATTTCAAATCCATTGTGGTGATGTATAAAGGCAAAATCACAAAAACTCTGTCATTGTCCAAATACTTCCGGACCTGACTGTATATGCACATTTCTTTCTGTTTCAAGTCGCATTGTTTTAGAATGACTTCTTTTCTGATTTGCATTTCTATGTAAACATCTCAGACCAGTCAGAATAGTTGAATTTGTTCATCTTCCTTCTGTTTTGTATTTATTTTGTGACAAGTTGGAGTTTTATCTGAGTCATCTCTGACACCTTTATCATCGTAAGAAGATTGACAGTCGAGTACAGATAATATTAAACAAATGCCTCCAGAGTCATTTTTATTCGAATGATGCCGGATACAAAATAGATGAAGATTCCTCATATAATCTGTGACTTTCTTCTTATAGCCTGAGGGAAAAAATCCGAACGTCACCGTGGCTTAAAGCCCGAAACGCATCAGCAGGTTTTTGCTTCATCCAAAAGCAATCTGTGACATCTTTACCTTTCTTTTTTTTTTTCTCCAGAAAAATACATCAGACGATGATGCCAGAAAGGCCAAAAGCTCTCTCTGTCACACAGGAACTCAGGCTCCGGAAGAAATTAATGAGCAACCTGCAGGTAGGAGATCGAATCTCTCACCAACGTCAGCTTTCTCAGAGGCAGAGCTTTATCGTCAACCTGGACAGTTTCCATAGAATATTCCTCATCTGCCAGAAATACAGCTCAGCCGAGGCATTTTGGGTTGAAAATAAGACGTGGCGATGACTGAATAATGACGAAATCTGTTGTTTAAAGCTGTGATGTGCAAATTATGAAGCCAACATTGTTATCCAGTTGTGGGTGAAAAATTTGCATCCCCCATGGTGGTTAAGTGTAAAAAAGGGAAAATGGACACCTCTATTTTACAAGTTTACTGAAAAAAAGAAATGTATGTGCATGCTCTAATAAGATAATAATACAGAAAATAAATAGTTTGCAAATTAGCTTCTCGGTTTCCAGACCTGATCTGGAAGAGTAAGAACAAAGACAAAGGTTGGGCTTACAAAAAGATGTTCCAAATTCAGAAATGGAAATGCAAAATGTCCAAAGGTCTAGCTAGTTTGACACACTATTAATTTTTTTGTGGCAATTAAGAAACACAGATTTTTGGGGGGGGTTTAAAGGTGAGTGCTTGAACTACACTGTAATTTGCCAAACTCTGAATACAAATAACTTTCCGTGCATAAGTATTGGTGAAGCTTTTGTACAAAGTTTGCCAACTCTGAATACAGCCCTTAATGTCTAGTTGCTATAAAAACGCCTTTTAATTTAACTTTGCCTTCTTCATTTTGTCTTAAAGGAGCACTGTGAGTTTAGGTATACAATGCGCAGTGCATCACTGTGAGACACAATATTAGAAGTTATTTAATAAGAGCGCAAAATGTAAAGAAACCATCTAAGGCATTTAATTCTGCATCCCTATGTTTAGGACTATTACTGACAAACTGATTCAAGTTTCATTGCCATAACACCTTCCTTGCATTTTATAATGAGAATTCAGTACCAGAGCTTCTACAGCACAGTGTCCTACATGATCATCAGTCAGGTACGGAGCGGAACGGAGCCTTTAACGCTGCTCTCCATGTGCGCTGAGTTGCCCAGTGATAATGCGAGAGGTGGGCGATAGAAAAAAACGAGACGGGAAGCTTTGCATGCAATGCAGGTCCTCTGAAAGGTTGGAATTTGTCATGTGACACGTGATGCCTATAGTAGGGGAAACTGGATACCACTGACACGGGGAGAAGAAAACTTAACCTCAACATGTAAAGGTGCTTTAAGCTCAGTTGCTAAAAAGATCTGCCAGATGCTGAAGATTTTTCCAGTCAGATTTATTGCCGCTCACATCATCCTCACACTTACAGTCTTATAAAAGTAAAAAATGAGTGAATCAGCAGCACGTCCTTAATTCTAGAGACTGTGACAGCTCCACGTATATCATTATTTTAGGAATCAGTATGGCAGCGACACAAACAGTGCTTACTGAATTTAGCATAAAATTTAAACCTCTAGATTTCTAAACTGTAATGTATTTCCTGTAATAAAGTACATTTTTATGAGCTAAAAGTAATTTTAATATATAATATATAACATTTATTTCTAATAGGGTAATCAAACAATCTTCAGTGTCTGCAAGGAAGTTTTTCCAAAGGCATATTAAAATAAAAATGTAATAAAAGGGTTAACGTGTACAGTAACAGGATTAACGTGTACACGTCAATATTGTTACTATACACATAAACCCTCTGACTGTACACGTCAATATTGTTACTGTACACGTCAGTATTGTTACTATACACATAAAACCCTCTGACTGTACAAGTCAATATTGTTACTGTACATGTCAGTATTGTTACTATACACATAAACCCTCTGACTGTACACGCCAATCCTGTTACTGTACATGTCAGTATTGTTAGTGCTTATGTGAACAGTAACAACATTGACATATACAGTAAGAGGAATGACGTGAACAGTGACAGGATTGACGTGTACAGTGACAGGGTTGACGTGTACAGTAACAACATTGACATATACAGTAAGAGGAATGACGTGAACAGTGACAGGATTGACGTGAACAGTGACAGGATTGACGTGTACAGTGACAGGGTTGACGTGTACAGTAACAACATTGACATATACAGTAAGAGGAATGACGTGAACAGTGACAGGGTTGACGTGTACAGTAACAGGGTTGACGTGTACAGTAACAGGGTTGATGTGCACAGTAACAGGTTGATGTGTACAGTAACTATTGACGTGTACAGTAACAGGGTTGATGTGCACAGTAACAGGTTGATGTGTACAGTAACTATTGACGTGTACAGTAACAGGGTTGACGTGTACAGTAACAGGGTTGATGTGCACAGTAACAGGTTGATGTGTACAGTAACTATTGACGTGTACAGTAACAGGGTTGACGTGTACAGTAACAGGGTTGACGTGTACAGTAACAGGGTTGATGTGCACAGTAACAGGTTGATGTGTACAGTAACTATTGACGTGTACAGTAACAGGGTTGACGTGTACAGTAACACCTGTTCATGTAAAGTACATTTGGAATTGGATTTGCATTCATATTGCTTCTTTTGCTCATAACTGAGGTTAAAATTAGATATATTTATTTATTTAAAATCAATTTTACAATTACATTGCTATAAATTTGTAACTCTGCCACTGATTCACTTTTCCTTCTACAGTCCCACACAAGCATCTTGAGCATAAAGTCAAGTCTCCGGCTCTTGGTTCCTCTCCAGCTCTAACAGAGGAAGTTCCAGTTCCTAAATCCCAGCGCAGGCCGAAGGAGGTGACGCTGAGCAGCAGAGAGCCTGACCGAGTCCAGGCCTTCGCTCCTGAGAGCCTGAGTGAGTCCGAAGTACCCGAAGTGAGTGAAGATCATAAAGTCTTGCCTGCAGAGACCGTCTCCGTGATAGAAGCTTCTCAGCTCGAGAGGTGAGCCTGTAAAATCTAAAAGATTCAGTCTAGTGGAACTGATTCTCCTAAAACCCAGTGCTGCAGGGATTTGGGTTCTACCTCGTCTGCTCTGACACACTCGCTTTAGCTCATCAGCTGCTAATCGCTTCCTTCATGTGTTCAGTCAGGAACGATTGAACCGAGTTCATGGCATTTCCTCCCAGATGGGATTTAGAAATGTCTAAGACGTTAGAGGTTTTACCTTTAAACACTTATTAATGGGACTTTCTGTGGCGTTACATCACAGCGTGCTCTGTTCTTCTCAAAGAATTAGCAAGATAAAAGTGGGCTTTGGTTTTACGTTTGTAGTAAGCAGAGGTCGGTAACATACGATGAAGAGCAGTAGTGTAATTCCTAAATCAGTAAAAGTGAGAGTAGCACCTTAACCATTACACAAGATCAGATTTAAATATTTTTAGAATTAGATCTGGTCACGGAAACTGGACTGTCGAAGATTGGAAAAGCTTCATTTGTTCTTTTTCTGATCTTCAGTTTGGGTGAGTCTGTGTCCACTGTAGCCTCAGATTCCTGTTCTTGGCTGAGAGAAGTGTTTTTCTGCTGTTTCTACATGTTGTGCCTTCTGCGCTGCTTTTCTGCTCAGCGCGGTTGTAAAGAGTGGTTATTTGAGTTACCGTAGCCTTCCTGTCACTTTGAGCCAGTCTGAGCGTTCTCCTCTGACCTCTCTCATCAGCAAGGTGTTTCCACCCGCAGAACTGCCAGATGTTTTTTTGTTTGCGCAACATTCTGTGAAAGTAAATTCTAGAGACAATTATGTGTGAAAAGCTCAGGAGACCGGCAGTTTCTGAAATCCTCAAGCTGGCACTGAGATCACTGAGATCACTGAGATTTAATCCCCATTCTGATGTTTGATGTGAACATTAGCTGGCATTCAGACTGGTGCCAAAGACACGCTAATGAAAGAGTCAGCATTGTGCCTGTCATTTGAAAATGCTGTCTCTTTTTAACCTGTGGTTTGTCCCCTACTCATAATGAAGGTTACAAAGGATGAAGATTAAAGCATATGCTAGTAACTGTTAAAAAAAGCCACCAGGTTGCCATGAGTTTGCCAGAGCAAATGATTTTAAAAGCGAGTCAACTCTCAGATGTTAGTTTTCTCTCTCTCCCTCTCTCACCAGTACATGCTGTTTATAATGAAAGTATGCTGTAATAACATAGCAGCTGCTGTCTTCACACACACATACACACACACACACACACACACACACACACACACACACTGACCACATCAGTGGAAAATCAGTGGAAATTTATTGTGGTCATATACTGCATTCGAGAGGCTTATTGTAATTCCACTGCAGCAGAATACAGAAATAAAAATAAAATCCAAGCAAGCATCATCTCAGAGGACAGAACATACACGTATCCACACACACATACACACACGTACTCACACATCCACAGTGATGTATTGTTGCATTGTTTGGAGTGTTTGGAGAGGCACATCACACTCAGACTGATTGCATGCCTTTATTTGATGTATTACTGAAACTTGAAACGTGCAGATGATACGTGAACAACAAAGGCTTCTGTCACTCACGCTCGAGGATGGATGTGTTTTTGTGAGGAGCGAGGAGACCTTTACATCAGGTTCCTGTGCACTTTCCGTGTGCTTTCTGATGACTGGGGAGATTGCTCAAGCCGCCGTTGGTTCACGACACAAGGGAACTTTGAAAGCCCATAAATCGTTGTAAAATTTCTATGAAATTGCAGGGATGGAATTCTCTGTGTCCCTTTTTGTCCTTTGTAAAGGTGTCTCTTTGTTACGATGGATGTGATTTAAGGACATTCAGGCAAACATAGCCTGGGGTCGGATGAATTAGAAGTTCCTGAATGAGAGGTCAAAGGCCATTGACTTGATTTTCATGAGGTTTATTAGGAACTAAGGAGTTTCCTGAACTCTCCTGAAAAAGAAGTCTTTGCAGATTTCCTGTTCTGCTTTCTCATCTCGTTCCAGGAACTGTGTAAAGCAAAAGTGTCAAAGAAACATCTCAATTTGCTCATTATGTCACGCTGCTTCCACGCATGTTTCAGTTTCATTTTTGCTGCTTTTCCATCACAGGAACCTTTTCTGTCCTGTTTCACAGGAACGTTTTTTTGGAAACCAGTAACAAAAAAAGCTACTTCAAAATGTCTTTTTTTTCTATAAAACCTCCATAAAAAAGTTCCTTTGCTCCTGAAAACAGCAGTGTAAATGTGTTCCAGCAGTGTAAATGTGTTTTCATAGAGAAATTAACACTTGTTTAAAAAGTTTTTACATCTTCAACATCCAGCCTTTGTGTGTTAATATGCTTGTTTTCTCTCGACTAGCCCACTGTTTAATGAGATGCAAAAACCTAAGCTGTACTTCATGAGGAAAGGAGCGAGGCTGAGGGCTGCTGCATGTAGCTATCACTAATTACGCTAAAATATTCCGAGTGAAAGGAACTCCACAGCTCATTTCAGCTGAGCAGAGTAAACTCAGAGTTCCTGACAGTTTATCTCCTGCTAATTGGCAGTTCTAATTCACTCCAGTGGTCATGCCCTGCTGATTTCTGCCAATTTGCATGGTGTTCTTTAGACCAAGCTTTAATGTGTTTAAGTGTGATAAGAACCATGTTGAAAGATTATTAAACTAATTATTTGGATTATTGTATTTCTAGTAAAACCCCAGAAACCCACAGTGCTCCTGGGCGGACGGACGTTTCTGCAGCCGCTGTCCCGCTGACTGTGGACTCTTTAATTAAAAAAGAGGAGCCCGAGCAGAAGAGGGAATGTGAGCAAAAAGCTAGAGAAGTCCCTAAAGCCGAGCCGTGTCATGCCGCAGAGCCAAATCTGCCAATCACGGAAAACTTGGAACAGAAGGAGACAGCTGCACTGGAAACTCCACAGCTGAGAGAAGCTGAGTGTGATCCAAAACCTGAACCACTCACCCAGAAAACTAACACTGAGACTGCAGATGTGGTTCGGGAAAAGCCCAAAACACCCCAGAACAAATCCGAGCCTTCAAAACACGTCGAAGCGGCGAGTTCTGCACCACAGACCAAGGATAATTCGAAATCCGAAGGCCTGGATTTACAGTTTCCTATCATTGGTGCGTAAAAAAAAATGTTCTGGGAATAATTCAGCCAGAAATGAACATAGATTTCCACTTAAAGGTGCATCAGATATGATTCGTCAGAATTTGGCAAGATTAGGTCTCTAGGGCTTAAATAGTTGGAGTTGAATAAGATTTGAATGATTTGTTTTTACTCCTTGACCACGCCCCCATTCCCACCCATGTACACAAAGCTCCGCCCCCAGAACTTACAGTGGTTCAACTAGAGTCAGCATTAGCAAGCCCGGGTTTTAACACCATAAATAAGCAAAATTCTGCTTATATTGATTCATGAGGATGTTCATGAGTTCCTTTGCTTTCATTTTTTTTGTAATAAGCTTGTAATATGAGCTCTAAGCTCTGATATTAGCATGTTAGCATTGCTAAATATTCATTCCTGTCCAGGAAAAGCGTAGCGAATTCTGCATCCGGCTTCATCTCCTTCACCTGTAATAAATGACTCCATCTTGGAAAAGCACTGCCAGTGTTTATTCTGGTTTTGCTGCATTTATTGCTGTTAAGTATTTTTCAAAGCATAGAGTGAATTATCAGGCTGCGATGGGAGCTTGCTGATTTCTATGATGGGGCGGAGTGAAGCGTAGTTGGGGAGTGTCTATAAAATGTCTGACAGGAGGTCCAAATAAAGACAAACAAGCACTCCAGACCATAACGCATGTTCTAAATAATTTCCACAGTATTAGCAAGAAATAAAAAATAGACTACTGCACCTTTAACACAAATGTAGCCAATCAGACGAGACATGTTTGGTTTCTGAATTTGGCTCTTTAGTTTTGTGCTGGATTTATGAGGCTAATGTTGTTGTCTAGTCAATTAGCATTCCTGAGCTGTGGACTTGCTTGCTACCTCACCACAGTTTGGTGTCAGACTTGGCTCATGTTCCTCCAGTGGAAATGTAGCTAAAGTTCATGGGTTCATGCAGAAGAACATACACAAAGTTCATGGGTTGCCGAAAAGGTTACTAAAAATGTTTCTGAGTTCACAGTGGAGAACATGCTTTCCTAAAAATGTCCTACGGCTCTAAAAATGGTTTCTGAGTTCCTGAAAATGTTTCTGGCTTCCAGAAGAAGACCTTAGGTTCTTAAAAGGTCCTACATTTCTAAAAAAAAAAAAAAGCAAAAGAAGGTTTGTGAAGTAGAACATAGGTTCCTAAAATGGATTCTGAAAAAGGTTGCTGAGTTCCTGTAAAAGATTCTTGTAAAAAAGTTCTTGAAGAAGAAACCACAGGCAGGTTTCTAAAATGTCCTGGATTTCTACAGAAACGAAAGCATATTAGAACGAGCACGTTAATATAAACATTGTGCAGTGTTGCAGCTGCTCTACTGTCACATGTACCCTTATAGAAAATCAATCACCAGCAATCAGAATAATGAATTCAACAGCGCTACGGTGGAAATCACTTTAAACTCTCCAAGACCTGCGTCTTTACAGAGAGGAAAGTTTAACATTTGGATGTTTTAAATTAAAATGCCATGTGATGTGTTCAAGCTTAAATCGGTGACAGAGATGAATCAGATAAATTGGCACACTTTGGTAGCAGCTGCACCTTCCAAGCATTCGATAGGTCATTAGCTGGAATCTGCGATATCGCTCGTGATTGTAACCGTAACGACAGCAGGGTTCTGTCAAAGCTCCTGATGCTAATGTGAAAACTGTTCTGTTCCATTAGCCGCTGTAAACCGAGTCCCTGACGTCACCTGTCACCTTTCACACCATGCCAAGTCGTAGTCAGCTATTTCACAGCTATTCCACTTCTCTTCTTTTTTTTCCCAGATGATTGCCCCCCTCGACCTGCCCCGTTCGAGCACCGCATCGTCAGCGCCAAGCAGGTTCCCCTCGGCTCCTATTACTCAGTGGAACCCAACGAGTTGCTCGGAGGGTGAGTGTGTTTCAGCGCCTCTCCTCCTGACTACGGCATGAATGTCTACTGCAGTGTGTATGTTTCTTACTCTACAGAGGAACCCTTGAAGGTTCTGTGTAGCACCATGCAGAGCATCCTATAGGAAGACACAGACAAAGACACTTATGGCCAAATAAGGATTTCTGGTTTAACATTCTTATCTTGAAAAACCCATCAAATGTATACACTTACAATATTGTTGAAATTATTTGTTTTCTATTTATTTAGTTATTTATATGGATTTTTGCAAATAGTTATGGTGGCATGGAACAGTTTTTGTAGCTGCAATAAAATGTAAAGAAAAGTGTTAACATCAGCTGCATACATCATACCGTGCTCTCTTGTAAGCACACATAAAGTACACAGTGCTGTTGAAATCTGGATTCTGATTGGTTAGAAGGTGTTGATTAATTCTCTAATATCGTTTCTATAGTAACAGCTCAATCACAGGGACTTGTATGGCGGACGCTCCACATAAACAGATTTTTAAAACGTGTGTGTAACTACTGATATGGTGAAGTTTTCTGTAAGTTAAATGTTTATTTTACATTTATGGAAGGAGTCTCCAGCGTCAGTGCTTTGTAACAGTCAGAGGTAAAACTGTAACTTTGTTAAGTTTTCAGACACCTCCAGGACGGAGGAGTTTGCGCTTTACCGTTTCTCGGTAACATGGCAAGCTTTAATTTTTTGTCTTATTAACTTCGAGAGAGTGGAAAAAGAGGCTAGAGAGGGAACAACTGTTTACAGCCGCTATAACGTAAGTGAGGAGCTAAGTTGTTTTGTAGACAATTCCATAAAATGTAACGAGAAACTAGAAATGAGAAAAAAGTATGATGTGTCATTGTTTAATAAATAAAACATTGTAATCGTTGGCAAATTGCTGTGGTATAAGAGGAATAAAACACTTTAGGACATGCTGTTATTGGACAATAATCAACTTTGGGGTGGTATTTATTTATTTATTTATTTATTTATTTATTTCTGTAGAGTTCCTAACTGGTAATTATGAGTGTGATTTTCACAGGTAGGAAAATTATCAGTAGCTTAATTCTGAAATCAGTTTTCAGATCCTAATGTTAAAGAAAAATAACAAACTAAATTCAGACTTTCAGTCTGTGTGGTTTTTTGTGTGAACTGTATAAACACAAACTGTAGCTACCATTTATGTGAATGATAAACTTTCCATTGCGGAGATCTCTTTTATAAGCAGATGAGTGGAGGATTAATCCAGGGTCATGGAATGAGGGAAAGTGATTCAAAAGCAAGGAAGCTAATCTGTGAAACGTGGGTTTGTCCAGCCGCTACATGAGCTGACTCACTCGTATTCATCAGGGATGTAACTGCAGGATGAAACTCATTCGATGGAAACGTGGAAAAAACAGAGCAGTGACCCGAGGCGCACTCGGCTGCATTTCAGTTTCCGAAGATGAGGCTGGGGTCAAAAAAGTCCCTGAAGCATGCAGAAATCAAAAACGTATTACAGGCAGTGCATCATGGGAAGGGAGTTGCTATATGTAGTTGACTTCATGAGTCCAGTTTCAACAGTTTCAATTCAATTACATTACTTTTTTTTTTTTTTTTTTACTTATGTAGCACTTTTAACAATGGACATTGACACAAAACACCTTTACACAAATCCAGATATAAAATTTACACTAAAATTTACACTTTTCACTAATGTGCAAGCTAGAGGCGAAGGCGGCAAGGAAAAAACTGCCTGAGTAGAGGAAGAGGAAGAGGAAGAAACCTGGAGAGGTTTCTCGAAAAGAGAACCCATCGTCTTCTGAGTAACACCAAATAGTGCAATTATAAATCATTTCTCTTCTTTCCTCAACATATTTTTTGGTGTAGTTGACGTAGTTCCCTTGATATTCTCCACTAAAGGTTGCATCAATACATTTTTTTTCCAGACTGAGTACATGTTTTTTTGTGGTATTCATCCATACTGATACTTTCAGAATGAGTAAATACTTAGTGTTAATCAAACAGGGGCATCGTGAAACCTTTTATTTAGCTCTGTTTATGTAAGTCGCTGCAACGTGCTGCTAGCAATCAACTTAAACGGTGTTTTTAATAGAGAGAGCGAGGATGGCCGTGTGCAGAACAGTATCAGTGAGTGTGAGCGTTAAAAAACGAGTGCTATGTGTTGTGAATTGCACCTCGACTCATGAGCAAAGTGTAGACACTGCAGAGTGAAGGTGTGTGAAGGTGTGTGAAAAACTTGTACGGCACACTTTTTAACGGGTCAGCCATCCTTGTGCTCTCTATTAAACACACTTTTTAAATACCATAGAGATGTTTTTTATCACGTTACATGTATTGTTGGAAGATGCTGTAGTTCCTCCTCTTCATTTCCTTATAAAACTGCACACAGTGCACCTGAGACTCCTTTTTTTTTTTTTAAAGCGAAGGATCGTCACACCACCGAATATTATTTCTGAAGGCATCTCTGCTCTACAGCATTTCTTTGCATGTGCCTACGCCTTTTGCACAGTACTGTATACCTGATACCAGTATCAGTATTAGAACATCATTGTTCTGCGCTTTAACCTTACACTCAGTGTTTCATTCCACATTCAGTGCATTACAGGATACAGAGAACTTAAACAGTGTCACAGCTCCATACTTACAAGCTGCACTGTATCTCAGTCCTATAGATTGAGATGAATGTTGTGCAAATTTGTTGCATTTAGAGCTACAGGTACCCTTTGCACATCCTATATAATCTGTTTATTTCTCTTAAGCTGCTGTACGTTAGTAGCCTGCCTCCCTTTCAGACCCTCCGAGTGTGTGATAAGGCCTCACCAGTGGGTAATTATAGTTTTGTGCTATCAATATACTGTCAACTTGGCATTCACCCATTTGCGTCCTCTGACAATAGCAGTGCAGATAAAGGCCTACAGAGATAAATATGTAGGCGTTGGGGGAGGGACGGGGGGTGGAGAAGAGGTCGGGGGCTGCTGATAGCTTGTGAAGGGGCAGATAGGAGCGTGGAGTTGAATAACTGGCATACACAGAGTACAGAGACTAATCCCCCCCCGGTAGGGCGCAAATAAGTGCTGGGCTTGTTTCTGACTTGTCATGGACAGAGTTTATTTTGGGCTGTTGTTGACTCACACTCTACTTTATGCTGAAAGGAACACAGAGTGAGCTTTTGGCTAAAAAAATTTCCAAGTGAAAAAAACATCGAATGTACACACCTGTTAGTTTTGACGTCTAGCTATGAGGTTAGTATACGAGGGTAAAAAAGCTTTGAATAAAACATCATATAAAATTGCAGTGATAGAGCATATTTACATTTAAATTTCACCTTCAGATGTTAGTGGGCAGGGCCTATGGGGACAGGGTCTATCTAGAGGTTTATGTGGAGCATCCGGCATATTAGTTGTTACTATAGGAACAATGATGTATTAGAACAAGTGCATTAATATAAACCTGAGATTTGTAGCTGTGCTACTGTCAGAGCTGCTGTTAAATTAAAGTTAAATAAAATTTTCTATAAAATAACAAAATAAATGAAAATCTGTGTAAATGCATGTGTTTGGCTGCAAAAGAGGATCTCTGGTGGTTCATGTTTTTATGCCACTGCAGCTAGGTTTTTGGTTTGTCAACGCGTCTGTCCGAGATTCTCGTTAATGCGATATCTCAAGATCGAGTGGTCGAATGTTTGTATGATTTATATGGAATTATCATATAGTCGTAACCAGCAGATGATTCGGTCTTGGAATTGATCCAAGCAGGGTCAAGGTCACAGCAAGATCACATGACTGAAATAGTTTTTCTTCAATAGCTTCCTGTTTGAAGTACATTTTAAGGGTATATGATGAGTATAAATTAGTGCTTGTTATTACCAGAGGCATCCCCATCCACGCTGTCGGTGTCGTTCATAAGTTGATCGGTTCTTCGACAGTATTTTTAATCTGCTGAAGTGCTTTGCTACATCCACAAAGCACTACCAGCATCACCACAGCCGGCAGCTAGCTTCTCGTTATGCTGCACTGACTGTGTATACAGAATGATGACCTGTTTTCTTATAAGCGCTGTGCTTTTTTCTGCTCGCTGTCTCTACAGGGGGCGTTTTGGCCAGGTTCATAAGTGTGCTGAGCTCTCTTCAGGTCTCACTCTGGCTGCCAAGATTATAAAAGTGAAGGGGATGAAAGAAAGGGTGAGTGAAAAAAAAAAAAACACAAGCCAAAACAACACCCCCCTCTCCACCTTAACATCTTCACTCTTTCTCTCTTTTAAAAAGGCAGCTTTTATGTGAAAGTCCACTGGCTGTCTTACTACAGCCTTACTCCTGCCTTTATTCTCTCTCTCTCTCTCTCTCTCTCTCTCCTTCTGCTCCAATCTGTTCCTCGCTATGTCCCAGTGATTTATGATTTATGATTTATGATTCATGACGGCTCTTAAGAAGTTGTACTAGCCTGCAGCAATGTACAAATTCACGTAAACTCACATATAGGGTTAGGTTATTCGATTTGCGAAAATAATAGAATATTATTTATAAGCGGATCACTCTGAACCTTTAGCAGTTAAAATGTTTTTTTGCAGTGTTAAAATTAAACTTCCTCCCATTTTCACCTCTTTAATGAATGTTTTAAGCAGGGGATAAAACACTGTGCTGTTATAGGAAAATATCTCATGAAAATATCTCAGGAATCCAGATCTCAACAGCGCAGTGGTGTAAGTAACACTAAGCTGGGATGCCAGCGTAGAGCCATACACATAACATTTTTTCTTGAGCATCTGTAGAAAAGTCACACACACACACACACACACACACACAAACACATTCTCTCTCTCACACAGACAAATTGGTTATGAAACTGTCCTGCTTGTCTTGATGTTAGAGAGCCAAAGACACCAGAAGATTAGAAGAGATGACCCAGGCTTTTACACACACTGCAGACTTTCACAGTGACAACACACACAATTATGGATCCATCTTTTCCACTGAAACCACACACACACACACACGCACACACACACGCACACAACTGAAAGGATTTCTGCAGACCGTTTGAGAAAATAGCAGACCCAGAATTACAGAGTCTGGCAATTATGCACAGATGTCAACCTCTGTCTGTGAAAAAGGTCTCTAAACGCTTCTCTGGGAGCGTCCTCGCTTTCCGGAAACCTCGCTTCCAGAAACTCACCACGAAATCTGAAATCATCTCTGTTTGTCCGTGTGTCTGTGGATTTGAATTTAGGTGACGTTTGCCCTCATTTAGTTTAAAACACAATGTTCGGATCAGGATTTAGGTATGAAATAGAGGTCAAGTCCAGAGCACTGAGGATGGCATGATGTTTACTTGTACTTGTTTTTCCTCATTTTTTCCCCTCCTTTCATCCCTAACAGGAAGCGGTGAAGAATGAGATCGGGATGATGAACCAGTTAAATCATGTAAACCTCATTCAGCTGTATGACGCATTCGAGTCCCGGACCAATCTCACTCTTATAATGGAATAGTAAGTAAACACTTTCATAAAAGACGGGTATTATGTTGTGTTCTTCACAGCGGGGAGAAATAAACACGCCTGTCTTTCTGCACCTGTTGTTCATATCAGCACATTTGTTTTTTTTTTTCTTTTATATGCCTGAGCTAATTAAAGCTTTGAGGCCTGATCTGACTCCGTCCATTAGAGATTCATTTGCAAGACAAATTTCCTTTCACTCAGCATGTTTTTCAGCACCTCTGTTGTCGCTGACAAGAACTCACACACACACACACTCACACACACACACACACACACACACTGTCATTTTCACTTCTGTAAGTGTTAACCAGACAAGACAGCTCTGACAGGTCTGGTTATGGTTTGGTGTGTTTAATTATAATCAATCAAACAAACAATTTTTTTGTTTGATAAAACAAACCAAACAATTTAACCGCAGACGTCCAATCACACAACATGGCAGAGATCAGACGTCTCAGACTAACAACACAAAGAGTAACACTTTCTTTTACATTCCCGTAGGTTCTTGATATTGACCAGGTAAGTGTGTGGTACAAACTCTAAAGCACTACTTAAGGAATAATTAAGCAACCTTGAGTGAGGAATAAAACTCTCCATGCCATGCTGTTATAGGAAAATAATCAACAACAGGCTGTTGAAGTCACTCTAATTACCCCAAACTGATTATTTTCCTAACATCACATCCTGAAGTGTTTAATTCCTCTTATACCACAAAGGTATACAACACAGCATACCTTTTATAAATTTACAGTTACCTGCAGCTTGTCATGTTACTGAGAGATAGATAGATAGATAGATAGATAGATAGATAGATAGATAGATAGATAGATAGATAGACAGACACACAAATAATAGATACATAGACTGATAGACAGACAGACAGGCAGATAATAGATAGACAGGCAGGCAGGCAGACAGACAGACAGACAGACAGATAGATAGATAGATAGATAGATAGATAGATAGATAGATAATTGTTCTATATAACCAGACTGTTGTGTCAGTTATGAATCTGTTTATTATTATAAAACTAAACTAAGCTGTCAGAGAAAGTGTGAACGGTATAAACAGGAACACAAATGATTAATATTTCTGAGATTATTTTAGATTTTTCTGCTTGGCTGTCTCTTCCTGATTAGCGTGGAGGGCGGCGAGCTGTTCGAACGCATCGTGAACGAACATTACCAGCTGACGGAGCTGGACGCCATTGTGTTCATGCGGCAGATCTGCGAGGGAGTGCAGTACCTCCACCAGCAGTACATCCTGCATCTGGACCTGAAGGTGAAGCGACCTGCACTCCATCACATGCACACTGATCCATCACCTCTGTGGCTAGCACAGTCGTACAGACACCAGAAAGAAGTCACGCACATACAGTAGAACAGCAGCGATAGTCCATAGTCTCAATTTATACAGCATCGGGGTCAGTGTAAGGGTCTGATAAACCACGTAACACAGCATCAGAGTGCACTCTACAGTATGCAGTACAGCCCACACATCCGACTTACTGTTAGTTGCTTCATTTATATAAAAAAGTACAAAAAACATTCCGTTTGACTCAAAATATATTAATCAAAACCAAAGCCTAATCCATTTTTTATTTCTATTTCATTAAAACTGCAACTTTTATGCTCCTACTAGATAGAGAGAAAAAAAGATATTCTACCAACAATTATTGAAATTTTCCACTGTTTCCATGTTTCCATGTTTGCAGAAACCACTTCCTTTTCTTCTAACAATTTTTTTTCAAAAAAATATCAGCTTAAACTACTGTATGTGTAACACTGTATGTTGTAGTCAGATGAAACCAAAATCTTTTCATTTCATTGTCCAAAAATAAGCACTGTGTTCAAGGAAAAGATCCCAAATCCAAATCAACTGCAAAGTCTGGTGGTGGATTATTGATCATTACAGCTGGTGGTTCAGAGCCTCTTGTGAAGATTTATGGCATCATGAATTCTGATCATTAGCAGGATATTTCAACTTGGTTGCTTCTGCCAAGAGGTTAAGACTTGTGCAAACCTGGGACTATAAAAGTGCTTGAAGTGTTGCGCATGGAGGAGAGACTGAGATCCTCTACAAGCGTGTTAGAAATTACAGGAAGGTCCTCAGTGCTGTTGATCATTCCAGGGAAGGCATCACCAAATAACAACTCATTTTTAAAAATTAAAACTAATACAGTGACTCCATGCAATTCATTTTGTTTTCATTATTATGCAGGGTGCCAATAATTCTGATTCTGGCAATTTGATGTTAAAATACACTAAAATATTTAAAAGTAATTAAACAAAAATGTAAACCTGTGCTTAAAGATGATTTAAATATGACATGGACGCAAAATATATTTTTTTATTTTTTGATAGTTTGTGATTTTAGACTCGTTTACACTGTTAATTGTTGTGTCATAATGAATAACATCTGATACTGACAATTAAAGTGCTTTTTAAAAAAAATTAGGACCCTAAGAACCTAGAAATAGCATATTATAAAATAAGGCATGAACATTTAACAGCTATTATACTCTAATTATGAAAGCTTATATTGTCCTAGACATGTGGGATGCTCTTTTTAGTTTTTTATTTATTTATTTTTTCAATTATTTTTTTCCCCACAGCCTGAAAATATACTGTGTGTCAGCAGCACCAGCAACCAAATCAAGATCATTGACTTTGGACTTGCTAGAAAGTAAGTGAATTGTGTTTTTTTTTTTTTCCGGCAGATGCTCGACAGTTTCCTGTATCAAACAGATACCTTTGATTACGTCTGTAAAGTTATTTGTGATGGTGTGAAGAGAGAGAGAAAGATCCCCAGTTGTCTGTAATTATACTTCTCAGCAGTTCTCGCTCATGCACTGCCTCTGATTCACCAGGCTACAACGCCTTTATCATCCGGCCCCCACGTTTGATTTAGAAAAACCATCACCGCTGTCACGCATCCACCTACATGATTACTCGCAACAAAGATTGACACGGCGATATCATGCGAAAGATTCACAGGCAACAATTACATTTTGAGATGCATGTTGTATTTTTCTGCAGTTCTGAGTCATTAGGCCTGGATTGTTTCATGTTATACAATCGTTTCTTATAAATACCCTGAATGTCAGAAACACTGAGTTTCTCTTCTTGAGCGTTAGAACATGATGTTTGTCATTTGCTTGCTGATATACTGAATGTTCCAGAAGATAAATCACTCCCGAGGATATATCATATATCATGTGTGAAAATATTAATGCATGAATACATAAATTCATTGGCTAAGTTGCATTAATGAAGCATGATTTTTTTTTATTTTACATCATGTTAGGACTGCTTCTAAAAATAAGTAGGCATGTCCATAAATGGAACATAATAAATATTCATGTCATATCCATACATGGAATCCAGTAAGAAGGCTTGTCATGTCCATATATAGAGCTCAATATGTGGGTGTGTCCTGTCCATATATGGAAACCAATATATAGATGTGTCATATCCATATAAGGAGTCCAATGAGTAGGCATGTAATGACCATGTATGGAATCCAGAAAGAAGGAAGGTCATGTCCATATGTGGAACCCATAAGTAGGTGTGTCATGTCCATATATGGTAATTTCAGCAAGCCTGAGCATGGGGATGTGGGTGTGTCTTCGGGTGCATATATGGAAGTGGCAGTGGCTATGAGTGGTGTAAATATCTGTCCTGTTTGGCCAATGCTATTTTACCTGGGTTCAAATAGACACACTTGGGGGGGCGGGGGGGGGTTGATGAAATGTACAGCATCTATGATGAAGATGGAACTATTCGAATACTAGCATTTGATGTTTATTGTTTCTCGTGATTTGCAGATATCGACCCAGAGAGAAGCTGAAGGTCAACTTTGGGACTCCTGAGTTTTTGGCACCTGAAGTGGTGAATTACGACTTTGTGTCGTTCCCTACAGACATGTGGAGTGTCGGCGTCATCACATACATGCTGTAGGTTCAAATCCAGAGACAAATGGCATCAAATCCACAACAGTGCATGTTGTGCCCTAAAGCTGAACTTTACTTTTAAAATATAAATTAAATATCTCCAACAGGCCTTTTTCACCAAGCTTTTTTCATCTCATGCACACTTAAAAAAGTGAATACATTAAAACCTTTCTGAGAATGCCATTGCGTCTGGGAAACTGAATATTACAATGGCAGAAAAAGCCTATTTGGCACTGAGTATCTGACTGAACTGAATTTTATATTTCTGTTGCTCTTTCTGACTTTTAATGTCAGGGAGATCAAAAAGGAAATGCAAATGCCACGGGAATGAAAGCCAGACATCAGAGCCTGAGGCATGAGTGCATCCACTAATCCTCTAATGAAAGGCTCTGGGCCCTGAGAGATGGCTAAGAGGTCCTGAAAGCACAATATGTACTCAACCCCAATCAAAAGCCAACAACAAAGCCCTTGTCAGATAGGTCGTGGCCTGGGTAGTCACATGAATACGCAAAAACCACAGTGTTTACGACTCCAACTCCTGGTCCTGGGTTACCAAGGCCCAAACTGGTGTGTTAAAGCAGGAAAATATTAAATAATGTGGAACTTATTGTTCTTTTTTTTTTTTTTGAACGAATCTTTTAAGTGACTTGAGCGTATGACGCGAAGTTTGCTGTAAAACTGGCCTTTCTCAGTTGTGTGAGACCTTAAGCTCATTTTTCTTAAATGATAACCAACAGTTCCTTAAAGTGGGCTGTAAGTGTCGTGGATGAGTGCTCATTCATCTTCTCATTTCCAACAAATTAACAAAAACATTGCTGTTATTTTATTAATCTACAACACAAAAACAGTGAATTAAAATCATGATAAAATCATCCCACACACATAAACGATATATTTCTTGACCTCGATTTAGTATCTCATGGCTTCTCGTGGCAAGTTTTGTGCAGAATTAAGTCTTGCCGCACAATCTAAAAATATGCTGGAATGCGCTGCGTCAGGTGCTATTTTATTAGTAGCTGAATAATGAGGGTGGAAGCCATTTTGGATAATCTGAATGCGGAGCCCAGAAAATCGAGTTAAGCAAGTGCGTAATCCGAGTCTGAATACGTGTAACTTTCCCAAAGTAAAGTTTCCCACTCTGAGAAAGTTTGATGTTTCGCATATGGTTGATGCTCCACACTACAATTTCTTTCACTCTTTTCTCCGACTGAATCAAATGAATCAAAACCTCAAGGAATTAAGTCACTAAAGTGAGTCATATTCCTCATCATTAACGCTAAGAAAGGGTTGTTCGGGATTCAGGATCAGGAACCGCTCCTATTTTTCATCCTCTAGCTTGAGTTAAATGCCAAAGCTCCATTATTAGCCGTGGATGACCTACTGTAATGTGCAAATTAGTGCCAACGCCGTGACAGGTGTTCGAGAGGCTTTAGCAGGATTTGAGTTTTTCACCTAGAATGTATGTTATGACCTACTTTCATGCCACTCAGTGCCCCAGTTTGATTAATCAATTATTGCTCTACTATTTAAAGGACCCATGGAGTCGTTTGGCAGGTGTGTGTGATTTTTTTTTTTTTAATGCGTGCATTTTATACATACATAACTTTTAATAACTGATGGCCTCATTTTGACGTGTTATGCAAGGCTACGTGTGCTCACAGATGCACATGTGAAGAAGATGACTGCTACCGAAGAAGATGACACACCATTAGCAAACACTTAGAGCACACAGCGATCCTCCAACGTGCCAAAACGATGATGCTGAGTTCATTTCTTTATCCAACAACACTGTGGAGGGATTTTTTAAATTTTTCCTTTTTTTCTGCTCTCTCTTTTTATTTCTTTCGCTCTTCTTATTTCCATGACATTTCAACCACATTTTGTCATATTACATACATTTTAAAAGGTCAACAGCACAGATTGTGCAATTTTGAAAGCACTTAAGCAGTAAATTAGTCCTTCATTTTCTGATAAACTGAAACAGTTTGCCAGAGTGTTAGCAACACATTTATCACGAGGTTGGACGAGGTTGTTTGTTCGGTTTTGCCAAATGGTTGTAAAAAAGGCTTTTCATTAATAATCTATCAGATGGTGTATTATATAACAGTCCTAATGTCTTCCTGTGTTTCTGTGTGTGTGTGTGTGTGTGTGTGTGTGTGTGTGTGTGTGTGTGTATGTGTGTGTGTGTTTCAGTTTAAGTGGCTTGTCACCCTTCCTGGGTGAAAACGACGCCGAGACGATGAACAACATCCTTCACGCTAACTGGGACTTTGACGCTGAGGCGTTTGAGAACGTGTCTGAAGAAGCGAAAGACTTCATCTCTAAATTACTCATCCCCGCAAAATGGTATCTATCTGTCCATCCATTCACCAACTATCTATTTATCTACACATCCACCCATTCAATAATCCATCCAACCATCCAGGCAACCATCTGTCTGTCAGTCTATTTGTTCATCCTTTCACTAACCTTCAACCATCCATCCATCATCCATGTTTCACTCTATTTTTTCTAACCTAATCTTTTCCATCATCCATCTTTCCATCTGTTCATCCATCCATCCAACCATCAATTCATCCAACCATACATACATTGTTGCATCCATCAATTTATCTACCCATCCACCAGTTCTACAACATCCATCAATCCAGCCAACCATCCATCCATCCATCCATCCATCCATCCATTCTAATCTGTCTCTAAATCCATCCTACTCCATTCTATTCCATTAATTAATCAATGTGTCCATCCATTATTCATACATCCATCCATCCATCCATCCATCCATTCATCTCACATTACTGTTTCTCTCTATTCTTCTAACCTGTTTTCCATCATCTATCTTTCCATTTGTTCATGCATCCATACATCCATTGGTACGTCCAGCAATTTATCTACCCATCCACCAATTCGACAACGTTCATCCATTCATTCAACCTTCTACTCATCCATTAATTAATGCATCCATTCCATCCATCCATCAACCCCTCCATCCATCCATCCATCCATCCATCCATCCAATCATCTGTTCATCCATCAATTCATCCAACCGCTTATTCATCCATCCATTCCATACACACATCCATCCATCCATCCACCATTAGTCCATCAGTCAATCCATCCGTTCAATTTATTCATTCATCTATCTTTTTGCAATTTGTTTTTTTGTAAAGGATGTCAGGTTTGCTGTATCTGGCTGCTGTTAAATAATTCACTGTGTAAAAGTGACGAATCACATCTTTGATACTGAAATCCCACTCAACACGTGTCCAGTGTGGGCTATTTCATTAGCAGTTAGCCGGTTGCGTAATAGTAGTGATATTACGCCGTTAGAGATGGAAGGCTGGTCATGGGGTGTTTTTCTAAGTGGCATATCATTCATATTCTTTTTTTTTATGAGGTGTAATCATAAAAAGCACATTAAACACTTTAATATTGTCGTTAGAATATTGAATTGAAAATGACATTAAAGACTCCCTTAAAGTGGAAGTTTAAAGTTTTTTTTTTTTTTATGGAAAGATCAACCCGCTTAACTTCTCGCTTTAATAGTTTTGGATTTTTGCAGTAACTGGATGTGAGGCTGGCAGTTCATTCTTTCATCCCCACATTTCCTCTCTTCAGAACAGAACATTTAACTCAGCAAACATCCGGATGCATTCATCAAAAGGCTGAAATTAACAGCATAGATGAGGCCGAGCTGTAAGGCGGGGGCTTTTTTAGTGCCACGCGAGCGTCACTGCTCATCTGGCGTGAGACAATAGGCGACTGGCACAGCAGGGGCCAGCGAGGGCCTCCACTGCCTGCTAATGATCCTCTACAGATCTGTGACAGGGTGCACTTAGTGACGCAACACACACCCACATTTAACATTCTTCACATTCACACCCGCTCTCCGGTGACTAAAAACATACACGCAGATGGGCAGCCCTTCAGCGAGACGTGCCTGAGAAAATGCGTTTTTGATTGTGCACGAGTGTTGCGTAATTGCTGTGTTTTGCTGACGAAAATGGCTTTTGTATAGCAGACAGTTCTAAATCATTTCCGCTGGCACGTCGCCGCCATCGCCGTATAGAGGGCCGCCGTGAATCGCTCTTACTGAAGGAGAGACTCAACTCTTCGCTGGTCTGTGCGGCAGGTCAAACGTCACGAAATAACTAGATATCTGGGGGTAATTATAGAGTACCGATGTTAAAGTAGACATCCGCATAGATGAAAAAAAAGAAAATGGTATAGAGCATTTACAAAGCCTAAAGTTTAAATCATTTTCATGCAACACACACACACACACACACATACACACACACACACATTAGTCTTAGTATCCTTGTGAGGACCTTCCTGTGATATAACTATTAATCCAGCTAATTAATGCTATACTACACCTAAATCTAACCCTAACATTAACCTCAGTAACCAAAAGGAAACCATTCTGACTCTTAGTTTTTTTTTTTTTTTTTTTAGATAAAAGCTGCTTATTTTTGTTAAAAAGAAATATAAATTGATGGATGCATGGCTGGAGGGATGAATTGATGATGGATGGATGTCGAATGGGTGGATGGGTAGATAAATTGATGAATATACCAGTGGATGTTTTGATTGGATGAACTGATGGTTGGATGGACGAATAAAGTATCTGGTCCCCACCAAGATATGAAAACGTGCCCCTGTACACACACTCACAGTACACTCTGATCTGTTCAGTAGTGTGTGATTTATAACAGATGTATTTTAATAGATTTTCTGCCCTCTCTCTCTCTCTCTCTCTCTCTCTCTCTCTGTCTCTCTGTCTCTCCCTCACACCAGTGTGTTTCAGGTTAAAGGGTCATGCATGCTTTTAGCTAATGACCACTAATGGCACATTCACAGTCAGCAGCTCAGGCTCCTTCACAAATACCAAACGGCTAATTAAGCTGAGCTGCCATTCAAATGACAATTAACATTATCATTTAATTATCACCAAAGGAAGAAAAGCTACTGATAGCCTGGTGGTCTAATTAGTGCTGGCACATTGTTTTACTCTCTCAGTTTACACTTTATAATTCTATAACTTTATGTAGAACACACACAGAGCGAACACATGGGAGTCGATGTTATAGGAAAATAATCAACAAAATGGAGGCTCCTTCCATGTAACATTCCAAGGAATGTTAAACAGGTCCCTGTGAATAAGCTGTTACTATAGAAACAATATATATACTGTATATAGTCTTAGGCACATGCAAAGAAATGCTGAAGAACAAAGATGCCTTCAAAAATACTGAAATTAAATGTTTCTACAATAAAGAAAATTCTAAAGAGCAGTAAACAGTAATAAATGAAACAAAGTCAGTATTTGGAGAGATGACATTTTGCTTTAAAAACAGTGTCTCAGGTGCAGTGTGTGCAGTTTGATAAGGAAATGAGCTGGAAGTGTTACTGAGCATCTTGCAGAAGCAGCCGCAGTTCTTCTGGAGACTTTGACGCTTCGTCGACTCGCTTCTTATTTCTGCAGCGAAACCCAGCAGCCTTCGTTCTGATTTTATCTGAAAAGTGTCTCTTACGGAATCTGCTGCTTTCTTTACTGACACACAAACATTTTACTGTGACATTTCATTTCGTGCCTGAAAACTAATGGAATCTAAAATGGTTTTGTACTGAATCAATAATGTAGAAGTCAGAAAATAAACATCTATAACAAAGTTTGTACTAAAAAAAATAAGGTACGTAAGACTTTTGCACAGTGCTGTATATATACATATATGTTTGTATACGTTATAAGCTTCAAATAGGTGATACTGTACTTTAAATATATATATATTTTTTAACCATTGTGCACATTTGCTTCTCTACTGTTAAGGAATATCATTATAACACTATGTTTGTGCGTGTGTGTGTGTGTGTGTGTGTGTGTGTGTGTGTGTGTGTGTGTGTGTGTGTGTACGGCAGCAGTCGACTGAGCGCCTCAGGCTGTATGAAACACAACTGGCTGAATAATCTGGAGGAAAAAGCGAAGCGACACCGAGTCCGTCTCAAATCCCAGATGAGACTACAGCGTTACCTAGCAGCTCATCGACAGTGGAAGGTACGCACACACAGGATATGACACGTGGAGCACTGGTACTTCTGTGATGAAATGAATATTTTGGGGAGAAATCTAATCAATCGAATTAAGTTCAAGAATTAAATTTAATCTGAGCACATTAGCAAACACATACAAACAAAACAGCACACGTTACATTGCGTGGTTATACATTAAAGCAGGAAAGATGGTGTCTAATGAGAGGACTGGGCTTGTGCGTCGCACTGCAGGAGATGTCCTCGAAAGCGAACATCTCATCCAACCTACAGTAGTTCTCTATTTTTTTATTTGATTCACACAAACGCGCCGAAACCTCCGTCCAATAAATAAGTGCTAGAAAATGGCTGGGTTCGTCGATTTAGTCGGATTCACGTATTGTATTATTCACGTACTATTTTCATTCGTGTAAAGTCCATTTCACACCAACAGTATCGTGACACGCTCACATCGGGGCGTGGAGTGTTTACTTCTGAGCAGTTTTTTTAAACATACTGTACATAATGTACATTAATCCAATGAGATTTTCACTCCGACGCTAAAGTTTGGGTTTTACGCCGGGCCGGCGCCGCAGGGGTGGAACGATCCGATGATTCCGATCGGTGTATCAGTTTAAAAAGCAATGACTCCTAACACTCTTAAAACGATTGTCAGTTACAATTGATTATAAATCGATTATTATTATTATCATAAAGGAATTATTATCATATTCTACATTACATTCCTCTAAAGGCTGCAAAACTTTATCATATAGTCTACTAGATTTGATTATCTTCTGTTTTTATGATGTTTGTGTATATCATACATCATGTATGTAGTATGTACGTGACAAATAAAGAACCTTGAAGCTTGAAATGAACGGTAGGCCTACCCTAGATTCTGTACAACATGAGTCACGTATCGATCAGAGGCTGCCAAATTGTATCATATCGTATCGTATCATATCATATCGTATTGTCATTGTATCGTAGCACGTTAGGTTAGGTGGTATTGTTAAATATCGAATGTGTCACACCCACCACAGACACATCACCACCACACCACCAGAGGGCAACCTTCCCTGAAAGGGTTCCAGTAACTGTGTGCACCTGTTTCGCATCCAAGCTCATTAGCGCGTGTATTTAAACAGCTTCAGCTGTGTGGAGCTCCATTTCATGCCACTGCTGGACTCCTGCTATGTTCCTGTCTTGCCTTGCCAATGGCTTTGCCTAGTTTAAGTTTGTTGTTAGTGTTTTGCTTGAATAGAATGGATCCTCAGTTTCCACTTGAGATCCTGTTTTTTGAAGAATCGTTGCCTTATGAATCAAAATCGTATCATATCGTAAGAGGTTCAGTCGTATCGTCAAATCGTTGCCACTCTGATTAACGTGACGGCGTGTTGGACACGGCACCAATGCAGTCTGGTGTAAGATCAGATCAAGAGAATGAAGGCTAATGAAATTTTAATAATAATAATAATAATAATAATAATCTGACAGCTTTAATTCTTATCAAATATTCCACAATTCAAGTTTATACTCTTAGATCTTAGATCTTACTCTTAGATGATTTTATGTTTTTGGTTTTGTCCTGTTTTATTATATTTTATCTTTTTCTGTACAGCACTTTGGTTCCACTTGTGGTGTTGAAAGTGCTTTATAAATAAAGTTGAGTTGAGTTAGATCTACATTAGAAATCAGGGTAGGTAAAAATCTCCCCCACCTCCATCCGCATCTCAGGCGACTCCAGTGTTGAGAACTTTATGGGCTGAAGTGACACAAAGGTTATGAGTTCAAACCCCAGAGCTTTCACTACACAGCTCAGTGCTTGTATTAGACCCTATCTCATAGACTTATAGGCTGTTTTGGAGAAAAAAAGTGTCACATGAACGATTATATAAATTGAAATCTGCTGCAGTGTGTGTCACGTCCACGATCACAACCCGTCCATCATTTTCACAGAAACACTTCTATGCGGTGACGGCGGCCAACCGGCTCAAGAGGTTCCAGCAGCGCAGATCCATCAACACGCTGTGATTCTTCCACGAATACAGGACTGAGGAGGAAAAGACGGACAATCCTTTCTTCTTCACGCCCAAATCAGCTTCACTGAGCTTCGACTCCAGTGGGGAAGTGTGTGAAGATGACGGGGCAATGAACATGGCACAGACCAGCACCATGTGGAGACTTCTTTTCTTTTCTTTTCTTTTCTTTTATTATATTATATTATATTATATTATAGTCAAAGGAACAGCAGCTGATTGAAAAACGACATTTTATTGTAGTGAATATGTTTCAGTGCTCACTTTATTTATGCGTTGTTTGATGTACTGTTTTAAACACAACCAGAAAGAATTGGCACAGATTTCTCTGCCATGAGGGTAAAGCCGATGCTGTATATATCACACACTCGCATGGAAAACGAATTCTCCCTTCTGTGAAGGTGTTTTTTTTTTTTTTTTTTCTCGCCTCATTCTGATATTCAAAATTAGCCTCTTTTACCTCATGGTGGTTTAAAACTCATTTCCCAGCTGAGAGTTTTTTTTTCTTGCTTCTTGCCTCTTGTGATACACTTGTTCAGTTATGCAATAAAATCATGTAGACACTTCTGGCACTTGGAGTTGCTTTGGGAAATTTTTTGCCTGATGTAAATTACCTCCCATACGGCAGAAGACGCGAGCAGCCAAGGGAAGCGAACGTCAGCTTCCAAACCACAACTAATAAACACGTCCCCAGAAGACGTCTACTTTAGTGGCACATACATTCAGAATTTTACATCCTGGTGTAGCCCTAATATGCTTTTTGTAGTGAAGCATGAAAGCATTGTTTTATTTTAGATTTTAGACTTTGAACACAAAATAAAACTTCATAATCTTCACAAAAGACAGTCCTTAATTTCTATATTTAATAATAAATACTTTAATGTGCCATTTACGCTAAAAAAATGTCCCCTTATCAAGAAATTCACATACTATGAATATGCAAATTAGACACGCCCCCAACCACACATCACTCCTCCCTCGTCATCAGGCACAGCAATGTTGCATGGCTTGATTTTTATTTTTCTTTTCCTGAAATGAAGTAGCTTTTATATATTGAGTAAGGAATAAAACACTCCATGTCATGTTGTTTTAGAAAAATAATCAACAGGTTGGTATGATGAAGTCACTGTTACCATCCTGAAGCAGTTTCCTAGAACATCGTGTCCCAAAATGTTTTATTCCTCTTATACCACAGCAATGTTTCGATGATTATAATATTTATTTATTTACTTATTGAAGTAAGACAATTCGTACCTTTTATCTGTTTACAGTTACATTTTATGTAGAACGTCCATGAAGCACAGTGACAGCTTTTTACCTCTGATTGTTACAAAGCACTGACACTGGAGACTCCTTCTTTAAATGTTAAACATCTCCTCACACAAAATTTGCCAACAATTACACACATTCTTTTAATCAGTTTGTGTGGAAAGTCCACCCTGTACATAAGCTGTTACTATAGAAACCTGTAGTGTGTGTGTATGTATGTATATATATAAATAAATAAAAACCTGTGATTTGCAGCTGCACTAAGTGTCAGAGCTGCTGTTATAGAAAATTAATCAACACCTTCTGACCAATCAGAGTCCAGAGTTTGATGGTACTTTAGTTTATTTAGAACACCTGTTTAAGGCTGATATAGGATTGCTAACTATTTTTTAGCAAGCATCGCGCGCGCGCGCACACACACACACACACACACACACACACACACACACACACACTGATCATTTAGTTTTATTAAAACAGCAGCAGTACAGAATCGTGCTGCAGGATTTCCTTTAGAGATGATGAGCACGCACACACACACACACACACACATTATTGTGTGACTGTGACGACAAACGCTCACATGAACCTCTTCACACTGCCACACGAGACACTTGATGCGAACGAGTCACAGGTAATGAGGCAGTTGATTAAAATGCAGCCGAAATCTACACATGAACAATGAACATCATCATCAATCCACTCAGACACGGCTGAATATAATCCAGCGCTCGGCTGCTCTTCCCTCATAACAATGCGTTAAAAATCATCTCCATCAACGCAATCAAGTCAAACAATACAGCAGAGTGAATATCTGTACACACGGGTCAGATTCGCCTGCTCTCACACACACACACACACACACACACGTGGGAAAATACAATCAAATTCTAATAGAAGAAAAGGGCAATGTTAAAAAGAAAAAAAAAGAAAACTAAACACATGACATAAATAATAATCATTTTTTATAAAAACTCTAACAGGTGTAGCTAGCACTATCCGCTGCTTTTAGCCTTGAGAGCGTTTTCCAGGATTTTTCTCTTCCACTCCTCGTAATTTTGTTTCGTCTCTTCCTCACACTCGTCTTCCCTCAGTGCCGGTTCCCGCTGTTGCTTAGGAGACGTTGGCAAGCCATCATCTGAGAGAGAGAGAGAGAGAGAGAGAGAGAGAGAGAGAGAGAGAGAGAGAGAGAGAGAGAGAGAGAAGAGTTGTGCTAAATGCAGAAAGATTTTCAGCACAGAATCTTTTATTCCAACTACAATTAAGACAATTTCTGAAACTTTATCGAGAATGATGAATATCGCTTCAGACACAGACTTCATTCATCAAGCTGCTTTTCCTCGACTACAAAGAACTCCAGGCTCGAGCGCGTGAGAGAGAGAGAGGGAGGGAATACATGAATGAGGGAATAGGTGAGGGAGGGAATCCAGGAATAAACGAATGAGGAAGTGAGAATGAATGAGAATGAGTGAGGGAAAGAGGGGAAATGAGGAAGTGAGAGTGAATAAACGAAAAGAGGTTTTTGGCAAGAATTCCGTCAGAACGTCTGCACGCACGCGAGGCACGTGATAATGGATTAACTGCAGGTGTGTACTGGCTTCCGCTCAGCTCTTTATGAGAATATTAATAATAAAAAATGTTTAAAAAAAACGAATGGAGGAGAAGCTTTTACATTTGTGGCCGTGTTGAAATACTGACACTGATTCAAGTTTGTAAGAATTACTGCAACATTCCTCTATTCTTCCGCTCACCCTCCTCTGCTTCCTGCAGCGTCTCGGTCAGAGTCTTCTGTCTTTTTCGTGTTGATTTGATCTGCCGCTTCACGGAAGATGCGTCACCTGAGCGAGCGAGAGAGAGAGAGAGAGAGAGAGAGAGAGAGAGAGAGAGAGAGAGAGAGAGAGAGAGAGAGAGAGAGAGAGAGAGAGAGAGAGAGAGAGAGAGAGAGTACATGTAATTAAGTGTAGGTATAAATCTTAGGGGTTTTCCCCTGAACCATATTTGCGGCTTTAAAAGAAATTCCCCACAATAACTATTAAAGACAGGATCACATTAAATCTGAAGTTCCAGTGTTAATATTAGCAGCTTGACTGAATGTAGGTTTAATCTGCAGCTGCTATAACGTAAGTGGGAACAGGAACTAACTTGTTTTGCCAACAATAAACACAACTATAAATACTGTGTGTCGTTCTTTTAATAAATAAAATTTGTCATCTTCAAAACCAAATCCAACAAAATAAAAAAAATAAATTGCAACCGTTCATTAAAGTCCAAGATCTTAATTTGTTAATGTAGAAAGAATTTAAAAACATGAGGTCTATTTGTTCTGTATCCATGACAACTGCAGCAAATGATCACATGACGCAAATCATTTTGAGCTTTTTTTTTTTTCCCCTGAAGACATTTCATTCATGTCTGAACATGTGACTGATTTATTTTTTTTTTTTTACAATTAAAAAAAGTAAATAAAATTTACAAAGGAAAAATAAATAAATAAATAAAAATAAATAACCCAACTGACTGCAAATCTCTTGGCCGAACTTCAGAAGCTGAGCGCACAGCCTGTCGAACACGGCCTTCTTCGCTCCGGAGGATGACGCCAGCTTCTTATCAACTCTGATTTTCATGCACCTTCAAAGTAAATGTCAGACACCATGTTAGTTTTTTTTTTTTCTTCCTCCCTACACGTTCCCCAAATCACAGCGTGGAGCGGCAGCAGGATTAGAAGCGCCGAGGTATTATGGGATGCTGAAATACATGGAGATGATTTTGTATGACAGCAGCCCTGAGAGCAGCGCCGCTAACTAACAGCACTGCGATTTATAAACCTGGTGCTGGATTAGCAGAGGCAGCTAGAGATCACAGTTAGAGACGAGTTTATTTAAATAAACAAACAAATAAATAAATAAATAATCTGATATTAGAGGAAAAGAAAACTAGATCCGATCCTGTAACAGATGGAAAAGATCTTTTTTTTGGAACTGAATATTTACGTAGTATAAACATGATTACATTTTTAACAGAATTGCTTTTTACTATATTTATACTTTAGACTTTATTTTACTAACCACATGTGCAACGGAAGCGATTTCGACTCAGTCTCGTGTTAGTGGTGTTTTAGCGATGTATTTTTTTTTTTAGATGAATCAGATGAATGTCAGTATCGACTGATTCTGAACATTTCAGTACGGGAAAAGAAAGAGTGATATCTGTAAGCACAGTGATGGAATGGGAGAGCAAAAGCGGGTGAGACAGAGGTTCTGGTATATGTAAGGAATAACACACAGCGTGCTGTGCCGTTCTAGGAAAATAATCCATGTCCTGGTGGCGGGTTACGGCCAGGCGTGACGCGATTACGCCAAAGCAATGTGCCAAAGATTACAACTTTTAACTAATGAGTTATGAACAGCAGCTTGTACTTTTTAACCATTTGTAGTTACAGTCAGTTGTGTATTTTATCATCATCATCTTTTTTTTTTTTAATAACATCGCTCTACTCTTCAGCTCTCACACCACTTCTTACACACACTCGGAGGACGTAACGGACAGAGCAGCAGTGTGTTGTGCAGTACTGACTTGCAGGCGGTGAACAGAGCCGCCGTAGTGAACAGGGGTTTGGACAGATCGAGGTCTTGTTGTTGAGCTGCAGGTAAACTGGCCTCGTACCTAAAACACAAAACACACAGCAGGAAGTAGTACGGCATGACGTCACGTTCGCCAATATATCAGACGTCACGTGAAGCGGTTCTCAGTCACGTCCCTAAAGGTTTTATTGCTTGCTGTGATCGTCTCGGCTGATCTTCACACACTCCGGATAACAGAGTTACGAACGCTATACAGAATTTTGTCCATGCTGTACAACTCTATATCGCTGTCCGCGAGTGCGCTAAATGTAAACTGCGGTATGGACAATGCTAGTCTGGTAGCTATAATCTTCCACTACTTTTCAGCATTAGCCTTGTAGCTAGAGTGTAAAACTTAAAATAAATAAATAAAAAGCAAACTCCACACACCAAGCATGTCTCGGATTAGAGGAGTATTACAGAGAAGCTCGTTAAAGGCTTGATTACCGCTGAAGGATCTGAGACGCCGCCTTCACCGCCTCCATGCATCCGTACTGCACAGCCAGATCGCCGATC
>CM040999.1:2133840-2146388 GCA_022985145.1 Pangasius djambal
TCAGGTGCAGTGTGTGCAGTTTGATAAGGAAATGAGCTGTAAGTGTTACTGAGCATCTTGCAGAAGCAGCCGCAGTTCTTCTGGAGACTTTGACGCTTCGTCGACTCGCTTCTTATTTCTGCAGCGAAACCCAGCAGCCTTCATTCTGTTTTTATCTGAAAAGTGTCTCTTATGGAATCTGCTGCTTTCTTTACTGACACACAAACATTTTTCTGTAACGTTTCATTTTGTGCTGAAAAACTAATGTCTGGAATCAAAAATGTTTTTGTCATAAAATAAAAATCTATAACAAAGTTTGTACTAAAACAAGGGGGTGCCAAGACATTTGCACAGTACTGTATAATCTTTTCTTGGGGGGTACCAACAAATCTGTCCTGGCCTTTTTAGATTATTGTCGTAGAATAAGAAATAATTTATCTCTTTTCACACTTCCTTTGCTCAACTCTATGACATACCAAAGGCATGCAGGTAATCATGAGACAATCGCTTTTCGTCTCATCACTTTTCAGAAGGAATGAAGCATTGTCTCAATGAGCTGTAAGGGTACCAAGAAGTCTGTCCACATCTGTAAGGAGATGTTTATTTACAATTTATGGAAAACGTCTCCAGTGTTGGAAATAAATCCATAACCTTTAATTGTAACTTCTCAGAAACGCGACAAGTTGTATTTTTTTTGTCATCAACACACTTTAACTTCGAGAGAGACAGGAAAAAAAAAAGAGAGACTGGTGAGGGAACGGATGTTTACAGCTGTCAGAACGTCAGTGATAACTCAAACCAACTTACTTTTTTTTTGTGTCTTTGATTAAATGCAAGTGGAGAGATGGTGAAGCAGTAAAGCAGTGGAGCGGAAAGCTGTGTGTTTTTCCACTCTTCTGATTTCTGGTCCGCTTGTCTTTAATAAGTCGGCATGGTTAGACGGAGACGTCCGGAACATAAGCTCAGACAGATGTTGAGACAGATCGGCAGAATTAATGGCTTGTTTTAAATCGAGAAGCGAAAGAGCACACCGAGGACAGCTCATTAAAAGCTCATCCAGTCTCCGTGCTCTTAAAGCCCAGCTGTCATTCCAGGTCTAATATAAATATCTCGCTTGTTTCCACTGGGTATCTCTAGACGTTTTATTTGCTTGTCCACCTGCATGGCTGGCATTTAATCCCATATTAACGTCTGCTCCGTCACGTCTCTTCTTCTCGTTCTCTGTTCTCTCTCACAGGTACTTGTTGATAACGGTGGGAGTGGTGTACGTGCGCTCGTTCCCTCAGTCGCGCAAGGACATTTTGAAGGATCTGGTGGAGATGTGTCGTGGCGTTCAGCATCCGCTGAGGGGCCTGTTCCTGAGGAACTACCTGCTGCAGTGCACACGTAACATCCTGCCCGACGACGGAGAACAGGCCGAGTAAGAGCCGAACGCTTAGTCTACACCTGGGATGACCTTCTCCTTTCTCAGAACAGCTTGAGGAATATAGAGAGGTTCTCAATACTCAATGCAGCTGTTGGCTTCAGCGTTTACATCATGTTTGCTCCCAGGATAATCTGAAGTTCTTTATTTTCGTCATGCTCGAACGTATGTCTATGATTCTCACAAAAAAATCTTTTTTTTCTACACAAGATCGATGAAATATTAAAACACTGTCCCTCTGAATGAACACAATGTCTGCAAACGTGACGTTCGCATAGCTAATTCTTTGTTAAAACGTGGTCATTTTTAAAGCTGTAATAATTTATGTGGCCTTTTTTCATACATAAAATGCAACTCAATTTGCTTTACAGTACAACAGAAAAAGATGTAATTAAAAATAAGAAAATACCGTGGAAAAAAAGGGGGGAAAAAAATCTAAAGAATTAAGCAAATAAATAAAATAGGTTTTTAAGTATATAGAAAAATAAACAGCCATTACTACTAAAATGCAAAATATATATATGTAATTTGTCAATTTACCACAGCGCTGTTGAATTCTGGATTCTGATTGGTCAGAAGGCGTTGATTAATTTTCAGTAAGGAGACGTTTATTTAACATTTTATGGAAGGAGTCTCCAGTGTCAGCATAAAGCGGTCAGGGGTAAACCTGAATGCTAACTTCAGGGTTGTGCTTTTATAGGAAAATAATCAGCTTCAGAATACTAACCGTCACTCCGTTTTAATCACAGTCACTGATTATTTTCCTATAACCGCATGACACACAGTGGTTTGTTCCTACGTATAACTATAGCGAAAAATAATGTCTTGCAACGTCTCTCTCTCTCTCTCTCTCTCTCTCTCTCTCTCTCTCTCTTTATTTATCGCAGGGAGGAGATGACCGGCGACATCAACGACTCCATCGACTTTGTCCTGCTGAACTTTGCTGAGATGAATAAGCTGTGGGTGCGAATGCAGCACCAGGGCCACAGTCGTGACCGCGAGAAGCGGGAGAAGGAGAGGCAGGAGCTGCGCATCCTCGTCGGCACCAACCTCGTCCGACTCAGCCAGCTCGAGGGCGTCAACGTCGAGAAATACAAACAGGTATCAGAGATTTACCGCAGGGAGCACCGGGAACCAACGAGTCACTCGTTTTCAGTCTGTGAATCGATTCAAAGCGCATGAATCTTAAAAAAAGAAATAAACTAACATTGAATCATATGGATTGGTTTAAACATGTCAGTAACACAGAAATGTGGCTGAGAAAATTAGAGAAGTCTTTTAGGAATACCTTTAATGCATTGTTGTATTCATTATGCGGGACTGAATTGCTGAATCAAATGGCCGATGAATCGAATCAAATCATCATTTGATTCCTTTATGAGATGAACATGATTCCTCCTCCTTCTGAAGTTTCCACTCTAATGGGAACGTCATTTTCTTTTATAAAACTGAACCAGGGTTTTTTTTTTTTTTTTTTAGGTGTTGCATAATCACTACTCGACTACTACACTACCACTCAAAAGTTTTTGCCCCCTGGAGTTTCTTGCAGTTGACATTGGTGATATCAGTGTATGTTTATGTGCATCAAAACTGCACAAACATTCCTCAGTGCACCATTTCTACTTCCAGCGGATTTCATCTGAACCATTATTTGAAGTTTAGAGCTAATGGTTGTCTTTTAAAATATATTCTACATGCTGTCCTATAACTATAAATAGGTACACTTTGCCTACACAGGACGTCAGGATAAAGCAGACGGCAGATGCACAGACCGAGCTGATGAAATTAATCGGATCGGTAAACACAGTCTGGGGAAAGACAGTCCTGAGTCCTGACTTGTCCTCGTTAATAAGCAGAAGAGAGTTTCTGTTTGTTTAATGGCTCTTCTCATCGACCAGCAATTTTTCAGCCGCGCTCTCGGTGGACTTTCTCTGTTTGTCTCACGAAAAACGCATCCACTTGTACATCACGATCAAACATTTTGTCTGATGATTGTAATGGAGACTAAAAATAGACTCGAGGGTTTTTCTTTCTTTCTTTTTAAAAAAAAAAAAGTTCAGTAATAAGTTGCTTGACCTGTAAGTTCTACACAAAGTGTCATTAGATGACCAAAAAAAAAAAAAAAAAATCTATGAATGTGCAAGTAGGATAGTTTTTCCTGGCCAGAATTTGCATACTGGAATGTGATTGGCTCTTGTATTTTATGACACAATAACACTTCTAGAACTCTGCTTTTCTAGTGTTATTTCACCTTCCTGCTACTTAAACGCAAATTCATTTTCTAAAAGGAATAATTATATAAAAAATAGGTTATGTAGCACAATTGTAATGTTTATTTGTTAGTGTATTTATGGTAGTGCTACTTCAAATATGGTAAAATAACACGTATGCTATGTTGTAAATGCATTTGCATCGTCATACTGTTAGTAATCAGACTTATGAAGGGAAGTCTAAGATTTTAGGATGAATATTGTAGTAATACTTTATTACTGAATTTTCATACTTTATTTTCAACGTGCTCACTATCTAGACATGCGATATATCAGATTTATTATTATTATTTCAGTTTGTGTAATTAAACATCTCCTAAAATTGCATTTGAATTTCAGTTGCTTAAAATGATTAATATCCAAACGCATTTAAATATTAATTAGGTATAAAATTACAGAGGTTTAACTATAGCGGTTAAGATTTATGACCCCTTAAGAGGTTAAGGCAATACGGGAAACCCCGTGCAACGTACGGTGTTTTGCTTTCTCGGCTAAAGCAGCACTCAGACACGAATAAACGTCGTGTCCTGGGGAAAGGATGCGGGACGTGAAAGATGTGTTTAATTTACACACACGTATCTAAGTGAATCCACGAGCCACGGTCTTCTGAGCCAATAGAAACCAAGTGGGCGGGATCGTGAGCGCTGAAAAAAATGGACGCGCTAGTTATTTTTTGCTGTTGCAAAAATTGTGTAGGGAAAAAATAATCCGTCTCATCCACCGACGAAGGAAAACTTTTGCGGAAAATTCGATTTCTACACATTAAAAGTAAAACGTGACATCTTAATTGATCTTCTTTTCACACCGTTCCATCAGAGGTTAAAGCCAAATCTGGTGTCTTAAATGGTGTCAGTGCAGCGTAAAATAAGTATCTCAATTATAAATTAAAAACAGTTATCATCTTTCCAGGTAACGTATCAGCTTCTGTTCACACGCGAGCCTCCTGATATTCATCTGCTCATTCGAATGTAGATTTTTAGCCTTTAAATGCATGAGTAGTATGTAAATTTGTGTAGTACTGGGATAGTGAAAAGTTTTTCGGCATCCCTGCTATCGTTCTGAAAGTTATTTTAAAATAAATTTGGCCATAATTCAGGAATGTGGCATTGAGTGAAATCCTGCATGTGTTTTCTCCTCAGATTGTTCTGGCAGGAGTCTTGGAGCAGGTGGTGAACTGCAGAGATTCTCTTGCGCAGGAGTACCTCATGGAGTGTATTATACAGGTAGAGAACATTAGCACACAATGCCACACACTTCAGCTGCCTCGTTTGACAGTGATGCCTCCTTTCCCCATCGCCTCGAGCTCTCTAATTGCTTCAGGCACTCGGCCACACTCGAGCCTCATGCCGGGCTTTTTCCAGTTCAGACACGCAGGCATACAAAGAGCTTTTGTGTTTTAAGTGGTTAAAAGAAGTAAGTGAGGTGTGTGTGTGTGTGTGTGTGTGTGTGTGTGTGTGTTTGTGTGTGTGCTTACTCAAACCTTTCATTATTTCCGCAGGTTTTCCCAGATGAGTTCCACCTCCAGACCCTGAACCCGTTTCTCCGAGCGTGTGCTGAGCTCCACCAGCACGTCAATGTCAAGAACATCATCATAGCTCTTATTGACAGGTCACACAGACACACACACACACACACACACACACACACACACACACACACACCCCCTGACCCTGCTTCCTACAGGTGTTTAATATTTCCTACAGGCAGTTATTATTTTATGATTGTTTACCCACCCTGTACCTCTCTGTAGGTTGGCTCTGTTTGCTCACAGAGAAGATGGACCTGGAATCCCCGCCGAAATCAAACTCTTTGATATTTTCTCTCAACAAGTGGCCACAGTCATCCAGGTACATCGCAATTTATCTCCTGCATGGAGAGGATCGAAATATCAAAATAAAAGCTAAACTTTTCAGGAACCCAGGAACCTTTTCAGAACCTCAGAAGCCTTTTCAAGGACCCTATAAGGACCCTATAAAAATTCCAGAAAATGTTGAAACTTACCAGTAACACAATGTTCTATGTTTTTAGTTATCAGCGCCTAAATAACAATTGAGTGGTCTTCACCAACTTCTGTAAACAAGCAAATAACCTCAGGTGACTACAGAAAAGCACAACAGATTTCAGTATGTCACACAGTGATTCAGTACTGTGTAGAACCACCTTTAGCAACAATAACTTGAAGTAAATGTTTTCTGGAGGAATTTTTTAGTCTCTCACATCATTTTAGAGAAATTTTGCCCCAGTCTTTTTTTTTTACAATTTTGTTTCAGTTCATTGATGTTTGAGGGCTTTCGTTTATACACAGCTCTCTTAAGATCTCGCCACAGCATCTCAATGGGGTTGAAGTCTGGACTTTGACCTGGTCATTCCAACACCTTCATTTTTGTCTTCTTTAACCATTCAGATGTCGCTTTGCTGTTGTGCTTGGGATTCAGCCCAGCTTAAGCTGCTGGCCTACATTTGTCTCAAGAATATTCTGACACAAAATGGAGTTCATTGTTGTCTCAGTGACTGTGAGTATTCCAGGTGTTACCGAGCCCAAATCATCCCTCCACCACCATGCTTGACAGTTGAGCATGAGGTGTTTGTGGCAATACACTGTATTTGGTTTTTGCCAAAAATGGCGCTGTGCGTGATGACCAAACATCTCCATTTTGGTCTCGTCAGTCCAAAGGATGTTGTTCCAGAACTTCTGTGGTTTGTTCAGATGCATTTTAATTTCTCCTAGCCACCATTTCATGAAAGCCATACTTGTTCTGTCTTTTTCTGATTGTGCTATCATGGACATATACATTTAATTTGCTTACAGAGGCCTGTAGGTCACATGATGTCGGGCTTGGCATTTTCTTTGTCTTCCTGAGCATTAAACGGTCTGTCCTTGGACTGAATTTGCTGGGACACCCACTCCTGGGAAGATTGGCAGCGCTCTTGAAGGCTCTCCATTTGTAAACGATTCTTCTTACTATAGAATGGTGAATTTCAAATTGTTTGGAGATGGCCTTATAACCCTTCCTAGATTGATGAGCAGCAACAATTGCTTCTCTGAGATCATGGCTGATGTCCTTTCTTCTTGGCATGAAGCATATATACACACACCTGAGTGGTCCAGAACACCAAACTGCCAAAAGTTCTGCTTTAGCAGAGGTAGTCAGACTCTTTGAAGATTAACTAATCTTGTACATTGCATTAGTAACAGCTAGGTGCTAATTTCACTCTTAATGACTGTAGGAGAAGGAAGAGTATACTCATTCCACCCCCCCCCCCCCCCCCCCCCCCCATATGGAAATCTGTTGTTTGTTTGTTTTTGTGGTGTTGCTGTTGTTGTCACCTGAGGTTATTTGTTTGTTTATAGAAGTTGGTGAGGACCACACAACCGTTATTTGGGCACTGATACATAAAAAAGTAGAATTGAAAGAGGGTGTATTTTCTTTTTCCCATGACTTTATAGGAAACCTAGATTTTTTTCCCCCGGAAAATTTGCAGAAGGAATCTTTTCAGTAACTCTGAAAATAAGGATATAAGGAACCTAGAAAAAAATATTTGGAATCCTTTCAGGAACTTTTCCAGTAACTCAGAAACCTATTCAGAAACCCTATAAAGAGCCCAGGAGAACCTTTTTCAGGCACCCATAAACCTTTTCAGGAACCTATAATTTTTTTTCTTTGGAATATCAGGAATCTTATGAGGAACCTACAACCTTTTCAGGGATCCAGAAACATTATAAGGACCCTACACTTTTTTCAGCTAATCTGGAACCTTATCAGGAACCCAGAAACATACGAGCCTCCTAATATACACCGACCAGCCAGAACATTAAAACCACTGACGGGTGAAGTGAATAACATTTGATTATCTCATTACAATGGCACTTGTCAAGGCGTCGGATATATTCAGCAGCACGTGAACGGTCAGTTCTTGAAGTTGGTGTTTTGGAAGCAGGAAAAATGGGCAAGTGTAAGGATTGGAGCGACTTTGACAACGGCCAAATTGTGATGGTTGGACGACTTGGTCAGAGCATCTCCAAAACGGCAGGTCTTGTGGGGTGTTCCCGGTATGCAGGGGTTAGTACCTACCAAAACTGGACCAACGAATGACAACCGATGAACCGGTGACCAGTTCAAGGCTCATTGATGTGCATTTGGAGCGAAGGCTAGCCCGTCTATTCCGATCCCACAGAAGAGCTTCTGTAGCACAAATTGCTGAAAAAGTTAATGCTGGCTGTGATAGAAAGGTGTCAGAACACACAGTGCACTGCAGATTGCTGCGTATGGAGCTGCGTAGCTGCAGACTGGTCAGAGCGCCCATGCTGACCCTGTCCACCCCCGAAAGCGCCTACAGTGGGCACGTGAGCATCAGAACTGGACCATGGAGCAATGGAAGAAGGTGGCCTGGTCTGACGAATAATGTTTTCTTGTACATCATAGGGCCTTTCGCACCAGTTTAGTTCCAGAACTAAATGTACAGTACTAAAAGTACTGGGCGATTTTGCGTGAACTATTTCCCAGTACCATTTATAGGGTTGCATTCGCTCCGACAGTGGGCACTAGGAAGTGGCGTAAGCCGGTCGACAGCGACGTCATTTGTGCGCGGCGTTCAACAACGGAAACAAAGAAGAACAACGTAAATAACCGGAGGATGGAGGACGCTGTGATCGGAGCTGTGTTGCACTTCAGCGTCCGTCCATCTATCACTGTTCTCCATACTTGTGAAATAAGTTCACACTACAGTATGTTTACACAGCATTTTAAATCATGGCGGGTGAGGGCGTTTTCGTACACTTTTGGCCAATCATCGTCTACTTACGTCACGGATAGTACCAGTTGTGCTGGTTAGACCCTGCTCCGGAGTAGGAGCTAATTTGGTTCTCGAAAAAGGCGGTCAGGTACTAAAATCACACCCAGTTCCGGAGGTGCGAAAACGCCAAAAAGTGGGTAGTTCCACATTTAGTTCGGGTACTATGAAAAGGTTCCCGCGGTGCGAAAGGCCGTCATGTGGACGGCTGGGTGTGTGTGTCGCTCACCTGGGAAAGGGAAGGCACCAGGATGCACTATGGGAAGAAGGCAAGCCGGTAGAGGCAGTGTGATGCTCTGAGCATCTGTGGGACGTGCTGGACAAACAATGATCCATGGAGGCTCCACCTTGCAACTTACAGGACTTAAAGGATCTGCTGCCAATGTCTTGGTGCCAGATACCACAGCACACCTTCAGAGCTCTTGTGAAATCCATGTCTCATTGGGTCAGAGCTGTTTTGTGGCACGAGGAAGAGCTACACAGTATTAGACAGGTGGTTTTAATGTTATGGCTGATCGGTGTCAGTACTAGGTATTTTATACCATATATGCTATACTTTGAATCCTGTTTACACTAAATGACACATTACCGTCACAGTAAATGGTTGTGTGTTGAGCTGTTTGTTTGTTGATTTGCTGTTTCAGTCTCGTCAGGACATGCCGTCGGAGGACGTTGTGTCTCTGCAGGTGTCCCTCATTAACCTGGCAATGAAGTGCTACCCTGAGCGCGTTGACTACGTAGACAAGGTTCTCGAGAGCACCGTGGAGATCTTTAACAAACTCAACCTGGAACAGTGAGTAGAACAGAGGACTCACCAATTTCAGATAAGCACCAATGTCTAGAAAAACGAAAGGATCTTTTTCTTTGTCGTTCAACGGTTTGTCAGTTCCCTTTTTTTCACGCTTAGCTTGCAGGACACTTGGGCATTTTTTTTTAAGCAACAAGATAACGATTGCAATATCGTAATCGATAGTGGGATATTTTCCAAATAATAATTTGAGAAGTTTGAGACGCAGTTCATTCCATCACTCTCAGCACTAGGGGTGTTAGAGTTTAGCATGGTATGATAACCTTGTCTGAAAATATCACGGTATTAATCTAGCATTTAAAAAACACACTGGTGGTGAAGAAGACTAAAATTGTCTTTGCACCTGAAGGAAAAAAAAAAAAATCCAGAAGCAAACAAAAATTGATGTGTGTTTATAGGGTAAAATCTTGCATAACGGCTTAGCATTGTTCTGACAAAAATAGTTTTTTTTGTCCCGTTGGTGTTGACGCAGTTTAGCGAAAAAAACGAACACAGTTTTCCGTTGACCGCAAATGTAGTGTAAAATGTCTTGCGTTCTTGTGCTACAAGGCTACCACGTAAACGAAACTCAGTAGCTTTTGTTTTATATTTTGCGCTACTTTAATGCTAAATTTTGAAAAATCTTCGATCTTTTTTTAAAAACCGAAAGAGCTATTTTTCAACATTTTTGGACTGAAATTAAAAAATATGAAAAATATAGTTAATTGACTGTAACATTATATTTGTCTAATGTTGCTAAGTTGTACTCTACTGATGTATCTTATTTCACTATAATGAACTCAAAACGTTTCCATGAGACCAAGCAAGAGTGCCCCAGTGTGAGACCGATGTCGTTTAACGCAATCGTTTTCAAACCATTCCAGATTCCTTTGCTGATTGGCTCCCTTTTAGTGTAGCACTTTTTGAGCGATAACTCGCAGTATTGTACGTCGATGTTAGCGTGGAGAAAATGGCGAAAGGTTGGCAGGTCTGGTGATATAAAATAATAGGAGTAAACCTCACTGGACATCATGCAGAGACGATTGCAGCATGATATTCCCCAAGCTGTCAAAATACCATAACTGGTGAAGTATTGCATCTACCGTAAATACACTAATAAATGAGCCTACTGCAATTACAGTGTATACATAAAGGGGAAAATCTTTGTTTTGATTAAAAAATGTATTGAAGGTTAGTCATTAATTTCCTCTACATTTACCCTGTCAGATTTTTTTTTCTATTCATGTCAACAAGCAGGTTATTTAAAGCAAAGAACAAAAAGACTTCATTGTAATTGTAGAGCATGAGCGCTTTGTGGCACCCAGCCGGTGACTTTTTAAAGAAAAGCCTCTCCATCCTGCTCGCCTTTAATTACAGGCAGAGAGGTTCACTCCCCACGCAGTCGCCGCTGGGTTTAAGGTCACCTCAGATTTGTAAAAGCCTTTTTTTTTTTTTTTTTTTTAGAAGACTCATCTGAAGTTTCTGAAATGCCACACGCTGTAGAAAATACAGCAGCATGTTCCCTTTTCATGCGGTCATTGTTAACACTTTTAAAAAAAAATTTTTTTTTAAAGCAAAGGTAAAGAGTGGTGGAGTCATGCAGAGAAAGCGGCACTAAATGACTGCCACTTTGACAGGTTCTTATTTTTGTTCTTCAGAGTTCAGACAGAAATTAAACTTGGAAATAGCAGTCGAACGGTGGCTTTTGCGCTGGAGGCTAGCTACGGGGCTGATACAGATAACAAGGAGGAAAAATGTATAGCTACCAGTTTAACATTGGGCAAACAGCACACTAATAATAATTGTACACAGTCTTATGTATAAAAACGGGCGATAGGGCTTAAATCACTTTCTTCCGTGGCACGTAGTTCGGTGTCACCCGGGTAGGGGGTGTGGCCTAAAGCTTGAAGGCGAAATGTCAGGTTCCTGGATCGACAACTCAAGAACTAAAACTAGCCCTGGTTCTTCCATGTTAACTTTGTTTAAAAAAAATAAATAAATAAAGTTCCTTCAGTAGAGATCAAAAGATCTTTGCGAGTTTAGCATTTTTTATTTTTGTATGTTATATTAATCGGCGTGTTGTTGTGCAGCATTGCGACGAGCAGCGCCGTATCGAAGGAGCTCACCAGGCTGCTGAAGATCCCCGTGGACACCTACAACAACATCCTGACAGTCCTGCAGCTCAAACACTTCCCGCTGCTCTTCGAGTACTTCGATTACGAGTCACGCAAGAGCATGAGCTGCTACGTGCTCAGCAACACGCTGGACTACAACACCACCATCTTGGCCCAGGAGCAGGTACAGAGACGGGAATGCAGCGGCTTGACCTTAACTGCCATTTTATAATCAATACCTACCACAATGTAGATGTATAATTACTGACTCTCGCTATACAAATCTATTGGCACCCCTTTACCCAGTCCACCACTGAGCAGGTGATGTTTGGATGGTGGTTTATTCTCACAGTGGATCAGATACAGCAGGGTTGCGAAAGTAAAGATTGAGATTAACTGAAAGATCTCTATCTGACCGTGACGCTGTGGTCAGAAGCTCACCCTGACGAAGGCTAAAGGACGATAAACACACAAATAATGAGCATCAGTGTGCTTGCACACCTCTTAGCACATTTGCACATAATTAGAGGAACCAAAAGCCAATTCTTTGAAGAGTGTGTAAGGCTGGAAGTTTTATTCATTGGTCAGTGCATGTAGATATCACAAAAATCACCCGAGCATGAACACCACCGAGCTGGAGCTGAATAAACGGTGACATAATTATGTAAGTAACTTTTGCGCGTCACATCCTGAGTTTATTGTCTCGTTCTGTTTGTTGATCCGACTCTCCAGAGCACGTGGCATTTCGGCAGCGCTACGGTTCTGTCCTTTGGCTCGGGTTAGAGAGTGAATGCTGCAACCCAAAGCACAAGGTTCAGGGTTCATGTTTGATTCGTGATTGCTGTGTTCTCAACTCGCACAGAGGTGGAGAACACACCAGGGCTCCGTTGTCAGCCGATCCTTTAAAAATGTGTTGGGAGAAAAATGAATAAATATAAATAAGTGAATAAAGTGCAGCAGGTGTTAAAGAGCAGCTCTAGCTGTCTTTTATCTTCCCGTAGTCATGCCCCGGTGTTCAGAAAACATTCGCGTCACCGGCCGCCACACGCGTCACAGGAACACACTCTGTTATTTGCTTGCCAGTAGATCAAGACGTCTATTTTGGTCATTTTAACAGCGCAAATACTCAGCAGACAGGTTAAGAAGGTCCTTGAATTCCCGTGGGCTGATGATGACTTTATAAA